>JAOTOM010005177.1:300000-702500 GCA_034440615.1 Ashinkailepas kermadecensis
ATATATATATATATATATATATATATATATCTATATATATATATATATATATATATGTATGTATATGTATATGTATGTATATGTATGTATATGTATGTATATATATGTATATGCATATATATATATATAGTTAGAGAGGGAGGGGGAGAGGGAGCGTCAGTGTAGTGCGATTTGAGGGGTAAGGGACGAGAGAGCGATAGGGGCGGCGATTGCAGAAATTGTGAGATCCGTGTGATGTATGATATTGGGAAATGTGCATACCGTGTATGTTGATCTAAGTGCATGCGAGATGTGAAGGTGATTTCTTGTTGAGGCGACAAAATATGCGAGGATGCGATTCGAATTCGGAGCGTGATTTTAGTGCATGATGTTTGTCATGAATTGATGTGTACGAAATATTGTCACTCTTGAAAATGATCCATGATCGAAAAGTTTGAGATATAATATATCTAATTTTTATTAAAAGCACAGCATTCCTTGTCAATGTGGGCCAAAACGTTCCACCTTATTTTACTTTCAATCATGACAAGCAAGGAAATCGTTCAGTTCTTCTCACAATTAAAGCTAGGTTTGGCCATCTAGTACCTGGCACTGGCTACACCCCAGCCTCTCGGAATGGGTAAGGCATAGCACAGCTATGTCGACTCTGCCGTGAAGTGGCATGGACTGTTATACCGGGCTCAGACCATGGGCTCAGAGGAGCTATGTCGACTCCGCCGTGAAGTGGCATGGACTGATATACCGGGCTCGGTCCATGGGCTCAGAGGAGCTATGTCGACTCCGCAGTGAAGTGGCATGGACTGATATAAAAAGCTGTAGGAGTTGGACACGGGCTGACTTGTGGCTAGGCATGCAACTATTCCAAATATTCCATGGCAAGGATTGATGGCCATTTTTGCTGCTAAAGGTCTGCACAGAAACCGATTGATAAGAACATTCCACGAATTACATGTTGCAAGGTTTGACCAGCTTAAGCTATTTGAAGCCGGCTTTCGCCGCTAAAAGTAGCTTTGCCACTGGCACGTCAGAAACTAGCTCAGTAGGTTATTGCCTTTATTGGTTTGATAAAAAAGAATTGCTAAAAGCATGCATAAAAGTAGGCATAATTGCCAGTAGATAAATCAGGACTTGAGCCACTGCAATACAAAGAAGTTCTTGCAGTTTCAAAAGCTGAGATGGACAACCTAGAGATCGCTCTAAGGTGATGTACCATATCTGGGTGCGAGATACCTGACTTTGGCGGAATATGATCGTGGCGCTGGGACAACTAGCAAAAGCCTGAGACACTCTAATAATGTTTGAGGTATCGGCGTGCGAAACGTCCGCGGCTGATTGTGAGACTGACCCAGTGAGACTGACCCGGTGCAGACTGACCCGGTGAGACTGACCCGGTGAGACTGACCCGGTGCAGACTGATCCGGTGAGACTGAGACTGATCCGGTGAGACTGACCCGGTGAGACTGACCCGGTGAGACTGACCCAGTGCAGACTGCGCACAATGCACCCACCGAAGTGTGTGAGATTCAGCTAACCTGTGCTGTGCGCCCACCTGGGAAAGCGAGACATCTGGCTGGGCCGATATTGACGGGCGAGATTTAGGGTGGCACGCCTCTGCAATCCACCACACTTATCGCTGTCTACGTGGCAATTAATGGACGGCAATTAATGGACTGGACATTGGCCACAGCACTCATTTGTTGCCGCCAAAACGTGCGATGGGTGATGATCGATTGGTGACTCAATACGACGCGACGCCATGTGATGTCATGAGGCGTGATGTGATGTGACACGAGTCTGGCTCGCTTTCTCTCCAGGAGCCCCCAAATGCGCCCCCTCCTCCGTCAACATCGCTTTCGTCCCATGCCCCTCCACGCTCGTCAAAAGCGAGAGAGCTACACAGAGCCAAGAAGCAGGGTAAGCTATCCTACATACGAACAAAATGAGAATGACTGAAGATCGTTTGGAGTAATCCATCTGGTGAGGATTTAAATCCAAATGTAATCCAAATATGGCGCCAATTGATGCGGCCAAGAATCCAATCCTGAATGCGCTTTGCGCGTGAGGTGTTGGCTCTACTAATTGTGGCCATTGTGAAAAACGCGTCCCTCATCCCTATATGAAGAGGGGACGCTCGAAGTCACAAGGTACAGCCTTGGCACCTTATCTTTCTATCATATTTCAGTTGTTGGTCCAAGTAATGATAATTGCACGTTTCCTTAATTAGACCTCGAGGGGTCATCATCGACTTCCAAATCGCATTGCTGCCGATCAGAGAGTGGAATACCCTGGGAGCAGGTTGCAATGAGGCACGTACATTCCTTGCATCGACACACACTGTCAAGCAGGAACGACTGGACACAATCGCCTTCACGTACACAAATTGCACTCAGATCGCACACCCAAGTTCGATAATTCGGAACGCGGCAATAATTACACGAATTTCGCGTCAAGTTTCGAAACTAGCCGCCACGAGCCGGCGCGATCCTCTCCTCGATTGGCAAAGTTATAAAAAGCGGTAAAAGTTCACGAATTGCGCGGTCGCGTGGCGCAATGCAGTGGACCGTGCCGCCATCGGCAGGTCATGAAAGACATTGGCGAGCCGCCGACGGCGCATTCCAATACCGCTGATGGAGCCGGTGCCGGCGACTGGCGCGAGTTCCAGCCCGCTACAACATCGCCTGCTGAGCCGTACTCTCGTTGACCATGTTTGCCATCCAGCCGGCGGCCGTGGAAAATGACAAATGTGCCGCGTTTTGGTCCGTCCGACAAGCGGCGGCGTCCCGTGGGAGCGGCCGACACGCACGACATGTGCACGACAGCGTCGTCGACGGTGCCGACGGGGGGGGGCGATAGGTCACCGTATGGCCCGCGGCCGCGCTGAATGGTCCTGCGGGTCATATGGCGACAGGTCACCACATGGCCCGCGGCCGCGCTGAATGGTCCTGCGGGTAATGGCGACAGGTACCATTGGCGCGGCCGGCGCGGGGTGGCGGCGCGGAATGGTCCTGCGGGCCATATGGCGACAGGTCACCATATGGCCCGCGGCCGCGCTGAATGGTCCTGCGGGCCATATGGCGACAGGTCACCATATGGCCCGCTGCCGCGCTGAATGGTCCTGCAGGTCATATGGCGACAGGTCACCATATGGCCCGCGATCGTGCTGAATGGTCCTGCGGGTCATATCGCGACAGGTCACTATATGGCCCGCGGCCGCACCGAGAGGTCCTGTGCCCGGCAATGGTCATCAAAGCTGCGCTTCATGTTCGGCGGCCGTGCAAAGTGTCCGGAAACGGCCGGGAGCGTGACCAGCTGACGGGCAGAACTGCACGGATCGTGACCGGTGGCCTGCTCCCCAATCAGCACTGGTGACCTATGAGGCGCGTCAGGTGCAGTCGTGGCGCACGGCGTCCAGAACAGCGCGACCCAGAACAACGGAGCCCAGGAAATCGGGCTCAGAACAGCGGGGCCCAGAACACCCAGACCCAGAACGGTGGGCCCAGAACAGCGGGGCCCAGAACACCGGGACCCAGAACGGCGGGGTTCAGAACGACGGGACCCAGAACAGCGGGGCAGAAAGTACACATGCGTGGGCTCAGGACACACGTACGTGGACCGAGAGCACACGTGGGTTGGCCGCCACAGCGCACCACCACAACATACCGCCACAACATACCGTCACAACATACCGCCACAACATACCGCCACAACATACCACCGCAACATACCGCCGCAACATACCGCCGCAACATACTGTCACAACATACCGTCGCAGGGTATGACCACAACATACCACAACATACCGCACAACATACCGCAACAACATACCGCCGCAACATACCGCCGCAACATACTGTCACAACATACCGTCGCAGGGTATGACCACAACATACCACAACATACCGCACAACATACCGCAACAACATACCGCCGCAACATACCACCACAACACACCACCACGACATACCACCACGACATACCACCACAACATACCGCAACAACACACCACCACAACACACCACCACGACGTACCACCACAACATACCGCCACAGCATACCGTCACAGGATACGGCAACAGCATACCACCACTGCATTCCGTCCCAGGATACGGCCACAACATACCGCCACGGCATACCGTCCCAGGATACGGCCACAACATACCACCACGACCGGGCAGTAGCCGGCTGAGCGTTCTGCATGCAGACTCATGAAACCGGACGCAGCGATGGCAGAGAGGAGGCTGATGCGGAGCAGCCGCAGCTGACAGATCCACAGAGCAAGCTCTCATTAATCAGCCATGGATGATTCACATTTCACAGCCGCCTGAGGTCAGAGTAATTATGAATATCGTTGCAGGGCTGGGGAGCAGCAGAAGTATTGGTCGATACTGGTGGGGCGTTCAGATATGCATAACGTACCCGTTGCGGGGTTGGGAAACAGCAGACGTATTGGCCAATCCTGATGGCCCGTCCAGATCTGTGCAACGCACATGCTGGTTGATTGCACAATAACCCAAAGAAATACAAACTGGTTCATGAACATGATTGGGTTAATGTGAATCGCATCGTCCTTGTTTTCATTAATCACGATTCACAGCCCGTCTGATTCGTGATGTTTGAGTCGAATGAACTGACGCTTGAGTCGAATGAGCCCGATAGATACTGGTGTCGAGGTCGGTATTTCCAACCCATGGGTTTCAATAGATCAGCAGGTACCTGGAAGCGGAACCTTGGAAAATATTGCATTGGAAGTATGCAGCAAAATTGATTGATTAGTATGGAGTATTAGGATATTGCATAGTGCCATATGAACATATGTAGATAGGGAAACATCGTGACCTCTCGTACTGACGAAAAACATTACGAAAAAGGAACATAAAAAGGTTAGAAATGAAGACCATATAGCATAACAGACCAAGTGAATACAAATATGACTCTCTTGGTCTGCCAAAAGGCTGATTAACCTCGTTTGTAGCATATGGATGCGTGAGCACTAAAACGAGTTGGGAGTTAGCGCTGAGACAGCACAGAGCATTGAAAGGCGTTGAAGAGAAAAGGAGTTATAATGGTGCTTTGGGCATGACGTGAAATCGAAACTGAAATTAGCTGTGTGCCCTGACGCACAGACACTGGTTCGATTAGCACACTGACACAGACAAACGTCCAGCTGGCAGGGAGCCATTTATCGGATGATGCATGACCACATGTGCAGCTCCTCTGAGGCCGGCCGGCGGCAGGCACTTGGCCAGAGCCATGTGTTATGTCCGCAATGGGCGTGCTCGATGCCGCCGCTTCACTACACCCAGCTTCAGCCTTCTAAACCGCAAACGACGCAAAAGAAAAACGGCCAGAAAAACCACACTACAATGGCACCGTACGCTGACAACGACGGCAAAAAGCCGCAATCACACAATGAACCAAAATATGAAGTAAATTTAACGCGGGGATGTCGCAGCGGGCGCTGGCATTGTGTCGCTTCTTACCGCGGCGTTGCCGAGGCAACCAGCGCGCCGCTGTCGGGACGGACGTTTCTCAGCCGATGCGTCGCGAATGGAGAATGCGGCGAGCCGCGCGCCGCGCGCCGCGTGAGAAATGGCGGGAGGCGTCTGCAGGACGGTCGCCAATGGCGGACAGATAGCCGGGAAGACAGCGGACAGAGAACCGGGAGGACGGCGGACATATAGCCGGGAGGACAGCGGACAGATAGCTGGGAGGATGGCGGACAGATGGCCGGAAGGACAGCAGACAGATATCCGGGAGGACAGCGAACAGATAGCCAGGAGGACGGCGGACAGATAGCCGGGAGGACGGCGGACAGATAACCGGGAAGACAGCGGACAGATAACAGGGAGGACGGCGGACATATAGCCGAGAGGACAGCAGACAGATATTCGGGAGGACAGCGAGCAGATAGCCAGGAGGACGGCGGACAGATAGCCGGGAGGACAGCGGACAGATAACCGGGAAGACAGCGGACAGATAACCGGGAGGACGGCGGACATATAGCCGGGAGGACAGCAGACAGATATCCGGGAGGACAGCGAACAGATAGCCAGGAGGACGGCGGACAGATAACCGGGAGGACAGCGGACAGATAGCCGGGAGGTCGGCGGACAGATAACCGGGAGGACAGCGGACAGGTAGCCGAGAGGTCGGCGGACAGATAACCGGGAGGACAGCGGACAGATAGCCGGGAGGACGGCGGACAGATAACCGGGAGGACAGCGGACAGATATCCGTGAGGACAGCGGACAGATAGCCGGGAGGACAGCGGACAGATAGCCATGAGGACAGCGGACAGATAGCTGGGAGGACGGCGGACAGATAGCCGGGAGGTTGGCGGACAGATAGCCGGGAGGACGGCGGACAGATAGCCGGGAGGACAGCGGACAGATAACCGGGAGGACGGCGGACAGATAGCCGGGGGGACAGTAGACAGATAGCCGGGGGGACAGCGGACAGATAGTCGGGAGGACAGCGGACAGATAGCCAGGAAGACAGCGGACAGATAGCTGGGAGGACGGCGGACAACGACCAACGACCGCTGTCAGTGCATTGTGCCGCAGCTGGTCAGAGGCGGCTGGGGAGCTACCTCAGGCGGTCAGAGGCGGCTGGGGAGCTATCTCAGGTGGTCAGAGGCGGCTGGGATGCTACCTCAGGCGGTCCGAAGCGACTGAGGATGCTACCTCAGGTGGTCGTAAAGCTGCTGGACGCGACAGGAACACGTGCTGACACACGGAACGAGGAGAGGAGCACGTGCCGACGGCACCAGTAGAGGAACACCTGCTGCCCACTGTAATTAACCGCAGTAGCAAACCACACATCGAAGTAGTTAACTAGAGCGCCGACGCCCTTAAGGCGTGTCGGCGCGGATGCCATCAGTAGGAAAAAGCGAATGCATTGTGATTAAAAGGTCTGACGAGTAAAAGAGATGTGTGATCTTGGACAGAACAGAGTATCTAGAAAAAGCAGACTCTATCAACTCGGCAAACGAAAAAGTACCTACAAATCTGACACCACGCCTAGCAACACCATTAAAAGGTTTTCCTATGGTATTCTAAGACAAAGTACCTGACACGGTGAAAAGAGCGCGTATACCCATCTGCTCCCGTAGTGCTGAACTGTATGGACCGGCGAAGAGCCACAAGACCGGCATACTGCTGAGGTAAGTAGCATCCGCCTGCGGAGAACCCCTGAATAGGCTCACTTGACTTTTGGAAAGGATAGTTTCTCAGCTTCTAAGGCTTGTATGTACCAGCCCATCGGCGCCAGGATATAGATGAATGCCTGCACAGGTTAAAACACATTGTATCGTGGGCCGCCAGCTAGAGCAATAACATTTACTACCGACGTCACTAACATATGCAGTAACATACCAACAAAGGAAGCAACGATTAAGCTCATGCATGCGCACAAGGGGGAAATTGAAACGTTTGGCCTGTATTTCGAAGATGTGATGCTGCTAAGTGCTATGTGAATGCTGCTAAGCTTTGCAACAACTTTCTGCGATTTGGCACAATATTTACAAACAACAGGAAGGGCTCCCCGTGGGCAGCGGACTTGCACCGCCGCTGGCTCCCATATTCATCAACACCATTGAGTCCACGATAGATACCTACGATACCTACGAGATACCTACGATACCTACGACTTCCTGTGACCAACCAGCCCTGTATCTTCAGTGCCTAGACGATGTTGTTGGCCTCTGACTACATGAATCCATATCTCTCGACACCTACTTCAACTTTATCAATTATTTTCATCCTGCTACCAAGTTCGCTATCGAACGTGCCGACTCATCATCACTTCAGGAGATACCGTTCTTGATACTCTTCGAACAGTTGCCATGGATGAAAAATGTACCACACAATTATATACTAAGTCAATTGCGGCACCGGCCATTTTGCCATGCCAGTCAGTGCATCTTATGCAAACTAACAGTCCGTGTCATACGCACAATTTCTGGGCGCAAAGCGCATAGGCTCTGACATGGCTCAAATCCGCGGGATGCAAAGATAGAACAACAATACAAACATGTTCAGGGCTAATGAGAGTCGAAATAAAATGATAACCATGGTAAAGTCTCACATGCAGCGTCCATACACCGATGACGAGCTAGCACAAAAGATAACATCGACTTTCAAGTCATCCAAGCTACCTCTTCGGATAGGCGGGGGAAAATGGAAAAGCCAATGATGATGATATCTGTCTCAATAGAAATCTTGTCTAATAATCTTAATTATGAGACTCAATTGTCAATGTCAATTAAATAATCTTGTCTCAACTGATGACAAGATCCGCTCTCGACCTTCTGCCGTGCTCAGCAGGAAGCAGGCAGTGCTTCGCGTGCGCTAGCGAAGTGAAGGGCAAATGTCACACAGAACATGTGGTTTCTCAAATCGCAAGCCAAGCCTTCACCGATCGTAGCATTCTACATAGGACACACCAAGAGAAGTGCCCGTGATCTATTTCATGAACACTTGAGATACTCGAAGAACAGAACATCGAACACGCCATTCGGTGAACACACGAGGCACCACCACAACACAGACGTCATCCACATGATTCACAGGGTTCATAAGGTTCATATGGTTCATTCATGGTTCATATCCACAGGGTTCACTATTGCTGCCGACCCTTCGCGCGTGCAAAGACGTAGTAGATTTGAAAATATCCGAACCCATCGAAATCAGGAACGGAAAGCCGCCTCTAAACATTATGACTTCTTCTTGGACACTTACCAAGCACCTCCACACAGCGACTGTCCTTAGTTTTGTTGGCACTACCTGCTCCTAGTGATGCTTACTGATGGCATTTCTATGATAGGATGGGGATGATAATAGCATTGCAATGAGATCGCCCTGTGTATGACTGATGCTGTACTCTGATTCACCCACTGATGTCCCTGAGTACAGTGATTCTGAATCACTAGCATTGTTGGCTCTACTACTCTTGGTGGTGCTTGCTGATGGGATTGTTATGATGTGACGGAAATGTCGATAGTGTTGTAATGAGATCCTCTGTGTACGACGGTGATGCACTCTCACTCACTCTCTGATGTCTCTTCTATGCACCTAATCCCCTCTCTCCCTCTCTCTCTCTCTCTCTCTCTCTCTCTCTCTCTCTCTCTCTCTCTCTCTCTCTCTCTCTCTCTCTCTCTCTCTCTCTCTCTCTCTCTCTCTCTCGGCCTATGTCTCTGCATGTGTCTCGCAATATGCTTCTGCCTTTCTGTCTCTGCCTTTCTGTCTCTGCCTCTCTGTCTCTGCCTCTCTGACTCTGCCTCTCTTTTCTCTCTGTCTCTCTGTCTCTCTGTCTCTCTGTCTCTCTGTCTCTCTGTCTATCTGTCTCTCTGTCTCTCTGTCTCCCTGTTGTTCTGTCTCTGTCTTTATGTCTCTCTGCTTTCCTTCTCTTTTCCTTACTTTTTTCCTGTTTCCCTCTGCCGTTCACTTGTCTGAGTCACTCAAGGATCTCACCGGTTTTTGTGTGTAGTTTTTGCTGTGAATTTAGCACTACGTCACGTGTTAGAAGGTTATTTTTTGTTGGTTGCGATGAAGGCTGCGATTATTGTGAAGTGTTCGTTGTTTTGGTCGTCAGATTTTCTTCTGAAGACACTGTAAGCGAATATATCTAGAAGAAGTTGTAATTCATTATATTAGTATGAGCATCAGGCTGCCATTTCAACTGATATTTATAATGTTGCTCATCCATTTTATGATTTCACTCCAAAAGCATGAAGCTGATAGATTTGAAACGAAGTTTCTGCAATATTTGTGAAGGCAGTAATCAACAATTACTTTTTCATAAGCATGCTTGCAGGCACCCTTAATATTAAACACATGTGCATGCAACTTGAGCTGGATTGATTCCATTGTTCCCCTAATTTCCAGTAGTGACTAATCTTTCATGCAATTCAGTGGACTGCAATCACATTTGTATCGATGAGCTTGTGGATGGCCTTTAATAGGCCTTGCATGTAATGAGATGGCCTATAATCTCATTCAGCAACTCACCCATTCCACCTGTGGCTTCATTCTTACCCAGTTAGGCACCTACATACCTATAATGCGTGGGTGTATAACGTACCCCAGCCCAGGTCGACATGTGAAGTGAGCCAAATGGAACTGCTAACTTGCGATCCGATGATGGAATAAAAAGTCAGCAATAAGTTATATGCATTATGCGTGTTATTATTGAGGAAGCAATACTACTCGCTTTCCTGGCTTTCTAACTTACGATGGGGCATGATTGGCTGAGTTTGGAATTGTTGAGGAATGTGATATGCAATATCAGGTGAATGGTGCCAGATAGGCTAGGATATATAGTTCCCTTGGCACTTGGGTAATGGATTGATTGGGGTGTGAGCATGTACTTTTCTGGCATCTCTTCTAGATAGGCTTGACCCAGATTGGCCCCTGTTGCTCTTATTAAGCCTTTATGACTTTATGACCTTACTACTAACTTCAGGTTGATGAAATCTTTCATACTTTAAATGGCATGGCTGTTAGTCTGGTATGACAAATTTTTGTCCTGTTTAATACAGCCTTATAGCTATTTAGTTTGTTTCTACCTAATGTCCGGTATTATTGAAGATAGTGACAATAATTTGCATATGGACAGGGTGAGTCTTTTTAATATTTCAAATTTAAGGTGATGTTGCTATTGTCATATTGCATTGATTCGTCGTAGTCCTGATCATTGCATGTTTTATTCATGCTCATCCACCATAAACTAACATATTTTTTGTTGATAAATGCACATGTGATCTGAAGTCAGCTTTTATGTTTCTGTAAAACATAGTGTTGCTCATGGAAATAGCAATCCACACTACACAAGAAATCTCATTTTCATTTAATCTGATGGAAAATTGATCTGACATGAGCTTAACGTGTTCAGGACCAGTCAGCCACAACTCTATCATACATGCCATATCAAATAACTATACCCTGAACTAAGATTGTGTTTCTTGACGTTTCAATGTCTTGAACCAAAAAGCAATACCAATTGCCATGATGGTATCTGCCCAAGAGGAAAGAAACTTTACCCAATTGAAATGGTGTATTCGTGGACAATTTGTAATGGTAGGTACCTGCATCGCATAGAAGATCGGAAATGTTTTTTAGTAGTCATCCACCAGCCGTTGCACAAACAGCCGATAGGTTCACCGGCAGACTGTCGCAGCAGAGACTCATGCAAACCGTACCCAAGTGGCGACTTGAGGACGGCGGGTGGGTCTCCAGGGCCAGCGACATTTCGCCTATCCGCCTGCACGGGTTACACCAGCCCTCATGCCGCCCGATCACACTGAGTTACACCAGTCCCTCATGCCGCCCGATCATGCTTGGTTACACCAGCCCTCATGCTGCCCGATCACACTGAGTTACACCAGTCCCTCATGCCGCCCGACCATGCTGGGTTACGTCAGCCCTCATGCTGCCCGGCCACGATGGGTTACACCAGCCCTCATGCTGCCCGGCCACGATGGGTTACACCAGCCCTCATGCTGCCCGGCCACGATGGGTTACACCAGCCCTCATTCTGCCCGGCCACGATGGGTTACACCAGCCCTCATGCTGCACGACCACGATGGGTTACACCAGCACTCGTGCTGCCCGGTCACGATGGGTTACACCAGCCCTCATGCTGCCCGGCCACGATGAGTTACACCAGCCCTCATGCTGCCCGGCCACGATGGGTTACACCAGCACTCATGCTGCCCGGCCACGCGACCATCACACGGCCAATTCATCGCCAAGCACGCTGGACGTCGATGACGGCCGTAGTGCGGAGGCGGCGCAGGCGGCGCCGGCGAGCCAACAACATGTTTGGATTGAATCATTACTGAATGATTAAGCCGGCCGACTGTCGCAGGCGGCGCGACAAACATGACCCGGGTCGCCGGTATTGCGGCGGCGGCGGGCGCCACGCGTCACCCGCGCCGTCCGACACGTCAAATCAGCCGCGCGGCAGGCTGGCGTCGGCGGCGCCGGCGGCTTTGCGCTCGCCGGCGCGTGTTGCCGCGCGAGTCTGCTGACCCGACTGCGCGCCACTGTTGACGCCACGCACACACCTCTCAGGTGTGATGCTCCAGGTGGCAGGTGATGCCCGGCTGCCGGGTCGGCACCCGCCGTTTCGGGACGCCCAGGCGGGGCTTCATGTCTGCATGGCACTGGAACCATGTCCGTCATGATTACGAGCCGGGCGAGCATCGATTGCATTGCCACTGGCGCGTTGGAGAAGGGGTGAGGGGGAGAGTGAGTGGGAGTGGGAGAAGGAAGGGAGACTGAAAGAGTGTGGAGAGGAAAGGAAGGCAGAGTTCAATAGTGAGCGAGAGTGAAGGGGAGAGATGAGAGAGATGACAGAGGAAAGAGGAGAGAGGAGAGAGGAGAAAGAGGGGAAGAAAAAGAGACAGGGACAGAAGCAAACAGCGAGGGATTAGGGATGCGGGATGGGGAAGGAAGAGTGAGGGGGTTGGGGTGGAAGAAAAAGGAAATGCACGTCGAAAATGCTTGTAGCAGCACACTTAATTGCGGCTTTCTCAATCTTCGTCCAGCTTGGAGCAGCAATGTAATATATTAAAATATACGCCAGCCTTAATGCACCCAAATCCGATGACTAACTACAAGTTCATGAAGTTTCAGAAAATGTACCCAGTGCCATAAATGTTGGATGTGGGGGAGGCAAGTTGTTCACCATTCGCAACTTCTTGGGAACTTAATCACTAGCCCTATAAGACAAAATGAAGTTTGACTCTCCATTTCTCACAAACATTCCCATGATTATATATATTTGTAGATCGTTTTCTGCTCCACATTTTACCTTGCACTCTCGATCAGACTCTAGCAAGCATGTAGGTCCTTGCAGATATTTGCCAGTGCTCAAGTAGCTTCCATTGGCCGCTAGTCCACTTGATCCAACCTCCGTGATCTGAGCCGGACCGCTCAGCTCATCGATTGTTAGCAGTGGTGGAGCGAAAGCACAAAAAGACATCTGGTGGCTTCGGACAGGCATTGCACACGGTAAATACATACATTGTCAAAGCGACAAGTCCATCAGAACGTTCCGTCGGCAGGTGGTGTCATACATTTCAACAGGCGTCATATTTCGTGCCAGTTAGATGGTAGTGGTCACTTCGCTACATGTTGAGGGGCAGCACCTGCACCGTCAGCCAGCACTGTACTTCCACGGGCCCAGTACTTCTAACACAGCGCCATCTAGTGCTGGTGCTCTACTAGAACCGCGACCGACCACATCACTAGGACTGCGACCGACCACATCACTAGGACCGCGACCAATCGCAACACTAGGATCGCCAACGACCTCAGCACTAGGGCCGCGACCAACCTCAACACTAGGACCGCGACCGACCCCCACACTAGGACTGCGACCGACCTCAACATCAGGACCGCGACCGACCCTCACACTAGGACTGCGACCAACCTCAACACTAGGACCGCGACCGACCCTCACACTAGGACTGCGACCGACCTCAACACAAGTGCCGCGACCGATCTTAACACTAGGACCCGACCGACCCCAACACTAGACCGCGACCGACCTCAACATCAGGACTGCGACCGACCTCAACACAAGTACCGCGACCGATCTTAACACTAGGACCCGACCGACCCCAACACTAGGACCCGACCGACCCCAACACTAGAACCGCGACCGACCTCAACACTAGGACCGCGACCGACCTCAACACTAGGACCGCGACCGACCCTCACACTAGGACTGCGACCGACCTCAACACAAGTACCGCGACCGATCTTAACACTAGGACCCGACCGACCCCAACACTAGGACCGCGACCGACCTCAACACTAGGACCGCGACCGACCTCAGCACTAGGGCCGCGACCAACCTCAACACTAGGACCGCGACCGACCTCAACACTAGGACCGCGACCGACCTCAGCACTAGGGCCGCGACCAACCTCAACACTAGGACCGCGACCGACCCCCACACTAGGACTGCGACCTACCTCAACATCAGGACCGCGACCGACCCTCACACTAGGACTGCGACCAACCTCAACATCAGGACCGCGACCGGCCCTCACACTAGGACTGCGACCGAACTCAACACTAAGACCGCGGCCAACCTCAACACTAGAACCGCGACCGACCCCCACACTAGGACTGCGACCGACCTCAACATCAGGACCGCGACCGACCCTCACACTAGGACTGCGACCGACCTCAACATCAGGACCGCGACCGACCCTCACACTAGGACTGCGACCGACCTCAACACTAGAACCGCGACCGACCTTAACATCAGGACTGCGACCGACCTCAACACAAGTACCACGACCGATCTTAACACTAGGACCCGACCGACCCCAACACTAGAACCGCGACCGACCTCAACACTAGGACCGCGACCGACCTCAACACTAGGACCGCGACCGACCTCAACATCAGGACTGCGACCGACCTCAATACTAGGACTGCGACCGATCTCAACACTAGGACTGTGACCGACCCTAACACTGGGACCGCGACCGACCTCAACACTAGGACCGCGACCGACCTCAACACTAGGACCCGACCGACCCCAACACTAGAACCGCGACCGACCCCCACACTAAGACCGCGACGGATCTCAACACTAGGATCGCGACCGACCTCAACACTGGGACCGCGACCGACCCCAACACTAGACCGCGACCGACCCCACACTAAGACCGCGACCGACCTCAAACTAGGACCGCGACCGACCTCAACATCAGGACCGCGAACGACCCTACACTAGGACTGCGACCGACCTCAACACTAGAACCGCGACCGACCTCAACATCGGACTGCGACCGACCTCAACACAAGTACCCGACCGATCTTAACACTAGGACCCAACCGACCCCAACACTAGAACCGCGACCGACCCCAACACTAGGACCCGACCGACCCCAACACTAGAACCGCGACCGACCTCAACATCATGACTGCGACCGACCTCAATACTAGGACTGCGACCGATCTCAACACTAGGACTGTGACCGACCCTAACACTGGGACCGCGACCGACCTCAACACTAGGACCGCGACCGACCCCCACACTAGGACCGCGACCGACCTCAACACTAGGACCGCGACCGACCCCCACACTAAGACCGCGACCGATCTCAACACTAGGATCGCGACCGACCTCAACACTAGGACCGCGACCGACCCCAACACTAGGATCGCGACCGACCTCAACACTAGGACCGCGACCGACCTCAACACCATGAGTAGAGCTGGCCCCAGTACCCGATACTGGGGCCAGCTCTACTCATGGTACTGGGTAGCGTGTCCTGGCTGTGTTTGGCAGTGCAGCGCTGGTAATGATTCCAAACTGATATCGTCGTAACCATACCAAACTGATATCGTCCTCGGTCATCAAACACCGCAGAATTGATCACACGGCACGAAATGACGTCATTTTCCCGGGAACGTAAAAAGCCTTTAGATGTACTTGAGGTCCCACTTTGAAGCTAATGCTAACTATTGACCCATCTGTGCTCAAAAGCTTGAGCTAAATCACGCAAGTTCGGTCGTAAAGTTCAACATGATCATGATTGATGAGCGTCGAAGGAAGTATCCATATCGAACATAATATGCTATTCTTGAACTGTCTAATGGATACCGACGTAACCGCACAGATGTACGTAAAGCAGATGTACCTGTGACAGAATTATGTACGCAAATGTTCGTAAGCAAATGTACATAAGCAAATGTACGTAAGCGCATATGCACGCATGGCAATTATACGTAAGGACAGATGTACGTATGACAAATGTACGTAAGCGCAAGTGCACGTATGGCACATGCACGTATGCGCAAATGGACCTAAGCGCAAAAGTACGTAAGCGCAAATGTACGCAAGCACAAATGTACGTATGTGGAAAAGTACGCAGGCGCAAATGTACGTACGCGTGAATGCACGTAAGCGCTAATTGTTTTGTACATATGTACGTATGCACAGACACACGCATGCGTAATTGTACGCATTCGCAAATGTACGTAAGCGCAAATGTACGAATGCGCAAAAGCACGTATTCGCAAGTGTACGTAAGCGCAAATACATGTTATCGTAACAGTACATAAGCGCAAATGTACATATGGTAAATGTACGTAAACACAAATGTACGTAAACGTAAAGGTATGAACGAGCAAATGTACGTACATTTGCGTTTACGTACATCTAAATAGGCACATATGACATACGTACATTTGCTCTTACATACATGTGCCATACGTGTATTTGTGATATGCACTTTTGTACTGAAGACAATCTGTGCTTACCTGCATTTGCTACATTTACTTTTGTGCATGCCTACAAATGCTTACGTACATTTCAAACACATACGTTTGGTTACGTGCATTCGTTATTTCCATCTGTCATACGTTACTTGCATTTGGGTAACGTAAAGTTCCATATACATACATTTGTACTTACATACATTTGCTATGCGCCCTTTTCCGTTTATGCACGCATTGACGCACATTTGCTCTAACGTACTTTTTCATTTACGTTCATTTTCACTTGCGTATACCGATTAATACGTACATTTGCGCTCACGTACTTTTACGTTTACGTACATTTGCGCTTCGACCATTTGTGCTGACGTGCTTTTGCGCTTACGTGCAATTGAGTCTACTTACATTTACGCATACATACGTTTGCGCTTACATAAATTTGTGCGTACGTACATTTGCACCTATATACCTTTGCGCTTACGTACACTTACGCATACGTACATTTGCGTTTGCGTACATTTGCGCGCAGGTGCATTTGCGCTGACGTACATTTGCGCTTACCAACTTTTGCACTTACATACTTTTGCGCTTACGTACATTTTCGCATGCGTACTTTTGCGCTTGCGTACATTTGCGCTTATGTGCATTTGCTTACGTACTTTGGCCATACGTAGATTTGCTCTTACATGCATCTGCCATACATACAATTGCGATGCGTCCTTTACACTTACGTACATCTGCGCTTACATACATCTGCTACATGTACTTTTGCATGTGCAATGTGCATTGAAAAGCTTCACTTCCATGTTGAGACTGCACTTTCGTGCCAATATGTTTCTTCAGAGCACACGCTCTGACAGCTCGACACGGATGAAATAAACTGGCATACGCAAATAAGACGCAATTAAACCTCTTGTAAAAAACGCAAGGCAGATCTGCTAACTGCTGATGATCTTCACTGTGATCATAGCTTATATTTCATTGTTGCAATTGGTATATGGCAGTTGAGAAATACTTTATGATTTATGCTCATGTTAGCGCAATAATTACTCTTGTGGTTCAGGGAGGACCGAAGCTGGACTGGGTAATTCTCAGATTCGGCCGCGATTCGATTTATTAGCATAGGCACTTCGGCCTCCTCAGGCAATTTCGTGCCGTGAAAAGAAACAAAGAAGAAAAAATTATGTTGTGAAAGTCAATTTATAAGTTCTGAAGCAAGTTGGTTTTTCTGAGAAAAAGAAAAGTAGATTGATAAGAAAAAGGTGTTTATCCCCCAACAGTGTGGGCAAAGAAAAGGGAACGTTGTGTGTACGGCAGTAGTTGGTAAGTGTTTTTCGATGGCCATGGTACTGTTGACAGTGTAGGAGAACATATGAAACTGTAAGATGAGTATTGCATGTGGGCATGAAGGTCGAGGTGAAGCAGTGTAAATATATCGATGGGTGAGAAAAGTATGTCCTATGTGGAGTGGCGATATCACTTTTTCTTCTTGTCTGTTTTTTATATGATGTGGTCTAGTTATCGATGAGAGGTTTGATGAGGCGTAATTGTTTGTGGTTTGTAGTTTCAGTCCATTGTTGGTTCCAAAAATGCCGAATGTTCTATCGTATTGTTGATTTGATGGCGTCAAAATGTGGTGGGATTTCTGTGATAAGTGGTAATTGTAATGATTGTTTTGCGAAATGATCCGCTTCCTCTTTTCCTGGGATGCCACAGTGACTGGGCACCCACAGGACACGGACCTTCATGCCCATCAGATGAATTGTTTCAAGTGTGTCATAAATAGAAATATGGCAATGGTGCGAAAAGGAAAGTGAAGAAAGTGATTGAAGAACAGATTTGGAGTCGGAACAAATGACGACATTGCGCATGGGGTGACAAATTGAACGGTTGCGGACATAGCGAAGGGCAGTGAGAATGGCGTGCAATTCGGCGATGAAAATGGAGGTCTCGTTTGGCAAGCGGTGTTGTTTTTGTGTGTACCTGCAACAATGGCGTTTCCTGTGTAATTTGCGTCTTTAGATCCGTCGGTGAAAACAAAAGGAACATGGCGATAACGAGAGCGAAACTGGTGGAATTTGTGTTTGACGTAATCTGGACAAAGCTGTGATTTTGGAGTGGTGGTGAGATAAAAATATTTCGTTCGGTCATCTGCCACGGTGGTGTAGTTGGTGGAGGAAGAGCAGTAATATGTGGAATATTGTATTGGAGTTGTGTAGAAAATGTTTTGATGCGTGAAGCTATGGTAAGGCCGGTTCGTTTTTCGGCCGGACCTAAATAGTCGTGGTGTAGATTTGGGAGAATTTGTAAAGATGTGTGTGTAGGGTGGTGTTCTTTAAATTGAATTTTTGCGGCACACCTAAGTGTTTGTTCCATTCTTCGGAGAGCTAATGGTGGAATTCCTGATTCGATTTGTAAAGAAGTGATGGGAGATGTGGTCATTGCACCGAGTGCTATTCGGATAAATTTGCTTTGTAAGGTGTCCAGCATTTCCAAAGCGTATGTACTGCCACCTGCGTAAACTACCGAACCATATTCTATAATTCGAGGAACCAAGGATTTGTGCAGTTGTAAAAGCGTGTGACGATCGGATCCGAATGATGAAGACGTAATGCAGCGAAATAAATTGAGTCGGTGAAAACATTGGTCTTGACGTGCTTGATGTGTTGATGCATGGAAAGCTTACGATCGAAAATAATACCAAGAAATTTAAACGAATCTACAAAAGGTATGTCAGTGTTTCCGAGGTGAAGTGGTGTTTCTGGATTTGGGCACGGAGGCGATTTGCTAAATATCATTGTGGCAGATTTTGGAGCCGAAAATGTGAAACCGTATTTGATGGACCATTGGTGTTCCCGATCAAGTGCGTTTTGGAGTATAAATAAGCATTTTTTTCATTTTTATCTGTGCACCAAATTGCGCTGTCATCTGCAAAAATAGAGCATGATATCTGAGGTGGCATGTCGGTGAAAATATCGTTAATGATGATATTAAATAAAATTGGTGATAAACAGCTTCCTTGTGGTAATCCGTTTTTCATGAAATGTAACTTTGAAATCGCTGACCCGCACCGGAGATGGAAATGACGGGAACCAAACAAAAATCCTATCAAATAATGGGTTAAATTCCCTTTGACGCCGATGTGAAGAAGTTTGGAAATTAATGCAGGTTTGTATACCATATCATATGCTTTGCTAATGTCTAAAAATACTGCGATGGCGTGTTCATATTTTTTTTTATAGCCAAGGCGGTGTGGGTTTTTAATCGAATGAGATGGTCTATTGTGCTGTGTCCATGAGGAAAGCCGCATTGAATTGGAGATAAAAGATAATTTATTTCTAGGTACCAGGTAAGTTTTTTTAAAATAAGTATACCTTCTAATAGTTTTCCTAGACAACTGGTGAGAGCGATGGGTCGAAAATTGTTGGGGTCGCTGTGATTTTTGCCGGGTTTTGGTATAGGAATGATGAGGGCTTTCTTCCAGGATTCGGGGAACATGACTTGACCATAATGAATTAAATGTCCGCAAGATGCAATGTTTCGTGTCGTCGGATAAATGTCTAAAAAAGAATAATGTAAATTGTCGGGCCCTACAGAAGTGTTACCGGCGGAGGAAATTGCAATTTCTAGTTCCGAAATTTGGAAAGGAGCATTGTATGTTTCAGTGTTGTTAGAATCGAATTGTATTAAATCGGTGTGAAAAACGTGTTGTGCATTTTGTAAGAATTCCGGTCTATAGTTGTTATCAGAGCTATTGTGGGCCATGGTGTCTGCTATTGTATTTACTATTCTTTGTGGGTCTGTAGTGGTGATATTCTGGATTTTGAGGGCCGGGAGTGATTTAAATGGGATACGTCCAGACAACCGGCGGATTAATTACCAGATTTGGCTTAAAGGAGTTTGAAAGGTGAGTTCCAGTTGAGGCAGTGGGCCGGTTTGAAGCCAGAGGAGTCAGGATGAGGTGGTTCGCCGCACTTGGGGCAGCGGGCTGGTTGGCGGCATGTTTTACTGCCATGGCCGAAGCGCTGACAGTTAAAACAGTGGCGAGGATTGGGAATGCAGACGCGAACTTGGTAGCGTAGATATCCGGCGAGGAGGGCTTTGGGAAGTGTGGTAGAATTAAAGGTAAAGACAAGGAGGCTCGTGTCACGTTTCTGGCCGTCTTTAAAGGAAGTGATGCGGCGGACGTGGATCACCCCCTCCGGCCTGAGCTCCGCCTGAATATCTTCCTCAGACATGAAGCGGAGCTCCGGCGCGAAGACGGTGCCCTTGGTGGTGTTGCGGTTCGAATGGAGAGTGATGGTAACGGATTTTCCACAAAATGTGGTGGTACGGAGGAGGGCTTTGGTCTGGGCTCGGGATTGGGTTTTGATAACTAGGGTTCCGCTGGCTGGGGCTTCAATGTCGGGATTGACTAGGGAGCAGATGGCGAGGAGTTGTTTAGTCGGCCAGAAAACGTTGACACGGCGAAAGGAAACGGATTCCTCGACAGGCTTGACGGAGATGTACGAGCCAGCACTATCGAGGTAGGGTTCGATGGGCTGGATGGGTTCAGCTTGGGAGGGCGTGGTCTGGTTCGAGCGTGGGTCAGCGGCGTGGAGAGTAATGGTCTGGTCGGAATTGCGAGGCGAGGTCGTGGTCTTGGGACGAGCAGGGGTTGGTGAGGCACAGAGGGTTTCCATGGCGTCATCCAAAGGAATAGTCCGGCGCGGGTCATCAATGTTTGTATCAAGTGAGGGAGCATCAGGGGCCGAGTCCGGGGTCGCGCGATTGTCGTCTCGGGCGGTTAATGGCGGGAATTCCGTGTCTGAGTCCGTTGGTGAGCATGGGTCAATATCCTTCTTGCGTTTTTCCCCATCGTGGGAAAAACCTACCTAATTTAAATAAACACGAAGGACACACAGAAACGACAAGAATGGAAATACGACGACGAAAATCGGATGGGTGACGGGTGTCACGCCTACAAACGAAACATGAAAAGAGCGACGGGTGTCACCCCACGAAAATGACAAATGGAGCTGCGAAAACCAGCAGCCAATCAAGCCTTTCGGCAGGTCGTAGTGCACAGTGAGCTTTGGCTACAATCAGAGTATGCTCGAATAGTACTGAACACTCCATGGATTCGGTCGCGCTCCGTCTAATCGCTATGTGTAAGTTACAGACACTAAGTTAAACATGAAGCAAAAGTCTGCAACTGTATGATTCAAGCTCCCGACACGCAGCATGCGCTGGTGTTGGATAAAGAAGCATGCAGAGCTTTGCTCGGTGCTTCATCCACACCCAATTTCCAGGAGAGACTGTACCAGTATGGGCCATTTTGCGAGCAGCATATGTTCGTACCGTAACAAGCATGTTGCTGACCTACGCATCATAGGCCTAGGATGACGCAGACCTAACGCCGTGGACCACTGCTAATACATCTGCATTAACAGTAGCTGACGGTGTCTCCCCAGTGGCTCAACGAACAAAATCCAACCTTTGTGCTGAAATGAAATGAAAATGAAATCATAAATAAGAATTTAAAGTAAATATACTCCTTTGGAAATCGCGGAACAATCGGACACCTCTTAGTTCGGAGCACGTGCCGTGCCTTCAGCTCTGAAGCTTAGCTCCTACGCCTCCGGCACATCCCTGCAGCATGCAAGCACCTATGATTTCAGGTCTTGTAGGGACATAGCCGGGGAAGGCGAAGTGCCCTTCCCGCTGGTGGTCGACAGCTTCGTTTTTACTGGATATGGGAACTGGGATGATTGTGGTGGGAATACGGGATGCTTGAATATGGGAACTGAAATGTAGTTGTGTATGTAGGGACATATTTTTGTTATTTTTCCCCATGGATTGGGTCAGGGGCTTCGTTCGCAGAGGAGGAGTGTTAATTATCTTTCCCTCCCCTTCCATCCCAAGTTTGGCCGTTACCTGTAACAGATCATTGCTACTGACATGGGACTGGTAGTGTCCACGAGCGAAGGAGCGAGCGAGCGAGCCAATTAACTCGCCGTATGGGCGCAGGACACAAATAGCAACAACACATCACCTTTTGTTCATAAATAACACCAGAGTTTACGGTGTCCGCAAATCACAAAATATCCATGGTAGATATGAGAGCACACCAAAATATTGCTTTGCAACTCTCCCTGCTGTGGTTAAGCTACAGGAAACTTCTCGTGAAACACGACTGAACGATTTTCGGAGGGTTTCTTTGCTGTTACCATCTGCCTTCTGGAGTAATTCTTTCATTCTGACTGGTCTTCTCTTGCCCGTTGGCCTGGGCTACAGGTTCTCAACAGATCGTTCTCTTAAAACTTCTCAGTATTCTCAAAATGGTGTTTCTGATCGATGCTGTGTTTGCGTTAAAGGGTCCTTTAAATTGATGCTGGGAAACAATTACCAATTGTGTGGCAAAATAGAATCCGACAATCTTTGTTTGTGCACGTTCCTGTAAGGAAGCATGGTAGCGACTGGCCTGACTATATCAGACAAAACTTCCACTGCACGAGCTTTCATTTCATATATCCATATACACGTAATCCTCTAGCCCCATTCCTCTTCTCCCTACAACTATTACAAACATCTACATCCTACCTTTACATCCATTCCAAATGTTCTAATATTTGTGGATCACCCATATATATATTTTTTTTAAGGTATAATATTTTTTTTTTTATATATATATATATATATATATATATATACATATATATATATATATATATATATATATATATATATATATATATATATATATTTATATATATATGTATATATGTATGTATGTATATATATATATATATATATACATATATACATATATATATATATATATATATACATATATATATATATATATATATATATATATATATATATATATATATATATATATATATATATATATATATATATATATATATATATATATATATATATATATATATATATATATATATATATATATATATGCACTTTTTCATTGACCGTACCACCACCACTATGTACCCATAAGCCACTTATTGCAAACAAATGTACATGGTAATCCAAGCCTATGCCAGCTTAATTTTTTGGAACGTATTCATTTTGAAATATTTAGTAAGTCACCACCCACAAACTCTTCCCCTCCCAAAACCAACCTTAACAATACGCTAATCTCAAATAAATGACTTACGCTACAGCGTCAGTAGCATTGCCAGGACTTCCATGGGGATTAGGGTATCAAAACGACATGTAATGATATTAATAATCATGCAGTGAAGTCGGTCTTGTGTCAGCACATTATCATTGTGTCAGCACATTATCATATCAGCTATTCGTGCTGGTGGGAAGGTTGACTTCCCCTCTCCTCATCCCTGCTTGCTGCGCTACCGCTGCGGCTGCGCTACTGCTGCGGCTGCGTTGCTGCTAGCGGATGCAATGTGCTCATTTATCACGCAGAAGTGCCAGTCTGCTGCCAGAAACGGCACCGCACTTCAGCGACATGATATGCCGCAGACTCGGCGGCTTCATGAACGATGCACGAGGAACACGGCCTTTATCATGCCAAGCGACAGAGCAGTACCTCACGCCGGCCTGCCAAGCTCACTGAGTTCACTGAGCTTGGCACTGTAGTCCCACACCACACAAGGAACGGTTTACTGCAGTGACATCATTGTAGTTATATGTATATATATTTATATATATATATATATATATATATATATATATATATATATATATATATATATATATATATATATATATATATTAGCCTGTGTCGATAATTTTGAAAATGGTGTTATCAAAAACGGCTACTGTTTTTATATTGCCTTGATATGTGCCTAACAATCTGGCATAAAAATTAGATCGCTGGGCGATCGGCATTTTTTCTCAAAATGCGTTTGAAAAAGACTCTGTTTTCGGCATTGGGCGCCATATTGGCTGGGAGAACCAATCCAGATAAGTGGGTCAAATAGTACCTCTTTGTTATCGTCTCGACGAGCTGAGTCGGTTGAAATAGCGCGGTATGGTCGAAAAATCGATAGCTTAGAAAATAAAGGTAGTTTTATATCTCCCATCAGCGGATATTTGGCCAATTTGTAGTCCCACATCTACTTTTATAAAAAAGTGAAAGTATGGCACATTTGCTGTTTTCACAGCTTCCTCATGCGGAGATTTTAATACTACTTTGCAATTTCAATGCTAAAACAGTAAAAGGTAAGCCTGAAGCACGACCACGCATTAGAAAACATTCCGACTCGACTTGGGTTTCACTTCATTCACACCTCCCCATAACAGACTTCGAAAAAGTGATCACAGAGGAGGAGCTGGTGTCTCTACCACCAGATGTGGCAAAAGACCTCAGCCATGATCAAAGTTACGGCTACCAGATGTGCCGAGCGATACGGCAGGGGTGTGTCCCTGTCGATCTGGCTCTGATGGAGGTCGGACGGCTGGATCACAGCCGGTGGCTCACTACGGCCAACTCAATGCTGAGGCTGTACGTGCCAGATCATGCCTGAGAGACACTGCATGCGAAAACCTCCGGCGTATCGTTGAATTCATTGTGGGGGTTTACTATCCGATGTGGTTTCGCGCGAAGGTGCAGCACAACTGGCTAGATGGGCCGCGGCATGTGCTGCGCCAGCTGCAGCTCACTCGGCTGCAGCATGGGGAAGTCGTGAGCATGGTGATGCCGTACCTCCACTCCAGTGCCTGGTATGCTCACAGCGAAATGGTGCTCCAGACACTTCTCTGTAACGATGACAGAGCAGAGCGCCAGTTCGCTGTCGAACGTATCAGGTGCACCCGCGGCAAAAATGATTGTGAATACCCCAGCGTTCGTCCCAGGAGAACTCCGAGACTAAATGAGGCCGCGGAGAATCTGCAAGAGTTGATATCCTAGGAAAACGCCTTCGAACCGGCCCTCACGTGCCACACGCCAAGCTCCGAACTTGATGGCTATGTGGACATGACAATGTCAGTTCCACAGTTTGCAGTTTGCGACGTTTGCCTTGGATATACCAGTGTTAATTGATTGATGTCTGACAAGTGTCCCTTTGGGAAAAAAATAGGCATCGATGGTCTCATGGTGATCACGGCGAATTTCAATAATCACGGCGAATTTTTATCTTTTTATCACCAACGTATCTGATTTTCGTCTGAACGTGATGTGGAAAGGCTATCTGAATGTCTCAACATGCAACGAATAGGTAGGTATTTGGTATGTGATGCACATGCGCACAAAGCAGCCTCCCTCAATCATGCTGCTATATAGTTCAAACAGCGAATAAATATGAAGCTTTGTCTATATTTCTATACCCAGTGCGTGATGCTGAAGTCTTCAAATGAGTAAGTACAGAAACGGCGGCTGTATCATGATTTTTACTTGTTTAAATCTCAGAGTTTTAAACCTCAGAGAACAGAGTATGCCCTGAAATGGACATTTGCTGGTGTATTAGAAGGCATAAGATAGCCGATATTTTCTTAACTATCGATTTCTCGACAATATTGCGTTGTTTCAATCGACTCAGCTCGTCGAGACGATCAAAACGAGGTACTATTTGACCCATTTATCTGGATTGGTTCTCACAGCTAATATGGCGCCGAATGCCGAAAACCGTCTTTTTCAAACGCATTTTTAGAAAAAATGCCGATTGCCCAGCGATCTAATTTCATGCCAAATTGTTAGGCACATATCAAGGCAAAATAAAAACAGTAGCCGCTTTTGATAACACCACTTTGGAAATTCTCGACACAGGCCAATATATATATATATATATATATATATATATATATATATATAAATATATATAAATATATACATATATATATATATATATATATATATATATATATATATATATATATAAATATATATAAATATATATATATATATATATATATATATATATATATATATATATATATATATATATATATATATATATATATATATATATATATATATATATATATATATATATATATATATATATATATATATATATATATATATATATATATATATATATATATATATATATATATATATATATATTTATTATTTTTTTTTTTTTATATATATATATATATATATATATATATATATATATATATATATATATATATATATATATATATATATATATATATATATATATATATATATATATATATATATATATATATATGTTTATATATATATATATATATATGTATATATATATATATATATATATATATATATATATATATATATATATATATATATATATATATATATATATATATATATACATATATATAAACTCAGCTTTATCGGACGTTTCGCTGCGTTTATTGTAACTTCTTCAACGAATGACATGCTCTTCTCTACACCAACGCCAAACGATTTTTTTCTTCAAATCACATGGAATACATTACATATGTAACACAATTTTTGTAGACCTTTCCAAGCATCATTGCCGCCAAATCCTCACGCTTCTGGTCCACTTGGTTGAAGTGACAAGCTACCTCAAAATCCTTTCGATCGTACCTGATGATGGACAGGTAGTTTTTAATCCCATAATTTATAATCACGCCTGTTTCGCCAGCGTAGGTTAGCATCTGGCACACCTGGCACCAAATCCAATATAAGACATTCGATGATCTATGACTTATGGTTCTATCGTAAAT
Organism: Ashinkailepas kermadecensis; assembly: GCA_034440615.1. Lineage (NCBI taxonomy): Eukaryota > Metazoa > Arthropoda > Thecostraca > Neolepadidae > Ashinkailepas > Ashinkailepas kermadecensis. Next base: position 326,889 of record JAOTOM010005177.1, read on the forward strand.
GCATGTTACGATAGTCCTGCTACCTTGCCTCCATGGTGCACTACTCTACAAACTGTACAGTTTTTCCCACAATTGCCTACCCGCGGCTCTCCCCCGTCCGTTGCTGCTTTGTTTTTTTGCGTACCAAGATGTCCCTCAGATTAGTGCCCCTTTGAAATGAAGCAAAAATCTTGGCATCGAGCAATACCTTCAAGTGCTGTGAAAGATCCGAAATGCGTTGTTTCTATCTTATAATTTTGTGATTTTCTGGAAGATAGCTAGTATAAGTGGCGACCATTGGGATATCCTGCTTTGCTTTATGAGTGCGCTTATATGACAACAGATTTTGACGACTCATCATGTTTGCTTTTTGTATCCCCTTGGCAATTTTGATTTCTGGGTATCCCCTACCAATACATTTTTCCCTCAGAGTAATTGTAGTGATTCCATTTCCATCTTCGTGCCGTTGTTTGTTGACGTGTATGGCTGAAGCCGAAGAGAGGCCGCTCGTCTTGCCGACACAGCTGCGGCCAGTGCGGCCACTCCTTTTGTTGTCACGTGGATAGCACTTTTCGGTGGGCCATTATACGTTGTGGCGGATGGTAGCGCTCAATTTGTGCCGGAACTGTTCAGGTCGTGTCTACTGACGACCGACTCAAGCCTGCGCACCTGTCGGCGACTGGCCGTAGCCTACTGGGGGTAGCGTCCCCTGACCCTGCCGCAGGGACAGGCCTGACCGTAGCATACGGGGGAGGGGTGGAGTCTATTGACTTTGCCACAGGGACAGGCCTGGCCGTAGCCTACTGCGGGTGGAGTCCCATGCCCCTGTCGTAAGCACAGTCCTGTCCGTAGCCTACTGAGGGGTGGGATGGGGGTGGGGGTGGAGTCCCCTGACCCTGCCGCAGGGACAGGCCCGTCGGTTGGCAATCGCCCTGCAACCACCGCAGCCGCTCAGCGACACCCTTTGATCACGGCTACCGAGCCACGTCCTTCAGCCGCGGCTGCTAAGCCGAGTCCTTCAACCGCAGCTGCTGAACCGAGTTCTTCAACCGCAGCTGCTGAGCCGAGTCCTTCAACCTTGGCTACCGAGCAGTAGGCCGCTGAGCCGAGTCCTTCAGTCGCGGCCGCTGGACCGCACTCTGCAGGGCCTGCTGAGCTCACCGTTCGTCGTCGGCCACGGAGCCGTGCCCCGTGCGGACCGGCAGTGGAAGACGGGTTATTTTAACAGCCCCAAACTTTCACTATTTGATTGGTGACGGAGCAAAACGCAAACAATCTCTCCGCTCCGCGCTCAGAGGGGAGGTATTGTCAGTGCCACCATTGTGCGTGCTTGTGTATAACTTGTGTGACGAAGTTAATTTCGGACCCCCTCTTTTGAATGCACTTGGCTCCCATGTGTACAGACTAGTCGAGTTCTGGGACTCGTCGAGTCTGGTCATGGGCGCTCTAAGAGAAGTCCGTCGCCGATGTGCCGACGATGACAAAACATGACACAGTCGGGTATCATCATCGTGACACCCGTGCCACCATTGCACCATGCGGCACATGTAGGGCAGGGGGCTGGTCTGGAGTGCGATGACCGGACCACTCCCTTCGCGGTGTGGTGCAATATGTGATATCGGCAGGCCGTGGCGTTGTCCCCTCCCCCACGAGCGACCTACACCCCTCTGGCGCGCGCGATGGCCCCTGGTTAGTCGGCCGTCGCAGGAGAACCGGATAGATCAGTCGGGGCTCGTCAGCCGGAAGAAATGAGACATAATTGTGTTGTCGAGGCTGGGAAGACGTAGCCTGGGATAAGATGTGGAAGTTGGAACGGCTGTTGTCACTGTTGGATTGGAGAAACTGTTGAAGGTGTTGCTCAAGTGTTCGCCGCATTGGTTAATTATCACCCCGGTCAATATAAGGGCGTCGACGGCTGTGACATTTGAGAGCTGTTACTTGAGAGAAGCTATTGGATCTGGAACCAGTTATCGCGGAGCGAGGGATATTCGAGGCTATCACAATGCCCGGCGAATTGGTGCCATGTCACACAGACTTGCCTACACTTGTGTAATGTTCATATCAAGTGAAGCATTTTTCAATCACGTTTGCGTGATGAGAACCTGTTAGGAAACAACAAAATGTAGGATGTTTATGACATTCATTTTCTATCGATTTGTTGTTCTTTGAATGCCATTGATTATGTGCTTTGTATCATACTTTTCGACTTAAAGTATATTTGCTTCCAGGTCGATGACCTGTTCTAATCAGCTACTTATGGAGACTTCTCTTTTGTGATTGTGTTGTTCTCGCGCCATCTCGTGTGCATTGTTGCGCACGTTGGTACTGGCTTTTAAGGTAGAAAAGGGAAGGGAGCCATGTGAGTTGAAGGAAATAGTAGACTTGTGCTTGCCGCCTTACGATGAGGTGAAGTCGTATTGAATTGTAATGTCGTGTTTTCTTGTCACTGGTAGGGTATATATGTATGTAAAAAATTGTCAACACTGAAAAAGTACCACGATAAACCTTTATCCTGAGCGAAATAAGCAACTTGTATTTCATTACAATTGGGATTACTTTGCGATTGATCTCCTCTTACCTTAACAAATAACTGTTTATGCCCCTACATGTATCATTGCGCTCGTCAAAGTGGGAGATCTTAGCTTTGCTGCGCGTTACCTTTGACCGTTTTGACTGTATCCGGAAATTATAATATGCTGTGCTCACCAAATGACAACTGAGCATTAGTTATGGCCAAAGCATTCACGCGAAGCTGCAGGGAGGGCAGGACGAGGGCCAAGGAGGTGAGAGAGAACAATGCAGCAACAAGCAAGTACAAGGGGATGGCGGAAGCCAAGGACAAACTGTGGGACGTCTCGACCTCTGACCACATCAGGAAGAAGAAATCAGATGAGTGGGGCGTGCAGATGGGACCAAAGGAGCGGGAGTACTTAGAAGACCAAAGGAGTGCCCGTAAGCACTGGTGTGATCTTGGGACGCTGCCCATGGGCTCTGTGGAGCACAGCAATGGGGTGAACTTCGCTGTCTAGGAGATGTTTACGCTGGAGAAGCCAGCCGGGCAGCTGTTCTATGGAGCACACACAACGTTCGGCTTCTTCAGCACCATGAGCAGGGTGGTCATAAAGATGGAGCAGATGAAGCTGGATACAGTCTTCTCCCAGTTCATTGTGAGAATGAAGCTGGACAGCAATAATGGGTGTCGGGCCGAACAAACTCTGGACATGATGGTGAAGTAGGTCGTCTCAAAGTGCCAGCGCAAGTACTGCAACTACTTTTGGATGTCCTGCCACTATCTGGAGCAGTGACAGATGGAGAGGACCCTTTCAGCTACAATGATCACAAGTTTGCCTGCCTCATCAGGGCGACGGGTGCGTTCCTCTATAACTACGACCATCTGGCGGGTTTCCTCGGATCTCACCCTCACATCTCCAACAAGCTGGTGTGCCTGGTAACGAAGCTTACTCAGCCTGCCACAACTGAAGTGATTTTCGCGGTCTTCGCCCTGCTGGGCACGCACCTCGTCGAGTAGTTCTACTCTCTCATTAACGCTATTTGGAAAACACGAGTTGAAGACATTCTATCAGAACCTCTACACCAGCTTGAGAAAAGGCAACGTGAACAATTACTTCATTCTACCCGACAAGTCGTTCATACCGGCGTGCCCGAGGACCTCTTCACCGCTGTGAAAGAAAGCTACGGAAAAGCTGTGTTTCAGTTCATGGTGGAGACAGCACTGGACCAGGAGGAGGATGCCCTGCTTCTGATCAACACTATGTTGCCGGTGCTGGGCATCACGCTAGCGAGGCAGAGACGAGACTACAGACTGGACAAGGATACCTTCCTCATGTAGCTCCCGGTGGACGAGCAGGCTAACATGCTGGACGACACCAGGTCCTCAACATGTACATGGAGCGGCTCATGGGCAGAATGCACAAACTGCAGAAGCCGTCTAGAGTAAGCAGATCAATCATTCTCAAAAGGATCCGGGCACTGATGGAGGCCAACACTGGAAGGTGGTGGAGCTAGGGAGGGAGAAGGAGCTGGGGTGGAACAAGAAGCAAGAGGTCAATTTAAAGGAGTGCGCCACAAAGAAGCAGTGGGTGGCCCTGACCCAGGGGAGGAAAATACTGCTTATATTGGAGACGTTGAAGCAAATCGATGGCCACATCATCGATGCAGATGAAGTGAAGAACTACCTGAATCAGTTTCCCTGAGATGAACAAGCAGATGAGGATGCAGAAGGAGGTGCGGTTCTCCAGAGAGTCCTTTATCACATTCCCAAAAGCGGACCCCTTCTTTAAGATGCCGATCAGTGAGGGAGGGGGACAGAAGGCGGGACAAGACGGCACCGGAGCTTTGGAGAGGCTCTGATGATCTTCTTGGGTTGGAAGGCATATGAACATTGTCGAGTACTAGACCCTCAGGGACAGCCTCAGGGGGCTTGTGATGCTGGTGGAGTGAAACACCAAGGGAACCATACTGTATGTCTGTTACAGACACAGGCAGGCAGACAGAATGTCTATTTAAGCTACTGGAAGTATATTGCTATGAATTTGTCATCTTGCTTCCATTCACCTTTTCTTTTAGTTAGCACGCGCACTGGAGTGGGGCGCTGAAACTGTCACTCCCTCCTGTTTTTCGACGATATGTCACAAACGGCCGGGGATGTTGTAATTAAACATTGTGACATAGCTAAAAATTGATCAGAGCGTCCTATGCAAAACAGTGAGAAATCCATTGGTAAATATAGGAACTGCGGGAGGGGGGGGGGGGCAAAGTCGACCAACCGGCCGCGGCGGTTAACCGCCAACAGGTCGGCCGGCCGCCGAGCGTTCAACGTCACCAAGGTTTCATCCGTGTGGTGGCGTGGCGAAGCGATGCGGTGACAGATCATCTGATCCTGAGGGTATTACCCTAGGATTATGAAATTTGTACTGGAATGAGTTCACTACATGCTTAACCCACCTTTCAAATTTTGTACTTTCCGAGATTTTAGTGGGAGGGGTAATCCGTCCCCTCCTCCGGTGATCATTATATGAGAGACCCTCCGGCGTGCGTGTTAATGAGTGATACAAGTTAGTTTTTATAAGTGAAGGGATAAATTTGAAAAAGTGTTATAGCAATGAAGCAAAGGTTGCTTTTGTTGGTTGCAGGAGGAGCTTCAGTGTAGTTTCTTGATTTTTTTACTTTACAAAAATTTCGACGTAGGCTTTCACTCATCCTGCTTTCTTTTGCCTATTCCAACATAAATTCATCATTCTTCATCTTATTTATTTTAAAACATCACTTCCAGAACTTAGTTAACCAGCTGGCAACCACATTACCACATATATGCTGCCTCTCAGGCATAGGTGGAATTTTCCTAAAATCGTTGGGGAAGGTAGGAAATAATCAGCTCTAAGCTCAATGTAATCGTGTATAGGCTTAATGAATACAGGGGGAAATTATTGAGGGGGCTCGAAATCCTCCACCCCCGAAAAAAATGGCTATCTAAATGTGGTAATAAGTAAAATGAAGTTATTGACCAATTTACTGCACAACTGCTACTTGGAACTAAAATTCAAACATATTTCCTGATGCTCAGATTGCCTTCACAATGGAGATATTAAAAGCATGCTTTGGAAGTGCTTCGGCATGGTAGCAGTTTAAGGTACGCTTTGAACTGTTTCCATAATGAAGACAGTACAGTCGAATAGTCTCGAAGTATCTTTTACTTTCAGTTGGAAGCAACAATGTTTCATTCAACTCATTCATAGGCTAAAGTTTTTCATCCAACAGTTTTAGCCAATCAATTACATATACCAAAACGTATCATGAAGTTATAAAATAAAAGTGCAAGCACATCATGACACGTGATTTTACACACAAGGCTACGAATAACACCAATCAAAGAAATTCCTTTTATTGCAGTGTGTGCAGATTGCAATAATATCGATGTAAGATCACTGGCATTTGGTAACAATATGGGCTATCTATGCTACCTAGGAATTTCGAGGTTTTCCCTTGCTACATGTTACATGTAATGCTATATTAATTTAAGTTTCATTATTGTCATAAAAACCGGCAATATTGTGCTTTTGGCTGGCCGCACCATTTGCCAGTCTCAAAGGTTCAACGCCGTGCCAGATACTCGCCGAGTAAATATAGAATACCGAATCGCCATGGCGACATTTTTACCTAGGATAGACAATGCTGAGAGCAAAGATGAGAATGTTTCGGCTAAGGAGGAAGAGGACGTTACTGAAGAAACCACTGTCAATAATTCTGAAACATCAAAGGAGAACGTTGACCGTGAAGGAATCGCAAACGTCAACGACAACGCCATTAAGCAATCACATCCTTCTGTAGTATCCAGATCATCAAAAGGACTAGGTCTTATTCCCTCCATCAAGGTACGGCCTAGGAGCGTCCTACGTGCAGTTTATATCATCATTAGCTTGCATATCTGACAATCAGTCTACCTCGTTCAAATTTTAATTCACTGACTGTTGGCATCGTGTCAGATCTTGTTCGCAGGTCGCGGGAATGTGCGTGTGTGTGTTTGTGTGTTTGTGTGTAAATCCTACAGTATGGTTCCTTTTGGATCCGTTTTCAATCATGAAGCGCTCGCGTCAGCGAACAATGCACATAGTGAAATCACTAAAACCTCGGACACATCCAGGAATAGTTCAACCACTATCCTACGTAACTCGAAAAATGTGTTATTCTTACTACCACCAGGTACGTTGGTCAAATATTATGCTGTCACAGCAGCACAGTATTGCAAAGAACGACTGACAACACATTGCAAGAAAAAAACGGGCCGCTTCGAAAATATAAGGCACGTTCGAGATAGTTTATATTTCCAGGAGTGAATCTTAAAATAATCTGATATAAAAAAAAATTCATGCCAGATATTTCAATTCAAACCTTCAAGAGCCTTTGTCACTGCACATAAGACACATAGGACCACCCTGATGACTCATTCAGTGAGCCACGATACCCGACGCATATGTCCATGATTTCAGTTTGGGGGCTAAGCCACTTCAGCTAAGGAGATTGCACAACTGATGTACATTATTTTTTCAGGTGGCGCCCAGTGACAAGGTATCATCGTCAGTAACAACAACGTCTAATCCACACATCTATAATGTCCCTTCATTCATGATTGAAAAATCGCGGCATATCGATGCAAATATTCGCAAGTCTATTTTCAAGACGGCTACGAAAGAGAGAGCGGAGAATAGGTTCGCGTGGTCAACTGATTTCGATTATTCTCTGGTATCTGTGGCTTGCGTCGTTGGCATCACGAACATTCTCGTGTTCCCGCAAATGTGCAAGAAATATGGTGGGATGGCTTTCTTCATACCATACTTATTGGTAGTTGCCTGCATGGGCCTTCCATTGTACTTCCTGGAAACTTTGCTGGGTCAATACAGTGGTCATGGCACGGTAGCGGTCATGAACGAGCTGGTTCCAGCTTTCGTCGGCGTTGGATATGCACTTGTTGTCACTAATTTTGTGTCATTTATGCGAAGTGAAGTAGGTCTCGCAAGGCTTCTGTACTTTATTCTGACCACGATGAAGTCCACGATACCTTGGGCGGTCTGTCAAGAACAAAATTCAATTGGATGTTACACTAAAGTCGATGACATCTACTGCGGGGAGAAATTCGGCAACAATTCCGTTTTTTTCAATTTGACATGCACAAGCATAACGGCCATCTGTGAGTACCTTCACTTGACAATTTCGACCACCGACGGCAGATGTCAAACGAACAACAGCTCATTAGTATGGTACAACAGTGTGATGGAACGTACCACCCCAAATGAAGAATTTAGCTACCATGAAATCTTCAACATGGAAGGCGCTACTCTTTCACATCTAGGACCCATTGAATGGCCCATGTTCTTTTGCTTGGCTGTCTGCTGGGCCTTCACATACCTCTTGGGATATAATGGCTTCTCTACGACCGGGAAAAGTGCGTATCTCACTGTATTCGCCCCACTGTTTGGTCATGCGATCATATTTTTTAAGGCGTTTTCTCTTGATGGTGCAGGTGACGGCATCTGGACGTACCTGTCCTTCGATGCCAGCTCCCTGGCACACGTAGCAGTTTGGCAAGACGCGATAAGAACATGTTTCAACTCTCTAAGTTTGGGGCTGGGTCTGATAACCGCCATAAGCAGTGCAAGCAAGCCCTACAAAAACTGCTTGAAGACAACACTGGCGATAATTTGCATCGATACAACGTTCTCGTTTGCCAGTGGGCTGGGAATTTTTGCTCTGATGGGCCATCTAGCACACTTGCACAGCACCACCGTAGAAGACTTAATGGCTGAGCAGCCGGATGTTATGTTTGCTACTCTACCTATTGCTCTGAATTCCCTCGAATTTCCACGAGTTTACGTAGTGATATCCTACGTATCTACTGTTCTCATGAGCTTTGGCTATCTGGCAGCTGTGATTGCCATGACAACATACGACGGCAAAGATATCTTCAACTCCGTCACAAGCATAACGGATGACGGAGAGAAAAATGCATCTAATCTCTCTATTTACCAGTACAATATTATAACATGCCTCCTCGGCTTCACCTTTAGCATCATGTTTGTGGCTAAGGGGGGAACTTTGATACTAGATGTCACGGACGTCACAAAGCACATCGACATATCCTTCATCATCGCTTCCTTGCAGGCGATGGTCATCTGCCTCTTTTACGGCAGCGGTAGTCTGCTTGACCTGGTGGAGTCCGAAATGGGGATCAGGCTGGGATGGATGCGACCGTATTGGGCACTGACGTGGAACATTACGGCACCAGCTCTGTTGTTTTGGTCCGCCTTCAGCGTCGCCTCGACCGAAATAGAAGCAGGACAACACAGGGCCTGGCACGTGTTCAGCTCCGTGTTCGCATTCTACCCCCTCCTGATCGTGCTGGGGTTTTTCGTGTTCAAGGTGTATCAGTACCGCCACAGCGGCGTGCGGAAGGCATTTCATCCGACCAAGAAGTGGTGCCTCGGCCTTGACACTGGTCTGCTGATTGACGCGGAGATGGCAGAGCCTGAGGTGTGGAAGGCTGTCGGTCTGTTAGCTGTCCCGCAAGCAGAACCAATGCGCGCCATGATTGAGCCGCGCATTGACCTACAGCAGGATCACTCCACCACGCTCCCGTTGTCCATAGTTTCCTCCGAAGTGTCGCAGCATCTGTCGAAGTTGAATGTGCGAGCCAAGTCCATCTTCAATGGGCGCAGGACTCAAGCAATTATTAGCCACACCCTCAGAGGTAACTCATACGTGCCGTTCGAGCGACAGAAGGTGGAGGGAGAGAGGATACGAAGAAGTCTAGCTGTGCCGAATCGCGAGAGCATCCCTGCGGATGAAGCGGACTAGGACTGAGACGAACTGTCGTGCTCCTTGTCAGCATTGCTTGATCGGTTTCGCTTTCAGATTTTTCCTTGTGAGCGAATATCATCTGATTCTGCTATCACAGTAGAAGTCTGCTTGCTGTATCTGGTGGAATTGGAGATGGTGTGTGACATGACAATGTACATGACAATTAACTAGACGAGATGTGACTTCACGTTTTGGAAGGCGCAGCGTGAAACCCGCAACTCATCTTCAAATGCTGCACTGACCAAGCGCACCGTGGCGCATTATGTTGATTGTGTCTCCGATTTATGCATGGTGTTCATAAAAACGCATTGAAGCACGCCGGTAGTGTTTCCTCTATTCTGTTTTGCGAGCACAACAATCAACCATGCAAGGAATAACAATGACATGAATAACAAGGAATGATAATTAGCTTAGGTTCACTTTTTCATACCTCATTGTAAGGCTCATGTCATGATGTTTTCACGCTGCCAGGAAGACAACAAATTGTCCATCATACGCGCCCTTGTTTCACCGATGTGCCATCCCAACGCTCACTTAGTCGTTTCTTTCATGCCAAGCAAATGTAACGTGTAATCACATTGCGCTGCTTTTCCCTCTTCGCCGAGGAAACGCTCGGAGGCTTCCACACCAATGCCATGTACTGCCCCTCATCCCAAATGTGTTTTATAAAGCGCCACACATGTTTTCCACGGCATTCTGCATGTCTCATTCACTTGCAATGTTTGCTGTGGTAGCAGGCTATGAGTTGCAACACCAAGGGCTCAGTCAGGATTTTCTTAAGGGGGGGCGACCTCCCAAAATGCTATGAAACAGAAATAGCTTTCGACGCGAGAAGCTCGCCGAAAATATCTGCTTGTGTGTCGTGAAAATCTCCCAAATTATTGTTTGACCTAGTGTATTTTTCGTCGCTAGGGATGGGAGGGACGGTCCCCTTTGGCTGCGCCACTGTTCAACACTTACTAGCTTCGTAAGTACACACATTGTATACTTTTGTACAATCATGAAGTCCTGCAACACTTACTTACATGGGCGGAACTTTTCGAAAATGATTGGGGAGAGGAGGAGATGAGTTATTTCATTCCACTCATTCCAGCCAACGCCATTAGGTTCCATGCTAAACCTCGGCAACATGGGGGGAGGAAGGGGTGGGGCCAAATGTCCCTCCCCTCTCAAGACTATGGAGAGTTCCACCTCCTTGTGTACATGTATCAGAATGCTGCACTGCCTGTTTATGTGCAAGCACTTACACGCTGCAGCACCTTCTTATGCACAAACATTGAAATGTTACAGCAACTTGGTGCACGAACGTCGAAACCGTCGGCTTCCAATTCTGACACACGAATACACCCGGCAGCATCTAACCCAAAACAGCCGGGTACCCTCCGTGAGGCGCTCGTCCAGGACCAAGTGTGAAAAAGCATACATCCGACACCTTTTCGATGTTCAAAATCGACATTGCTTCGTCCGAATGTCAGCAAACGGGTTGCGGTTACGGCGAGACCCGGAGATTCGGTTGTGTCGCCGGGCCTGCCGCCGGAGGCAGACCAGAGACCACACCGAATGGTGCTGTGCCTGATGATACGCACGCGGCGGCTCGCGCTATCGGCGACGTTTTTGTGCCGCGCAGCCGGTGTTTGACGGGTCGACACCGTGGGGCGCCTTTATTTGGCGGCCTCGATGATTTGTGGCAGCGACGTGGTACTATCACAGTCGTGATAACCACTCGTTCGCTTTCACCCCGGGAAAACAGTTACGAAATCTACCAAGACTACATTGTACTTGCTCTTTCTACTCTTTCCCACTGAAGACAGGCGGCTTGTTGTGTCAACCACTACTGGTAGCAGGCAGGATCGGTAATGCATTGTTTTTGTATTTATTTTTCAAAGACGTTTCAGTACAAGCCCGAATGGATGCTAGGTTGGCCTTGTGGATCGAGGTCCTATGCTAAGCAGTTCGTGGCTTGAACCCTGACCCCACCACCTGATCCATCAATTCCAGTTCAACGGCATAATGTTGACGGAGAATTTAACGTGCCGTCAGTGCTCCGACACAACCGCCCGGTAGCTTATCTTCGGCATGATCAAGCCAGTTACCAACTGACCCTTCCCAGCCGGGGGCTAAATGCGAGCGAGTGAAGCGACTGGAATCCTGCGTCACCAAGACAGTGGAGACCAACGGGGGTCAGCGCTCTGACCAACTGAGCAACCGGGGTTGCTCTGATATATATCTCATTGCCAAAAAGCATATTGGTTCTTAGATTTTCGCAAGTTGTAGGTTAGGCAAAGGGAAAGAACGGCCGAAGTGAGCTGTGCTCATGTCAGTGGTCAAAACTAGTTATAAGTGATCAAAACCGGCTTAAGCAGACAAAAGCATTAAGCAAGGGTGTTGAATAGGATTTTTGTTACTTTGATGAGATATTGAGCAGCAAAGCAAGTCCATTAAAATAACCATCGCACATATATAGTCAGAATAGTTCCATAAATACTTGAAGAAAACAGTTAAATTATATGATATTATACCCACAAATAACACGGGAGGCTTCTGAAGTTCTCGCGGCAACCGCCAATACTGCTGCTGGGCAATGCGTTTTCTATTTCTCAACGTCAGCTCAATGTTGGGAGCTTCTAAAAACTAGGAAAAGCTCAAATTTATCAAGATGGTGTTCAATGTTAGCATCGAAACTCCATGCAGGGCCACAAGCTAGCTGGTCACAAGTCTAGGAATATGCATCTAGTTGTCTTCCAGCTTGTACAATTGTTGAAACCATTGTCGGTAAGTACCCGGTATAAGTAGATACCAAGCGGACCAATCAGGGTCTCCGAGCCCATCGCCTGTGGGAAATGCATGTGCATAATGGAAGGAATGCACAGACGCAATGTTATCAGTCATTGGAGTCGATCTACACTGGAAGCGGAACAAATTTAATGGATACACATTTGGCTTGTTCAGCTTGTACTCCACCGCGGGTAGGTGGTCAACGCGGACGATATTGGATTATATTACCTAGTAAACTATTTAGCTGCGTAGTAGCTATTTCCTAGCTAGTTATGTAGTAAGCTATTTGGCCTAAATTTGGGACCTAATCTGACAGTGTCATCGTGGAGAATGTACTTGTGGTGCCTATTTGAGTGCAAGACGCATATGTGTATCATTCCCGCAGAAACAGAGGAGGGCGCACTCCTGATCACCTATTATCTGCTGGATATTGGGGTTACCAATGGGGTCATGCCGCATGTCAGCAAATCGATAGTTGGTGGAATGGTGGCCACCAATAAATCGGGTATCTGCTGGACATTGGGGTCACCAAGTACGCATTCCCACACAAAACCTGGTCCGTTCAACAAAGCTATGGTCCAGTCAACATCCCCGTACCAATGTGACGTACGAATCACGGGATGGCAGTACGGATGCGCTAAAAGCTCAGTACGGATGGCCACCGTTGGAAGAGCCCGCGGCGTTTCCGGTCACGTGTCGGCGCTCACGCTGACTGAGGAGATCTCAGAGGCTTGGCCACCAACGTTCGGCTACACGACTGTGGCCAGTCGGAACAGTCGCGGACCTTCCGGACCGGTGTCAGAGGCCGGCGGCATTTGCGACAATGCAGGCGATAATGCAGGCGATAATGCAGGCGATAATGCAGGCGATAATGCACGTCTGGCGATACTCTCCATCAGCGCATGCACGTATTGAAGGTTATGCTTCAACACGGGACTACATTTATGTCCAGATCAACTTAATTTGCAATTCTATCTGCATTGAAGCGCCGGTAAGCAGTTCAATGCACATGATTTATGCACCAAGATGCGAAATTTGCCCTTTGATGTGCTCTACTTCTACCACGCTTCCCTGTTCGTCCGTGGCTGGATTCCATACACAGTCGATCGACTTAGGTGCAATGCCAGAACTCGTTAATCCATCAGCCATGCTGTAGCGCACAGAACACCTCAGTGAAAAATACTCAAGGTCGTTCAGAGATCCTCTGCAATTTTTCAGGCTGATCTCATCTTATCCATACCACTGACTCCTTGCCTCGTTTAGATACCTTGTGGTGTTGCACTGCGAACATATTGGCATGGAAAGAGCCTGCTGACACCAGTGCTTCCGCATTATGATGAAATTCGTAACGGCGACCAATACAGCACAGTATTGCGCATGTTGCTTGTGAGCATACGTCGTTCTTTTATCTATCTTGTCTAAAAAAAGGTGTTCGGAATTGCGATGTACTGATTAAATGAGCTTGGTAAAGTATATAAAATCTTCTTCCTTCTTCCACCACCTTCTCCGCTGACCGGCCTTGCAATTGCCCGACAACTAACTGAACTCACGGGCAGCTTAAAGACTAAAGTTGCACTGACAAAACTGTGTCAAAAGAAAAAATGTCATGTATTGGTTTGAGCTAAACTGGTCATTGTGCATTTCGAGTGAGCATTGTAGACAAGAAAACAAATAATTCACCTTGATTAATCCATGACAAAGATAGACATGCAAAACATTCCAGACACAGCATATCATGGAAAATTTTCATAGGTATACCTCATGATGTAAATTATATGCCGTGGAGAATATTCGTAACGACAATGTCTGTCCGCTCACATTCATGCCAACTGAATCAGCGCATAAACAGCCTTGTTGTATATATTTCTGTAGAGCTTTGTGCATGGCAAATGCGACAGAAATATTAGCACCTAAAAGCCAGCGGTAATTTACAATTTCAATGGTAATGAGTCAACGTTTTGAGTCAATGTGCGCGTGTTTGTGAATGAACTGCAGCAGTTTTACAACATTGCATTGGTCGGAGAAGCCAGCAGTTGATACATTGAACGTAGTACCATTTAATGAAGGACAGCATCGGCCGTTCGCTGAGGGACGTCAGACTTCTCCCGGGGTAACGTGTGGCTCTAGTGGCCGTGGCTGTGTGACGTCAGACTTCTGCCGGGGTGACGTGTGGTTCTAGTGACCGTGGCTGTGGGACGTCAGACTTCTGCCGGGGTGACGTGTGGTTCTAGTGACCGTGGCTGTGGGACGTCAGACTTCTGCCGGGGTGACGTGTGGTTCTAGTGACCGTGGCTGTGGGACGTCAGTCTTCTGCCGGGGTGACGTGTGGTTCTAGCTGCCGTGGCTGTGGGACGTCAGACTTCTGCCGGGGTGACGTGTGTGGTTCTAGTGACCGTGGCTGTGGGACGTCAGACCTCTGCCGGGGTGACGTATGGTTCTAGTGGTCATGGATGTGCAGTGCAGTAACCAGTGACCACATGTCTATGCCGTGGCTGGCTACTGTGGTGTTCATTCGAACGTGGCTAAGCCGATGGCGGCCAGGGAATAGTGCCTCGTTAGCGATGGCCTAGCTCCTCTCAACAACATAAACAGTCTAAACAGCAGACTTGTACTCGACTCGAGTTGAATTGAGAATCGACACATGAATCAATCGTTTTCGGATGAGTCGCGAGTTGAATCGATTCTTTTCCCCAAAATATATCTTGAGTCGTGAGTTGGATCACATCTTTCTAAACAAAATTGAGTTGAATCATGAGTCAATCATTCAAATCACAATGAGTCATTTGAGTCTTATGACTAAAATGCAAGTTATGAACAAATGATAGGGTAAAAAGTAACAAAGTAGGGAGTAAAAACACAGCATAATTATTCATGCTTAGCATTACTATTGTCAACTTGTCAGCTGCCAGTGAGTAAAGAATGAGGGGTACTGAAGTTATTTACCAAAAACCAATGACAATAACTACAAATAAGTATTAATGTTAAGCTTGGTATTCACAATCAGTATCGTGCATGAGTCAATCCTAGTGCCAGGAACACAACAGAGAAATGGGTTGTGATTGTGAAAAAATATGGAACCGAAACGGTCCTGCACTGCAATAGGTATCTGCACTGAATACAATTTCGTTGGTTTGTTATTTGTCACACGCGCGTCTGATATGTAGTAAGACAAAAGACTGACATCACTACAGGAGTTTTGTAATGCATTAGATACTTGTTTTCTTTTTTAGTTGTGGTGCTTGCAACTCAACTTCGTTTATATATATATACCAACCATTACAGTTCATGACAAATTATAAATAATGTGAGGTGAAAACAAAGTTATAGCAAACATAATATATTCAACAGATGTTTCGATGTTAAAGCATCTTCGTTGGTGTCTAAATAAATACTAATTCCCTTATTTAATTAGACACAGATGAAGATGCGTTGACATCGAAACGTCTGTCGAATAAATTATTTTTGCTATAACTTTGTTTTCACATCACATTTATATATATATATATATATATATATATATATATATATATATATATATATATATGTAATGTGTGGGCAGTGCACACTGAATCATATGGCTCATGAGTCTGATACCACTGAGTCGGATCTGAATCGATTCAAATTTCTGTCAGTCTGCTTGAGTCGTGAGTCGAATCAAATCATTTTGACCTGCTCTGAATCATGAGTCAAATCAGATCTCAAGATCTATGAGTCACATGTAAGTCGACTCAACAAATTTGAGTCGAGCACAAGTCTGCTATACAGTAGCTGATAGTTGACAACGCTAATCAAAGCTGATGCTTCGCCTGACAAACATCAGTCACTGGCACCTGGTGCAGTAATTTATTTGTAATGAAGCCTTCCTGACATAATTTGTGGCGGAGTTGGCCAGACGTTGCAGTGGAGGCTGAGCTGTCTAATTGTTGGGTCATCGGCGACGAATGATATCGCAAACAATATATCCACCCGAATAGGCAAGCGGTGAGTAATCTACGGGTAATTTGCTCGTCTCCCAAAGGAAAGATTGTGGGTTCGAGTCCCACCCGTTTCTACTATTCGTCCACGACCAATCGGTGTGATGGATTGGCTACGCTATGTGACCCAAAGCAGTCGGCGCGTTGCAAAGCCGGCCAGCATAATTCCGCCACCCTAACATGCAACGTCAACGTTCAGCATAGCTACCTGGATGCTGTCAAACATAGAGACAATCCAGCACACCCGCAATGTATTCATAGCGCAAGAGCACCATGAGCCAGTTCCGCAACAACACATCAATAGTGGCACAGCCGTGAAATGACTATTGACAAGCGCTTGACACTAATAGCCAACAGCCAGTAACCAGGTGGCCGGCGACCGAGTAGCCAGTGACCATCGACTAGGACCAGGGGTATTGTTTTGTATGCTTTTGGAGGGGCGTGTGCCCCCTCAATGTTCAGTTTTTCCCCTCCAATAGTGAATTTCCCCCCCCTCCCCAATATTAAGTGGAATTTGGGCATGCAGCAAAAAGTATAAAACTGCGGGCTGCGATCGGAGCGGGAGCGCTGATGGCCCCGCCGATGGTCCCATCGATGGTCCCGCCGATGGTCCGGCGGATGGTCCCGCCGATAGCCCTGGAACTAGCGACGTCCGCCCGTTCACTCTGGTGACCTGTCACTCAGGACGGTTTCCAGGCGACTGACCGCCACCGTTAACGTCGCGACTATACCCTGTAGTGTGGCCAGCGTACTGGTGTCCGAATACAATGCACCGACTGGCACCGCCTGCGCTGCTGAGCATCCCGCCGCCATTGCTAACACCAGGCCTGAAGCTGAGGCTTCCAAGAATCTTTCAGCTGCAGTAGCCAGTTGGTCCAGAGTAGCTTCCTCTGACGACAGCGATTATGCTGCCCAAGCCTGCGGCAGCCGTTGAAGAAATAGTCTCCAACAACTGACGGACGTGTGGGGCATCTCCTGCTGTACCCAGCTCTGAGTGCATCCGCAGGAGCAGCTGGAATGGATTCTGGTTTCCGTGCTGCTGACGGGGAAATGGGCTTCCAGGGGGGCCGCTCGCGATTGCGCGACCTGCGCCTCAGGGCGTCAATAATGGTCACGAAACTGGGCGTCTTGGCCGTGATAATATCCGCACCTGTGTAGTGATCGACACAGAAAGGCTTGCCACAAGCAGGTCGAACTTGGTGCTGTCTTCTTGGATTACAGACACCCGAAACGCACAGTCCGTCTGCGTCGGCTAGAGGTCTGTCTTCTCCGAAGAAAAGAGAAAACTGCGATAGCCTGAACGCGGCCAACTGCTGGCTTGCAGATGTAGAAGTCAAGGAAAGATACGGGGGGGGTAACTGGGGGATATGTGCCTCCCTCCTATGGAAGGGGGCCGCTCCTTCGGCCGCGAAAAGGCACTCATCCGGGAAGGCTCGGGTGAATGCCCAATTTTTTTTCGTCAGAAGCGTCCCTCCGAGAGAAAAAGACGCCTCTTCAGTGTGCTCGAATGGACCCCGCTCGAATTTTTGTTCGGTCAGAGGCCTCCCCTCGGAAGGAAAAGACACCGCACCAGGCAGGAACGGGTTCAGAAATTTCCATGAGTGGAACTTGGTCTCTGGAGGGGCGCTTCTAGCTGGAAAAAAATTGACGGGTGGGGTGCACTCGAGCCTTTCCGGAGGAGCACCTTTACCTTCCAAAGTGCGCATCTGGCTGATAAAAAAAATCGGGAGGTTCACTCAAACGCACTGCATGGGATCTTTTCCTTCCAAGGAGCGCCTCTGGCTGAATAATTCGAGGGGATGCACTCGAGCACACTGAAAGAGCACCTTTTCCTCTGAGAGGGGTGCTTCTAGCTGGAAAATTCGATGAGGATGCACTCGAGCTTTCCCGGAGTGAATAATTTTTCCGGCTAAAGGGGCGCCAACTTCCATGTCGGCACATGCCTTCAGTGTCACCCCTGTATCCGCCACTGTCTCCAAGTACTTTTGTAGTGGCGCCCCTCCAAAGAAATGGCACCCCTTCAGACAAGTGCCCCTTGACAATTCCTGAATCCGCGACTGGCAGGAGTCCCCGGCGCTGACAGGGCCGCCGCGCCGCGGACGTCAAAATGCTGGCCTTTGAAAATTTATTTTTTACACATCCTCGTCTTTTTTTCCCGGGCTATAACATGGTGTATGACCCGTCACCCAATGCCCAAACTTCAGCGAATCAGACAGCCAGAGAGCGGTGCACATTTGATGCCTTGTACTGCAATTACCTGCTGTTATTCCGGCCTTCGCGTTCGCAGAAACCACGCTTGCTCGCATGTAGCCAGGTTTTGTTCTCAGCATTGCTTTTCCCACTGCCCATGTGTACTGGCTTCTTTTCCTAGATAGTTGTGCTCACACCTTCAGTACGACTTGAACATTGGTAGTGCACGTAGCAAGTGTGCGTCTGTAATAATACAGGTAGCAAGTGTGCATCTGCAAGGTTTTCGTTTAGAGTTGGTGATGACGAGCCCAATTCAATATCGACAACATTTGTTCTGCTACTTGAGTTTAGAAACGCTAAATGGCATGAATCAAGATACCTTTTACATTGCTCACGATGGCTGCTTCATTCCACCCCAAGCATACCTTTACTAGTATGGCGTTGATACTGGTAGCGGGGTTGAGGCTACAGGGATGTAATATGATCGGTTTCAGGGGTGTGATATGGTAATGCATAGGCATTTGTATGTACATCTTGGTGTTGTAGTCTGGCTGTTGGTGGGAGACCGACCACGGCAGATGGCAAATGACGGTGTCGTTCCTAAATACTTCTGAGTGGTGTGTTATGTGCCCTCAAGTTTCTAAAGGCAAATGCGTTGTATTATTTTCTTCATCAGGGAATTGTGCAACAGCCATCACACTCTATATGTTCATACAAAGTCACTAGAATGTGAAGATCAGGATTCGCCTGATTTGATTTAGATTACCAGATATAGCCATACTTAGCACGTATTTGCCCACACACGTTTCCCAAGCAGCGTTCACCTTACGAGTTTACACTGACTGTTCAGACAGAGTAAGCGAGCTTTCCGAGCGAACGCAGTGATACAAATGCTAAAACCCACTTGGTCTCGCTTGCTTGGATTTTGAAGATATCTTGAAATCGGCCTCTTTCCATGCGAGATTGGTATGAGACGAACTGGCGTGAAGACGGTGCGTTAGGTAGAACTGGCAACTGCACTTAACACGAAAACAAATATTGTCATTCTTCACCATCAATAAAGAACACATCAATATGACCTCAAAGCGATTAAAGAGTTACATATAAGAACTCCACATTTTATAGTGAATGTTCGAACGCAGTCCGCTCCACTGTCTCAGTCTGTCTAATGCATGTTGGTATGATCGGAGCTATGATTCCCTACCTGGGAGTGTTTCTGTGTGTCTTGCCCACAAATATTACTGTTAATCACATATGAATAGTTCGCCACCATCGCATGCGTGTGGGTGGCCGTGGGCTCGTAGATTATTCGTTGATAAATGAACAACGGCGGAAACGTGGCTGGGGAACTCATGCACACTGATAGAACGGAACGTTTCGAAACTTGCATTCGCTGTTCTTTTGTGGGTTATTTTTGTATTGAGTCGGACAATTTTGTACCCCTTAAGTGATAACGTGGTCTTCTAGACGTGTAGTTGTATTTCATATTGACCTTGAGCGTCACATCAATTGCAAATTTATCCTATCAGCAGGCTAAGTGGCCTAAATCTAGCATACAAGCATAATTGAGGACAGGGTCGATTAACACGAGCGCCGGAGGTCCTCTCAAATAACACGCACAGGAGGGGAGAGGGGGGGCGGGTGATTCGGCCCATGCCCCAAAGATTTCGGAAACTACTGTAGCACGCAATTTTGAGGGTAGATTGTGGATGTAGTAATCTCGCTTCAGTACACACTTCATGACCTTAGGCCTTTAAGGTCAAATTAGGTCGTGATCGGCCGCCTCACCGCACAACCGCTCCACCGTCCCGACGAAGCCCTTGTGACCTTGAACACTCGACGGCCGCCGCCCTGTCTGTCGATTTGGCACCCCGCAATTCCTATATTTACTGACGGATTTCGATTTGGTGTTGCATAGGATGCGCGTATCGATTTTTAACGAGGTCACAACATTGCATTACAATATCGCCGCCCGTTTATGAGAAAATGTAAAAAACAGAAGTGGACGGATTCCGCCCTCCCCCATTCCTTCGGTGCGCGCGTGAAACAACCACTTCTTATACCTACATCAGTTTTAGCACTTTGCCCCTCCAATAATTTTCCTAAAACAATACCTATGACTAGGACGGAGTTTGTGGTCTGCCGGGAGCCGTGGCTGCCAACGCCACCGTCAGGTGCAGATGTGCGCGGGCGGGTGTGCCGGCATGCCTGCTGACTGAGGTCTATAATAACCTCCGCAGGTCATAACCTCCACAGTTCATAACCTCCACAAATTAAACATACCCGAAGCGGTCGCAACCACCACAGGTCATAACCTCCACAGTTCACAACCTCCACAACTCCGAAGCGGTCATAACCTCCACAGGTCACAACCGGTTATGAACCGCTGTCCCCGCTGACAGTGTCCAATGTACGACCGCGGCGGGCGGCGGGCGGCGGGCGGCGGGCGGCGAGCGGTGGGCGGCCGGACGCCGGCGGAGTGGTCGTAAACCCGACACCGCCATTCGGCCGCTGGAAAACAAAGCGGCCGCCGCAGCACGACCACCTGTTGGCACAACTCATTGGCGCCGCCGCCGCCGCCGCCGCTTGGACGCCGACACACGGCCGCGTGCCGACGTGTCTGTCGCTGCCTTTGTTTGGTCATGTGCTAAAGCGCGCAAATGAATGACCGTAAGGTGTGATCGCCGGCCGATGGCCGCCGTAACCCGCGATCGGCAGGCGACAGGAGTCAAACTCCGCACGTCTGGCTTCTTCGAAAAATCCAACACCTCTCCTGGCTGCGAGTCCTTCCAAACTGCACCCACCATCAACGCCTGTCTATTTGCTGCTCATCGCTTTCGTGTCGTTTGTGTGCCCTTATTTCTGGATGTCTGATTTGTATTCTCGGTATTTTGCAATCTCTTAGCTAAAGTTCTTAGCACTGCTCCCATGTGTATTTGTGGCTGTAGTCACGCACACCGTGTTTGTATGTCTAATATTGCCCTTGGATGACTTTATACTATCAAAGCTAACAAGGAAAAAGCGGTCGAACGAGTGGGTTAGCGGCACAAGTGTCATGTTTTTCTCCGTTATTAACTTTTCATATGAGTGTCCCGTCCATACCATGCAAATCATATTCTGTGCACTGTGCCCTCTGTCCCCTAAGCTATCTGTGTCGCGTACCTCGCACCCTTCGTCCAACTTCCTTTCCTCAGGTGCGCTCTACCCACCAGTATGTTGTGTCCTCCGTGTACTCTCCGCACTCTCCCCGTGTTCGGTGTCCTTTGTGTGCGCGTGTTTTTTGTTTGTTCTGCCTGCCCTCTGGATGGCCGGCTTCTGCATCACCTGTGTCGGACGTTCCCGCCTACACTGCCCAACACGCGGCGTACGCTGACCGGCCTCCGGAGGAAGGCTATCAAGCAGCGCACGCAATGCCCACACACCGATTGATTAGATAGCGCCGGTGCGGCAGATAAGGGGCAGCGATCACGTGTTTCGGGAGGCGGCCGCAACGGCAGGCCCCTTGGATAAGGCGGAAGCCGATGGAGTCGGCCCTTGCCTCTGAAGGCAGACGTTATTCTGGCTGGAATTAAGAACTCTGGTGATCGGCAGTCAGCGAAATGGCAGACAAGGAGACCAAATATTCCCATGAGCAATTATAAAACGCCCAAACCGACTAGTTCGCTACGCCAAGAACTGCCAAATTTCCACCATTGTTTGACTGGGGCAAAGTCATGACTGGAGCATCACCAAGCACAGGTCTGTAACAGATAGGAGTTGTCGAAGCTTTTAAACAATTAAAAGAGCTTATCTCCTATCATATATTCCCCAGATTAACATCAGGCCTAAGTTCTTTCAATTGTTTAAATGCTCGAACCACTCGATTTTGCTCCCGACTCCGTGCTCCCACCATTGCTTTGTGATCCTCCAGTCAAGCAATTGCGAACAATTTGGCCGTTCTTGGCGTAGCGGACGTAGCGGTTTGGACATCTTAGAATCGTTTACGGGGATATTTATCCTCAGCATAGCAGACGGCCATTGCCCGGTTGAGAGTGGGCAGGAATGGCGGCGTGCTCGGTTGGGAGACAGTCGGCATGGTAATTATGCACCGGCTCGGCTCCCTCGTAAAGTCGACAACAAAGGCAACGGAGAATGAGCAGCGCAGCTCGGGCACCATAGACATTGGAATTCACACTTCGTTAAGTCATTCGCTCTAGTTAGCAGAGCCACCATCAGCGGCAATCAGCTCGAGAATCGAGTACACAGCACACGTGTGTTTTGTGCCTGAAAGTCGAGTACACAGCACACGTGTGTTTTGTGCCTGAAAGTCGAGTACACAGCACACGTGTGTGTTATGCCTGAAAGTCGAATACATCATACGTGTGTCGTATCTGAAAGTCGAGTACACAGCACAGGTGTGTGTGTTGTGCCTGTGTGTTGCAGTCTGATTTCTTGTAGCATGAATTCAGCATCCAGATTGAATGCTAGAATGTGGCACACCTGTGACTCAGGTGCCATGCCTTACTGTGCAGTGCCTGAGTGCAGAAGTAGAACTATGTGCCACCATAATATTCCCACCGGGAAAAATACTGAGTAGCCTGAAACGTTTTGGTATTATTGCTGCTTAGGTCACTTGCAAGATTGGCTTGTTGTGTTTTACTCGTTTTGTTTGTATGCTTTGCAATGTGTTGCCTCCACCAAAGAATAAGAAGGATATGCTTGGTTAGGCTATGCTTCGTATTTCAAGTCTGTAATGCTTCTCTCGGAGAAAATAGATTAGGCTAGCTAACGTTACGTGAGGTTAGCTTGCGGTTTCTGAAGCTTCAATTCATTTTTGTTTGTATATGACCCCATTCAAAGCCCTTCCTTTTGGTATTATTTTGCTTGCCAATAAAAAAGTACGCATATGCAATGGAAATGCATTGCCACACACTCTTAATCACGTTAATAAACATGTAATTGAAACATCCTTCTCAAAACTCTGTTAGTGACCTAAAATGCAAGTCGAAGAAATATTGTGCTTGTTTGCAAAACAAAATATTGTGCTCTTATTGTATAGTTAGCTCAATGGTAAGACACTCATGCCATTTGCCGGTAGATTACAGTTACAATAAGTTATGGTCAAAGGTAAGGGAAAGGGATTACAATTTTGTAAACAGATTAGAGCATGATTGCTTGAAGTATTGACCCGTGCAATTTAAATATATGACTCAAGCTTAGCAAAATGTGGAGATCATCATGAGATAACCAGTGAGTAACGCCTATATATTGGTGATTCTTTCCATGAATAATGATAGGATTTGCGTGAAGAGGAAATAATGTATAAGAAGCCCCTAGGCTATTTTTTATCAACATTTTGTTTTTCTTCTGTCTTCTGATGTGATTTGAACGAAGTTAACACTTTTTTCCTTTGGAAATGAAAACTTCCCAGGATATAAGCAATGTGAGCTAAACTACTTCTATCTAAGATAAATTAGTCCAAGAGCATAACATCAAACTCATTCAAATAGCATTAACAATATGATAACAACAATTGGACAACATAGATACACAAAATCCCACCTCAGCAATATATGGGATGTGTGGGGACATATGATGAAGAATAATATACAATTACAAAGAAAAACCAACAAAGGACACACAAAATGGCCTTAAATCTACCGATGTCGGAGCGCTTAGAACGAACTGGTATTGGATTGCCTAAAATCTAAAATTGGATTACCCAAAATCTAGAATCTGAAATGTGATTTCCCAAATAAACAATAGAGGAACACATCATACTCTCACAGTCGCCGGCTGCCAGCCACCGTCGTGCAGACAGCGGGTCAGGCGTGCCGAGTTTATCTCGTGGACCGCCGACAGGTCATTTGGCATAGTCACCAGATCAGGTCGCGAGCGGTGCCACTGCTGTACCTGCTCCTGAAGCCGTCCCTGCAGGCTCCTGCGCCGTCATCTGCGCGAGAGGTATCTCAGCTGAGGCCACCATCAGTAGCCTTATCAGCTGGCGTGTGTGTTTCCTCGCCACCCCAGTGCAGTGCGTCGGATCGAGTTCAAGCCGCGCCGCAACTGAGACGATCACCACGTGTGCGCTGACCACTCGTCCATTACGGCTGCACCGACCCCCCCCCCCGTCCGCTACGGCTGCACCGACCCCCCCCCCCCCAGTCCGCTACGGCTGCACCGACCATCCAGCCGTCCGCTACGGCTGTACCGACCACCCGTCCACTATGGCTGCACCGACCACCCGTCCACTATGGCTGTACCGACCACCCGTCCGCTACGGCTGCACCGACCACCCACTAAAGCATAATGATACTGCCTTACATGCAAAATAGCATGTACTACAAAATCAGTTT
Source organism: Ashinkailepas kermadecensis (assembly GCA_034440615.1). NCBI lineage: Eukaryota > Metazoa > Arthropoda > Thecostraca > Neolepadidae > Ashinkailepas > Ashinkailepas kermadecensis. The sequence goes on from JAOTOM010005177.1 coordinate 351,514, forward strand.
TTTTTATTTGGCTTCAGTGCAACTCAGAACGGACCTCAGCCAGGCTTGGTCATAGCAGACCAGACCGGGTCCGGGTTTCGGTCCGAAAATGTGTACATTTGCCATGGCCAGTGCGCACATGTGTGGCGATGTGGACGCTGGCCAGACGGCGGCCCTGCCGTGTGGCAGCGGCCACAAAACGTGAGCGCTACTCCACAACAGCGGCCACCACAAAGCGTGTCACCCACGGCAGTGTCACGGTCTGTGCTTCAACAGCAAATCGAGCCCCGGAATGCATAAACAGCCCAGATCTGCTTGGCAGATCATGATGTCGTGTGGGTACGCACGTCTGCCAAATACATGTGATTCACACGGTGGCGAGTGACATTGTGTACCAGTGTGAGGTCACCACCGGTCTGAGTCCCAGCTGGTAAGGCCACCGGTGGTGAGTGGCATTGTGTACCAGTGTGAGGTCACCACCGGTCTGAGTCCCAGCTGGTAAGGCCACCGGTGGCGAGTGACATTGTGTACCAGTGTGAGGTCACCACCGGTCTGAGTCCCAGCTGGTAAGGCCACCGGTGGTGAGTGGCATTGTGTACCAGTGTGAGGTCACCACCGGTCTGAGTCCCAGCTGGTAAGGCCACCGGTGGTGAGTGGCATTGTGCACCAGTGTGAGGTCACCACCGGTCTGAGTCCCAGCTGGTAAGGCCACCGGTGGTGAGTGGCATTGTGTACCAGTGTGAGGTCACCACCAGTCTGAGTCCCAGCTGGTAAGGCCACCGGTGGCGAGTGACATTGTGTACCAGTGTGAGGTCACCACCGGTCTGAGTCCCAGCTGGTAAGGCCACCGGTGGTGAGTGGCATTGTGTACCAGTGTGAGGTCACCACCAGTCTGAGTCCCAGCTGGTAAGGCCACCGGTGGTGAGTGGCATTGTGTACCAGTGTGAGGTCACCACCAGTCTGAGTCCCAGCTGGCGTTTCCGCCAGGTGGCAATTTCCAGTCCGGCACAAAAACAAACGGCAACTGCGTCCACACGCGGCGGCCACGATTTCCGATGGCCAAGGGTGTGACGGACGGGGCAGGCGGTTAACCGATGCTTGCCGGCGGCCCGCCCGACGCCCATCGGTCAGACCTTGCGTGGTCGTGACCTCCGTGCAGAATAGATCCCGTAGCACGGGCGGTACTGCTAGCCACCATTGAGAGCCCACACTGACGGGAAACTAACGGGCCGATAGTCGGAGATCCATTCGTCCATTGGTCCAGACGTCACGCATGGGAGTGACGACGGGGTGGGAGGGGCGCCCTGAGCTCGGCTTGCCGTCAGCGTCCGGTTGTCAAAGCACAGCCGGGCCATTATCGCCGCGCAGTCCGCCGTCGGCAGTGAATGGGAACTGTAAGGACGGGTCAATGTCGCGTGCGCCGCTCGATGGGCCAGCGATGACATGCGCGCCGACCGCCTGCGGTCTGCCTGCGCAATGTAGTCTGGTATTGGCTCCGCGGGTCAGTATTGGCTGTAACTGCTATGTTGGTCAGCGCTGGCTACGTCGGCCAGTATTGGTATGCTCGGCAGCCATCATCTGGTATTGGGTATGCAGGGTGGAATTGGCATATCCGCTGACCGTCAGCGGGTACTGGTTATATGGATTAGAATTGACTACGTCGGCCAGTACTGGTTGCATAGACCGGTATTGGTTATTTAGGTCAGAATTGGCAACGTGGGCCAGTGTTGGCTACGTGGACCGGTATTGGTTACAAAGGCCGGTATCGGTTATATGGGTCGGAATTGGCAATGTGGACCAGTATTGGCTACATGGACCGGTATTTGCCGGTCCTTATAACCATATAAGGGCCGGTATTGGTTATGTATGTCGGAATTGGCAACTTGTTCCAGTATTGGCTACGTGGACCGGTATTTACCGGTCCATATAACCATATAAGGGCCGGTATTGGTTATGAGGGTCGGTATTATACAGCTATGTAGGTCAGAATTCACAATTTGGCTAGTATTGGCTACGTGGATCGGTTTTCGTTACGTGGATCGGTTTTCGTTATAATGGCCAGTATTAGTTATATAGGTCATAATTGGCAATATGGGCCAGCATTGGCTACGTCAACCGATATTGGTTATGTAGGTCAGAATTGACAACGTGGACCAGAATTGGCTACGTGGACCGGTATTGGTTATAAGGACCGGCATTGGTTATGTGGGTCAGAATTGACAATGTGGGTCAGTATTGGTTTTATGGGCTGGTATTCGTTATATTGAACATTGTTTATGTTGTTCGGCATTTATGTTTTACCGCGAAACACAAAGTACAATTTATTAAGACATGATTTCTAGATGCAGGAGGAAAGGATAACGCATAAATGGATATTCCAATTGAGGGATAGTAGGACGCTGGAAGGCTGAGCTCTCTGTTAACCGACAATATTCAATATTACAAACCCCGCCTGTGCAAAAAACACATGAATGCAAAGAAACGGCTGAAATGTGGCCCGTGGAAACTCTTTTCGTCCTTGGAAAATGTTCCACCATTTCTGGTGGTCCCTAAATATAGCCAGATTTATTTTACCTTTTCTTTGCATATCGCCGACGTCGCAGCTTCGTCTCCATACGTCTGCACTTGTCTGCACACATCTGCACGTCTGCACACATCCACATGCCTGCACACATCTGCATACGTCTGCACATGTCTGCACACACATCTGTACACATCTGTACACATCTGCACACATCTGCACAGTCTGCATACGTATGTACACGTCTGCACGCGTCGGCGTAAGTCTGCACACATCTGCAAACGTCCGCACTTGTCTGCACACATCTGCACATGTTGTGTTGTCTGCACTGACATCGCAGTTGTCAGTAATTTGCCGCGTGTACATGCCTCCCATTGTAGATTTGCCCGACGTCGCTCGACATTGGCCGATCAGCCTATCACTCACCGTCACGACTGTTATTGCCCGGGACGCCGCCATTTCATGCTTTGGTCCATTTCTCCATTGATCATGCATCCTCACAGAATATGACGTCAGCCAGAGGCCATGCTGGCTTTCCCGTGGAGTGCATCAGTGCTGAAAACATGCAGCGAACACTGGAACTAGCCAAGGTTCTAAAAAAACAGGCTATCAATATTTGGAATTTCTGAACGATACCATATCGCCGGAAACTGACACAGCTTAAGCTACAACGGCTCATTGGCTTTATTTAAAGTTGGCAGGAAAAAACAAGCGAGTTCGTAGATAGTTATGTAAGACCTACCTATCATAAATGGTGATATCCAAAGCCATTTTGATAGCTATTTTGCCATTTTTCTGCATTAACATAGGCCTAACGCTAAATGTATGGATGATTGGTCTTTCATTGGGAAGACCCAACATGCATAAAGCTCCACACCCGTCACATGCCCATTTAGGGGACACTGCAAGCCTGCAGGTGGGCATAGCCATACCCTCAGATGCTTTGCTACAACTAAATGTTAATTACTGAACAGGCCTTCCAATTTAATTAGTTCAAGTTAGGTATGTACTAGATCGGAGCCTTCCTAGGTACTTACTTACATTGCCTTGGTAGGAAACATAGACATACCGAGCATATTGAAAGCCATATGAATCACGCTATGAAGCTGAGTGCATGGTAGCATATGAGTAGATGCATCGTATGTAAACTCGTGCCACACATTGCTCCACTAACAGTGTATTTTTCACTCAATGGAGCCCCACTTAACTTGCCTACCTCTATCCCCATTTTCCCGGAGAACTTCGCAGAAACTTTTGTTTGAATTTGTTTGAGAACACGTAAAATGTCTGCTAATATATAATTTCATACGTACTTTGCGTATACTGGGATCCTTATAATTATGATATTGTCAATCACGAGTGAAAATAGAAACCACCAGCAAACAACATTGGGCCGTGCATGATATTATGGATATTTTGCGGCATTTGTCTGATGTGCTGTTATAGTTGATACAGTGCTATAATATTGGATAATTTCTGTTGATGTTGATTGTCATTTCTATCAAATTGTGGTTTTACAGGCAAATTGGTTTAACTTGCATATACCACATAATATCCAAATGAAACGTTCAGTATTAAAACACAAAATGGGAACTTGGGCCCCGCTCAGCCCAATCCCGTTCATTTATGTAAATTGTCGGCAAGGCCCTGACTATATTCAGGCCCGGCCCCCAACCTTTAGTACTTGTCCGGACCAATTTGAACTCTGCTGTGCAGGAATGAATTTATATTAGTAGCTACTTGATTTGGAGATCATACTGCTGGTTGCGATTGCAGGCGGAGATGAAATTTCCATTATTTAATTGAAGATTTTCCATCTTTCCAGAGTTCATAGTATGCGAAGAAATGTCATCGGGGATGAAGCTCAAGTAAAAATACATTATTTTTAATGGAACGCCCGTTTTCTTTCACAGCCTGCCTTGCAGCAATATATTACATGCTTTTACCGCTGGACCACTGGGATTGTCCCGTCGCCACCATTTGCCCAGATTATATACATATAATATATATATATATATATATATATATATATATATATATATATATATATATATATATATATATATATATATATATATATACATATATATATATATGTATATATATATATATATATATATATATATATATATATATATATATATATATATATATATATATATATATATATATATATATATATATATATGCTTGAGGATAGATGATGAAAACAAACAAATTACGTGGAGATGACTTTAATGCAAAAGTTTCGACCTCAATAAGTCTTCATCAGTACAAAACATAGAGTACAACTGCAGACAATATCAAGCAGGTAACAAATCACATTTTCTGTCGTAAAAATAAAATGCCAATTCGTGTTCGGCTCTTCGCAATAGATAATCTCGCTGCAGGTCCTGCCCAGGTAACAAAACCGACTCTAAAATTGATCGTGTCGCGTGTGCATATATATGCTGCCACTAATGCTTTTCTTGTTCGTTTTTTGATATTCTTCTTTAAAGCTCTTACGTCATCCCATTTTGGTAGATTTTCACACTCGTCGATATGGACCACAATAGCACTGCACTGCCATGATACCTAACATCGCGTTTATGCTCATTCATTCGCGCCTGAATTCCCCTTCCGGTTTCCCCAACATGTGATTTTGAGCAACCGGAACAAGGAATTTCGTCTATTATACTATTAGGTAGCATGGGACCACTAGCAGATTTTCCAGTGACGATGTCGCCCACTTTCATCCCGGAATTTCTGGACACCTGTACTCCAACGGCTTTCAGGTGTTTGGCGATAACAATAGCCTGCTTTGAGTATGGAATTGTAAAAAACTTGGTGGATTTGTCTTTTTCTTTCGGTCGCTGTTCCACTTTACGTCTGTTCTTTATTTCTTCAGCCTTTCTCTTGAGTTTGATAAGCAAGCCTTTTGGGTATATGTATATATATATATATATATATATATATATATGACAATACACCTTTATGGCAATACACCTTTCAAACTTTTTGCAAGTTTGAACAAACTGCACGGATTTCCGTATTAAGCGCATCCAAATTCGGCGTTTCAGCACGTTGCGTCCGAATATGACACAAGACGGAGAAATTCGGTCGGGCAGCGTGCATTTAAAAAAATAGTGCAATCAATTTCGGCACAGTGCATTATAATTAAGTGAAGCGAGCATGGTATTCGGCATGCAGGCTTGTTTCAGCACAGCAACAACCGATTTCGGCTGTGTGCAACCAAATTCGATGCACAAATTACGGTTTAAAAATGAAAACTTTGCTCGATATAAATGCATCTGCGTATTACCTCCAATGCTAGTTGGCTTTTTACGATAACGGCTTACTTCTACATATTCTGAAGCGTCAACTCGTTATTCAGGTACTGCAATACTGAACCGAACACTACTGACTAGAGGGTGGTTTTTAACCCCTTCCCCCACCCTCGATTTATATCTGGAAGTGATGTCCAAGGAAGCACCCTACTGGCCGCTATCGCATTATGTACATAAAACGTTAAAATTTGGTCTTTTATTGGACAATATGTATTCCTCTGTTGTGTAAAGAATAACATTGCTGGCTATGTCGAAACCGTATGCACTTTAAACTTGCGCATATGTAGAAATATTCAGATATGCAAATAACATATATTTGAAAATGTCATTAATTTCGCATGAACGTCTTACAACGAAGGGTACAAACAGCGAAGTGCTCGCAATGAAGGGCACATAACGTGCACTTACACGCCAGAGCACAGTGTGTACACCAAAGTCACCTAGTCCGTGGGCGACAGTCACTTAGTCGATAATGTTCTCACGGGCTGCCCAGACCGGCAGGAAGTACCCAGACAGATGAGCATTGCTGATTGTCAATCTTTCCCCAATTCGGTTGGGTTCCTGTACCGCCTCCTCGCACGTCCTTCGCCATGTGGCATGACGACGTCTAGACGAGCTGTGACCTCCTGACTTTGTGGTTGCGGCATGCTCGGCTTGAAATAAATATTACTGGTTTCTGATTGGTTGAGTGCGCTACCATGCTGAGACGCGCCGCTTAGGAACGCTGGCCAATGTCGCATTATGTATTGGATATACAATTACATACTGAAACGTAAAAAAACCTTTATTGGACAATGGATACATATTTAACAAAATATGACAAAACCAAGTCTCTTAGCGGAGTATTTTCCGCGTCGAACTTGCTTGCACTCTGCCAAAATTCATCGCACTCTCACTGAATTATCCACACATGCCGAAATATTCACTGCAAATATGAATTCGAATGCAGTTCTGCCGAAATAGGTTGCACTAGTACCAAAATGAATGCTGCTGGGCCGAAGGTGGAGCTGTGATTTGTAAATTGGATGCGCTACGCCAAACTGTCGGAAATGGATGGGCTAATCGCTGAAATTGATGCACAGGCGACAAAATTGGACGCAAAAGGTGTAGTTCCATTACATATAGTCTTTGACATACATTCTACACACGAAGCATCAGCGAAGACGGAGTACTGTGCTCCTGAGAACCCTTCGAACTGATCACTCCACACCTTGATACTCGAAAGCACCAGGCCTTCCTACACTGGCTATCCCGCACCTTGATACCCGAGGGCACCAGGACTTACTACACTGGCTATCCCGCACCTTGATACCCGAGGGCACCCGGCCTTCCTACACTGGCTATCCCGCACCTTGATACCCGAGGGCACCCGGACTTCCTACACTGGCTATCCCGCACCTTGATACCCGAGGGCACCCGGCCTTACTACACTGGCTATCCCGCACCTTGATACCCGAAAGCACCAGGCCTTCCTACACTGGCTATCCCGCACCTTGATACCCGAGGGCACCAGGACTTACTACACCGACTACCTGGGTGTCAAAACCACCGCTAGAACCGACATGGAAGCCTCCATTCATGGGTCGATGGAAGCGGGTACATGTGGTAATTGGTAGGAGGTCGGCGGCACTCAATAATGGATTGCGATCAAATGTAGGGCTGTGTGCTCGCTCCGAGAATTGGATGCATGTCAGCCGACTGGAATGCAGTCGGCACCATTCGTCACAGAGCACACACTCCGTGCCGATGAGGTGACAGCACCAACAGCTCAGACGGCCATCCGGTGTTTCTTCTGATTACACGTCGAATCGCATTCGGAGAGTGCGCAGACGAACATATTCATATTCCCATGTTCATATTTGCATTGTAAATCACAGCAAACACTCAACGGACGGTTAATTCGACCTTTCGGGGGGTGCCAACCGGCATTGATCACGTGAACATGCTACGAAGTAGCCAATCAATTTCCCTTGTTCCGAATGATCACGACCCAACCTATTTCGAATAACGGCGGCGAATGGATTTGCCGTACCGGCGTTGAGATTCATACCCATTTAAACATTACATAGCATTTTTGGTGCGAGGCACATGCGCAAATGTTTTCAAAACTGCGTGGAAAAACTATCGATTAACCGGTGAGAGATGAGAGATTCTCCATGGTGTACAAATGTATGCAAGGGAACAAAAGCTTTCAAAATACTTGCAGATATCAGGTATTCATTTCGTCCACGGGGCCAGGTACTCACATAAATAAACTGTCGGTTCGCGTATGCCAATGGATATTTTAGTGCTAGAGCAATTCACCACGTTTAATGATAATGCCATCAAATCATTTTTCATATCCCAAGATTTCGTATCCCAAGATTTCGTATCCCAAGATTTCGTATCCCAAGACTATAGGAAGGGAGGGAATCGGTGCATGCTAATGCATGGCATGCTACCATTGGTTAATTCAGATGGTTTGCAGTACGAATGAATCGACCAGGTAAATCGACAAACTTATCTTGGTGGATTGATTTTTGGGGTTATTGGAAGCAATCGCTGCATTAGTCATTGTGTGCCTAAAATCGTTCTTAATTAGGTAAATCTGGTTGAAACCAAAGTGCAACTTGCATCATAACATCGGCAATGCTAATCTTACGCACACTGCATGTCGAAGCCCACCTAGTGGTCGATGCAGTCGGCCCCAGTGCTAGATGGGCGGAAAACACATTCTTTCCAAGAGCAGTAAGGTGAGCCTTGGCCTCGGCCTTGGCTCCAAGAGCCTTGGCAGCAGTAAGGTGTTCTTAGTCAACGCGTGGAAGTTGCCCACAGGAAGCTGACGGGGAAGGGAGAGAGTCAAAGTGTGACGGGGTCCAACAACAGAGCTGACGGGAAGGAGGAAGGGAATCAGGGTGTGAGGGGAGTTGACGGAGGCGAACGGAGGTAACCTGTGGAGAAAACCTACCACAGCTGACTTTGTTATGGCAATGTAAAATTTCAGATGCACTCTCTCTCTCTCTCTCTCTCACACACACACACACACACACACACACACACACACATATATATATATATATATATATATATATATATATATATGTATACTTACATATGCACATATGCATATATAATGCTGGCACTCTGGCGACCGGGAAGAAAGACTTGAGGATGTCCGCAGTCAGGTACCTTACGCGCTTCCGTTAATTGTCCATGTCCGAGTCTGCGAACTATTGCGAACTCCTGCGAACTACTGCGAACTATACATCACTGTGGTCGCATGTTAGTGACGTATCAAGTCCTTTGAAGACATATATGCTTGTAAATGAATACCAAACGTCAGGGATGCAGAAGCGTAGTCTATATTCATGGTCGGATCGGCAAACGGTGATTTAAATTCGTCCTCCCGACCACCGCGACGCACATTCCGAACCCGCAATGTGGCGCCTAATGCACGGCATGCGGTCGGCAAGTGGGCTTACACGGGTGGTTTACTTCCACACCGCGATCGAAGTTGTTCCTGCCCAGATTTGATGATCATCCGAAAGGGAATGCTCAAAAACGGTATGTCTGACCCTGACCCATCATGAGACGTGTATTTCGCAATACTCAATAATTTACCATTTGCCATTAATTTATCGGCTGGAATGCTTTTCATGTTCACCTGACGCGAAACTGCACGGACATTGGTGCTACAGTAGCCGCCCCTCAACCGGATTCTCCAAATTCAGAAATGCCGCATCGCGTCTAAAACAGAGGCCGAAATCATATTCATGCCCCGCGCTCCCGGCGGGCAATATCCCAGCGAACGGCAGCGGCTGAAAACGGTCAGAACACGTTGTCGCCTGGATGTTAACAGTCGCTGCTTTGTTGAGCACATCTACCGCACGATGGCTACAGAGATGTCGGCCTGCTGTTGAAGATCTCGAAGGCCGCCAGGCGGCAGAGGCGCCGTGCTGGCTGGTGAGGCGGCTGTGCGCACCGTGTGGCGCCAATGGCCGAACGGCGCCGAAAATGCGACCACATCTGGCAACGCACAGGTCGCACCTGCCATAAAGTGCCTGCCATCTAAATAGCAATAGCGCTGGCGCGTAGAATCCCAGCAGCCAGGGAACGTTTCTGTATGCAGGGTGAGGCTACAGCGCCTTTAATCATATGGATAGGGTGTAATTTGGAGCAAATAGGGTGCGCTGGGGGTTGAGTCCATGGCGCCACGGCCGTAGGGCCAAACCGATATTTGTTCCATCTGTCAGACCTATCAATGACTTCTCCAACACTAGCGACGATGTATGAGCTTCACTACTGTGAATGTTGCGTGCACTCAAGTCAAGTTGCAGGGACCAGCCTAACTGCATTCGGACTATCTCAACCATTTTCATCAACGAAGGCATTTGGCTGAATCTCAGGAAGCCTCTGCAAATAACGCAGCTTCCGCCTTGAACGCGCGTCGTGCAGACCAACAGCAGTCGGACGACTTTTGGAGCCGCGTCACAGGCGGAGTCCGCTGACAGCATCGCGACGGATCTGGTGATCGTCCAGCCGCAGACGGGATGACGCAGCCCAACTCGAGCCGTATCTGAGTGGAAGTGTGTAATATTCACGTTGTCAGACCGGGCGACGAGAGCCCCAACTCATCAGGCAGCTCCGCCACGTCGATAGAGCGGCCAGCCCGCGTCAGAGAGCAGCCTGCGCGGAGTGGCCGGAGGCCTCTGACGCGGGGTGGCCGGCACGTGTCACGGCAGAAGCCGACTCCCTGACTGGGCGGGCCCACTGACAGCCGGCACCACGGGGCGGGCGCGGGCGTACCCAACTGCTGAGGAAAGCTAGCTGATGAGTCTGCTGTGTAAAAATTGAATGAAACACGAACTACTGAGACAACCGTGCAGATAAACGTGTCTGCTGAATCAGGTATTCCCTCAACACAGCTGCTGATTGAAGCGAGATGCTGAGCCATCTACTGTGTCAGCTGAGTCGCTGAGTCAGCATTGCTGCTGAGATGGCTACTCGGACAGCCGGCTAGTTTGCCGCGCTGTGGGGCTGATCGCGGCGTGGAGGCGGTCTGTCGCTATTCGATGACCTTACAGTCACGGGGGGATATCCACACAATTAGGCGGCCCAGGCGGCTGATCATTAGCTTCGCCAGAAACGGCACAGAAACTCAGGGGACACTGAGGACAATCAGCGATCGCTATCCCGCATGGGAGCTCATGGGAAACTGGCGAGAACTCGGTGGCTATCAGTATACTTACAGTTACATTACCTTAAACCATCTTCAGACGGCAGAACCGGGTACATTGGCTGCACCATGTGGCCATATGATGCAGCTAGCTGTGACACTATGCACCGGTATTTTCTTCTCGCTTCTTTCTCTGAACCTCAGAAAGTCCAGTTCTTTTCGACTCTTACAAGATCCTCTTCATCCCACAGGGCCCTCTCCTGCTTTTAGGGGCACATCACTGTCCTTAACAGTCCTGTCTAGCTCTTATATCGGGGGCGCTTTTAGACCTGAGATTGGCCCTCACTAGATCTCTTCAGCTCTTAGGGGTCCTATTCATCCCTCAGGGGCCCTTTCAAACCGAAAGAGAATCCCAGCTCTGTCTGGCCCTCAGGCGCCCTACTTATTCCTCAGCTGTTATGACCCAATTCCAGCTGGCGTGGACATTTCAGCTCTCGGCTGGGCCGTCTCTTGTCCTTACAGCCCCTGCCAGCCCTCGGGGTGGACGTCTTCAGGTTTCAAGGGCCCCTTCCACACAAGCTGTTAGATGCGTTTAAGTTTTTCCTCGGTTATATATCTGCCACTCATGGCAGTCGCCTGGAGGGCCCCCATCGGACTAGCCAGGGGCGTGTACCCCTTCACCCCTTGGAAACACCGCTGCTTAAACGGGCGCCCCTTGGGTTTAAAGGCCATTTACGTGGCGACGGGAACCCTCCGTTTCGGGCCGGATCATCTCCGTGGCTCGGGGGCCCCTTTATTGTCCTGAGGCCCGCTGTCAGCTCTGAGCTCCTATCCATCAGCCGTGAGCCAAAGCCGACCCAGTGGCTCTGCACGTTCGGCCCGGGGCCCTCATCCGTCGGCTCAGGGACCTTCTTTCACAGCTCAGGATACTCTCCGTCCGGCCGGAGACCCTCTTCAAAAGGTTGGGCCTCCTCTATCAACTGTGCGGTTTCGAACCCATCGGCCCCGGGGCCCTTCATATCGGCTTTGGGCCCTCTCTAACGACCCGGGGTCCTCCCGCGACAAGGGGACTTACAAGTGCAGCTCGCGATGCCATTCTCCTTCTTCCTATTTGTGAAACACATTTCAAAGAATGAAGGCTTCGTTGCGGCGGATCTCTCACTGGCGGATCCACTGCCACTGCCCGTGGGGTCACTGGTGGGGTCACTGGTGGCGAGACATTCTACGTCCTCTGGCACAGGTCTAAAAAACTCATCTAGAGGACCGACTTTCTTCCTACGACACCCCCACGACATATCGATGCTCAGAGCAAACTGCAAACACCGACAATTACGCGCGCTTCCAGCTCTTGACGATCGCGCATGACTGGCGCGAGCCAAACATGCATCGTTTTGCGTTTTGCACCTCGACATACATCTCTGCTCCGAAGATAACGAACGGCAGTCAGGAGTGAAATGTCATCCCGGCATCACATTGCACCTCGACATGCACCTCTGATCAGGAGATACCGAACGGTACCTCAGCAGTGGAAGTCTATCCCTGCTATGAATCGAATTAGTACACACTGGCCGCTTCATTGCAAGCTACAAAATATCCCGAGGAGATACGGCACACGTGCATCACACAGTGTGTGATATCGTATGTCACACACAGTGTATCGTACGCTGTGTGTGATGCACGTGCATGTTAACTCCAAGTCATCTGCAGCAAAATGGAGTCATTTCAACTCCGGTGGGACGTGCGTGGAATGAGTCCAACTCCGGCTCCTTTGAACACACAAGAGGAATCACTCACTTAACTCAACTCCAGCTAGCTTAACTCCAATACGCTGCCTGGAGGAGTTCATCATTCATCACAAAGTGTTCGATGCCATTGCCGAAGTCAACAGGGACCTCCAGAAATCGTCATGACAGGAGGGTAAAGAACACCGAATAAACAACACCCCTGTCCGTGAGGAAAAATTGATTTCATCGGGCTCATTAATCCCTCACCTGACGACTTCGCGGGATTGGGTGACGATGGAACTTCATAAGTTCCCTCGTGGGCACTGTTATCCGGCCGTCCTCCGTCTCGGGCCGACGCACGAAACCGCACACGAAATTCACCACCAGCGAGGAAGCCGTTCTCGAGCACACCGTCCCAATGTATCGCAGCCGTTCAGCTGTTCGCCGCCTTCATTCTGAGCGCGTGCCGCCCCCACACGAAATCCAGCCAGTTACTGCACGACACTCCGCTTCGGCCGCGCCTCTCACTGGGGAGGAACGCATCCCACTCACATGTCCTCACAGCTCGGCACAACACAAACAGCTACCAAGCTGCCGTGTCAGCGACCTCGAGGTCACCACCGCCGACAGTCGGAATTGGCGTCCGCCGGCGGCACAGACGGCCGCGTCGCCCGGGCAGCCGCGTTGTCAGACGTCACTGAGTAGCTGCGGGAGCACGGACGGCAATATCGGGGCTGGCGGCGGCGGCGGCACACAGCAGGCGGCAACTGCTGGCACTGATAGCGGCTCAGATAGCCGCTGGCCGCGCCCAAGTGGTCCGGCCAGGTTAGGCGTGTGTGCTGTACACACACGCACGCCAGCGTCGGCGGCGACCAGCCGCCCCTTCCGTGGCTGTATAGGAAGACGTCGCCACAGGGGCACTCGTCACTTTGTGGTCATGTGGCGATGCGCGTGCAACTCCAACCTTACGGTGCGTTCCCAACTTCTGATGCAAAAATTAAACAGGTTCCAAGTGTCACTATAATGAAATAAACGGAAGGAGCCTCGGGAAATAAATCAAATGCAAGGCACAATGTGCCAAGTTACGTATAATTTTGCGTATGTCGCTGTGCGACAAGCTCATGCAGGAATTATTTTCATGTCGCGCTCATGCTGTTTGCTTGATGCAGAACTTTATCAATTAGGGCATGCACAGAATCCATGTCAGGCATGTCCATACGCACGTGTGCTAAATTTGGTGTCCAACTTCGGCTGTGAAATGGACAAAGTTTCCATTGCGTATCCCGAACATTTTTATCCAGGTTGTGGGCTGTAGGTATGTACGTTGGTACCTCGGATGAGATTCTTTCGATTGCGCTTGTTGTTTTTGTCGGCCTTGGGCTCGTTGATATGCCGTAGGTTTCATCTAGACCTGAAATGTTCTGTGATGAAAACTGGAAGTTTGGTCATTCTTATCCAACCATTTGAGCCGTTCAGAATCACTGGACCAAAATCCAACATGTCTATAACGAAAGCATAAATACCTACCGAAGCGTCGCAATAGATGAAAAGTAAAAACTGGAAGCAAAATTAGCAGAATGACGAGGGAAATGTTACAGTTGTTTCTGCATTCCTTCTGCTGTAGTTCATTGGACATCTGGTCGGGGCGCCTGTCCTTCAGTGTGCACGTATCTCCCCGGAGGCAGGCTACAAACTTCACCCAGGCGGCACGGATGGTGTTATGCCCACGAAATAGTTGATTGGATTGGTTGTATAAAAACCAACTGATACACAGAACGGAAGAAAAGCAATACGCTCAGTCGGAGCGAATCATATCAGGGAGGATGAACAGTAATCATATGGACACAGAGAAAGATCCAGAAGGTACCATTGCGGGGGTACCGTATCATCGCAGACGCCTAAAGTTCCAGCCCTCTGGGGGTCCCCCTGGGTATCACTCCAGGGCGAACAGTTCAGCATTCACAACACAACACATGCACACACAACACTATGAAGCCAACCAAATCGGTACGAATTTGGAGGTTAACACCCGGATTGATAACCACGAAGCTACGAAGGCTTTGGTCTGCTGGAGTTGATGGTACAGTGTCGTCCGTACACTAGGTAGACATGCATAGTTAAGCAAGCCATGTTTGACTTTAACTAGCGACTTCTTGGAGGGTCATTTTCCGCCTCTCCCCTCGAAGATTTTCTGCGGATGGCAAAAAAAAGGCGCGCACCAGCGCGGAAAAAATTGGCATAGCTTTTCCCACATCAATTTCATATGTTATGCGAGAATGTTGAGGTCAGATCATCGACGGCACCGAGTTAGTCAAGGTCAAGTTAGGTCACCTTGAAAAGCGTTCAACACGCACCAGAGGAATGATTTTTGTGATTTTTGCTTTTTCATGACATTTGTGTTGCATATTTGCAAATTAGGGCTAAAATCGAAGATTCTGGCTAGAGAAAGCGCCTTTTATGAGTCTCGGTGAGGATCCTCCGATGAGGATCTGACCGGAACGAAAGAGAGTTAAGAAGCTCCGCAAAAGGGACACGACTCCCTGGTCGATGCAAGAGGGCACATCACTCACACATATATATATTTGCTTTACAATTGCACAATTCAACCTCTTGCTTGTGAAGTAAAGAATAATGGAAGTCGTGCAAACTTGCATGCAACCAAGATTGTGCACGAACAAAACGTGTTAGCAAGATTTAGCTGGTTATGCCAGTGCTATATTATAATATTATAATGGTGTTTTTGGTTGACAGATATGAAAACCTTCCCGACATGCCAGTGTGAACGTACGAAGGTATAAGTAGGCATATCAAGCTCACTACTAAGGCTTCACAAAGGCCAAGAAGTCCCTTACAATGGTTCCACAAGACCTTGTCGTGATCTTGCGCTACGCTGGCTAACAATGTGGAATTACATGCCTACTGCAATCGGCAGCTAAGCTTGACTATTGTTTCACGTGCGTACTCCTGATGATGGGACGGCAGCTTTACTAAGAAGCTACAATGGCAGTGCAGCTTTGGAACAATGTTGCCAAAATGGCTTAGGGTAGGGGCGAGCCCATGACATTCAGAGGCACACCCAGGGACGCATTAGGGTGAAGTAGGGTGATGAACGATTCGGAAGGAACGAATAAGGAACAAATGTTTGCCTGAACGATTCGGGCGATCTAGTTCTACTCCATCCTACTCCCTCTCTCTCTCTCTCTCTCTCTCTCTCTCTCTCTCTCTCTCTCTCTCTCTCTCTCTCTCTCTCTCTCTCTCTCTCTCTCTCTCTCTCTCTCTCTCTCTCTCTCTCTCTCTCTCTCTCTCTCTCTCTCTCTCTCGCTCTCTGGAGCGTGCATCCATGACTGCGTGTCAATTAATCGCGTCTTCTTCAGTGCATCATAATATAACCACACACAAAACATTATCATTTAAACTTTTACCTGGGGATGGTAGAAGCTGATTACTCGTCTGTGACTAGATCCCAGCAAATATATCAGCCTGTTCCATCAAATGACTGCCACCTTACCATGATCTTGCCATTGTCTGCTTCGACAGTGAACAACAGTTAATGTTTGGATAGGTCTGGAAAAGTCCTGTGGTCAAAAGGAGGCATGGTGAATTACACTGGGGAACGATCTTTTCTGATTTTCTGTTGCATGACATTTTTTCACTGATTCTATGAATTTTTTCAACGATAATTTCAAACCCGAAATCGGTTTTCCTCTACATGCTCTAGTTTTCATGCAAGTTGAAACTTGTGATTTTCGCAAAAAAGTACACTCATTGCTATTTAAACTAGGGATAGCTTGAGCACTAGGCTTAGCCCTACCCTACCCTAAGCTAACCTACCCTAACCTAACCTAACCTTAGACTTACTATGCTAAAAAAAAATTTACGACCATAAATTTTCTTTATCTGTATTGCTAATTTTGGACTCTAGAGATTTATTATAGATTCACAAAAAATAACATCTGGATTTCTTTGATTCAGATCTGATATCATGACTTCTTCAAGTAGACATAAATGTGCAAAGACTCCTGATGCATTCTGTTATGTATGCGGCTGCTGCACACTTCTTCGTCAAAGGCGCAATATAACATCGCCGCCCCGGTAGCTCAGTTGGTCAGAGCGCTGCTCCGCACTGGTCTCCCCTGTCCTGGCAACACAGGGTTCGAGTCGCTTCACGCGCTCGCATTTAGCCCCCGGCTGGGAGGGTCAGTTGGCAGCTGGCCCGATAAGGCCGGGGACGAGCTATCTGGCGGCCGTGTCGGCGAATTGACGGCACGTAAAACTTTCGGTCAAAATTATGCCGTTGAACTGGAATTCATTGATCGGGTGGTGGAGCTCACGCAGGGCTCAGGGCTCACGCAACAAGCTCTGCTTAGCAATAGAACCCTGATTCATAAAACCACCCCAGCAATATCTCGGATTAAGTTGTTAAAAAAAAATTAAAAAACGTTTGTGAGGCGTGCCTACAAAGCCTATTTTGAAGTTCCCTTGGAGACCAAGACAAGAAATGGGTTCCTCATATTGTGTGTCATAATTGTGAGGAAATGCTTCGTGACTGAACAAAAGGAAAACGAAAGGGTCTGCCTTTTGGAGTTTCCATGGTTTGGCGAGAACCCAAAGACTACACAACTGACTGCCAGTTTTGCCTGGCCAACACGAAGGGTGTCGGCAAGAAAAACTGCGGTAAGATCTCCTATCCCAGTATTCCCTCAGCAATTCGACCTACTCCGCACTCTGATGAACTCCCAGTTCCAGTTTTTAATGGTTTTTCCACATCTGAGGACGAAGGATGAAGATGATGAAGTGAACATGATCAGGAAGGTGATGAGGGTTGTGACAACGAGCTTAAAAAAATGGCTTCAGAATCCGGAGCCTCCTCATCTGATGCCAAACAGTCACCAGCCCCTCAGCAGTTTACCAAACAGTCACCAGCCCCTCAGCAGTTTACCAAACAGTCACCAGCCCCTCAGCAGTTTACCAAACAGTCACCAGCCCCTCAGCAGTTTACCAAACAGTCACCAGCCCCTCAGCAGTTTACCAAACAGTCACCAGCCCCTCAGCAGTTTACCAAACAGTCACCAGCCCCTCAGCAGTTTACCCAACCCGAATTGAATGACTTAGTGCGTGATTTGGGGCTCTCCAAGAAAGCAGCTCAGGTATCAGCCTCCAGGCTGCAAGAAAAAAAATACTTGACCGATCTACAAAAGTTTCATATTTCCGAATGCGTGACCAGATATTTGTGGACGTTTTCAGAAGATAAGCAGTTTGCTTACTGCCACGATATCCCAGATATTCTCAGGCAATTAGGTGTTACCTCGTATAGTGCGACATAATGGCGATTGTTTCTTGATAGCTCTAAGCGCAGCCTCAAGTGTGTTC
The DNA here is from genome assembly GCA_034440615.1 of Ashinkailepas kermadecensis. NCBI lineage: Eukaryota > Metazoa > Arthropoda > Thecostraca > Neolepadidae > Ashinkailepas > Ashinkailepas kermadecensis. The sequence goes on from JAOTOM010005177.1 coordinate 369,589, forward strand.
TCTTGCACAATGGCAAAGTTTATGGAGCGGTTCCAATTCGTCACTCGGTGCATTTGCGAGAACGACATAATGACTCAAATTGTCATTGACTTACTCAAATATCACGAGCACAACTGGATCATTTGTGTTGACCTGAAAATGGTCAACATGCTCCTTGGTCAACAGAAAGGCTTCACGAAGTTTCCATGCTTTCTCTGCATGTGGGACAGCCGAACTCGAGAGAAACACTGAACCCAGGAGGAGTGGCCCATCCGTGAAGCTCTGGAAGCAGGCATGCCAAACATTGTGGATGACCCAATCGTCAGCCGAGAGATCATTTTCTCCCACTCCATGTCAAGCTCGGCTTGATGAAACAGTTCGTGAAGGCATTGCGTATGTTGGTGAATGTTTCCAACATATAGTTTCTGCTTTTCCTGCTTTGTCTTTCGAGAAGATCAAAGCAGGTGTGTTCGATGGACCACAAATTTGTGCCCTTGTACGTGATGAGGAATTTGTCAGGAAGATGAATGACAAGGAGAAGGCAGCATGGCTGTCTTTCGTGGCAGTTATACAAAACTTTATTGGTAACAAAAAGGCAGATAACTATGAGGTTCTGGTTACTAGAATGCTGTTGGCTTTTCGCGATCTTTGGTGCAACATGAATGTCAAACTCCATTTCCTGAATAGTCACCTTGATCAACTCCCCGGAAACCTTGGGGCTGTCAGTGATGAACAGGGAGAGCGCTTCCATCAAGACCTCAGGACGATGGAAGAGCGCTATCAAAGGCGATGGGACAAACATATGATGGGAGACATTGCCGTCAGGATGTCCACAAACGCAAGAGCAAAAGCGCAAATTCATGCCTCCATAGGACCTATTTGAACTTATATTCCATCCTTAACAATTGTTCTGAATCACCTATTATGTTTATGTTGAATTATATATTAATTGAGAAATGTTTGCCATTTTTAAAACCATAATGCAAATTGTGATGCACCTATAAAAAAATGAAAATATTGAATTGCGAAAAATCTAGAACTTGCAGAGAAAGCTAACTTCAGATTTGAATTCAGTACACTCAAATTAGGTCAGAACAAGTACTCGTATCAATACAACAAAACTTTGTTTCCCAGTGTTATTTGAGCTTTAGGCCGCATCGACGTCATTGGTCATATAGCGCCACCTGTACTGCGGTACATACCATGATCCAAGAATTATAATGAAGGAGGGGCACACAGTCCCTGGAGGGGCGCATTCGGCTAAACTTTGGGCTAAAATTCGCCTAAAAGGCCTTTTCATCTAAGAGGGGTGTCTATGGCTGAAAAATCAGTCGAGCTGGAAAAGGAGTGTACTAGAGCCTTCCTGGAAGGCCGTAAGGTCACCTTCCCCATTCAGAGTGGTGCTACTTTTCAATGGAAGGGTGGGGGCGTACCTCTGGTGTCCACCCCTGGTATATACCATATCAAAGCTACGTATAATTACATTGACGTCACAGGGATAATACAACGCCAGTGGCGTAGCCCATGGGTGGGGGCGAAGGGGGCAGCCGACTTCCCCCTGGAGGGTTGAAGGGGGCCCTCCAGGCGGCCGCCTTGAAGTGTCTGCAAGGGCTCCTCAAGGCGTCGGTGCAGGGCCCGTAAGGGCTCCCAGGGCCAACGTGTAGAGCCCCGGGAACGACGAAAAGGGTCCCAGTGATGGAAAGTGTTTTGGGACGATGAGGAGGGCCCCGAGTCAACGGTGAGTGCCCTTAGGAAAATGTTGAGGGTCCTTGGCTGGACTAACGTGAAAGGCTTCTAGATCGACGGAAGAGGCCCCGGATATTTGCAAGGGCCACCAGGCCTGAAATGCCTGGTGGGAGAGAGCCTGAACCAATATGAAGGGCCCCTGGGTTGTCCGCGGACCCCAAGCCGGAAAAGGGCCCCTGACCTGATGGACATGGTTCAAACGTTTGAAAATGGGCCTCCGGCTTGCCGGAAAAGGCCCTGGATCATCAAAGAGGGCCCCTTAGACGACAGAGAGGGTCCCTAGTTGCCGGAGAGGAACTCGGGCCATCAGAAAGTGTCCTTGGGCTGACGGATGGGGCTCAAACCGTACATGGACCCTGGCCTGATGGAATGGGCACAAGCTGTTGAAAGAGGGCCTCCGGCCTGACAGAGGAGGCCCTGGATCGCTAAGGAGGGCCCTTGCGCCAACAGAGGACCCCCAGCCACGAGAGAAACGCGGGCGTCGGAGAGGGCCAATAGCCGGCATGAAGGGCCTCTGGGCCGATGGGGGCCGAAACCACACAGTGATAACCACACAGTGATAACCCTTATGTGATAGAGGAGGCCCAAGCTTTTGAAGAAGGGACTCCGGCCGGACGAAGTGTCCTGAGCCGTTAAAGAGGCTCCCTGAGCCGTTAAAGAGGCTCCCTGAGCCGACGAATGGGGCCCCGGGCCGGACGTGCAGAGCAACTGGGCTGGGTTTGGCTCACGCTGATGGAGGAGGCTCAGAGCTGACAGCGGGCCTCAGGCCGATAGAGGATACGAGGACGTTCCTGGCTGAAGCGGAGGGTTCCCGGTGTTACGTAAAGGGAATCTAAACCCATGACTGGACCCGGGTCGCTAAAAAGCAGTGGCGTTTCCAAGGGGTGAAGAAACACCTGCTCTCCTGGCGAGTTCGTTAGGGCTGTCCAGGCGACCGCCCTGAGGGACAAAAATATAATTTATTGCAGGTGTCGCATTAACCTCGCCAGCGTATATATATATATATATATATATATATATATATATATATATATATATATATATATATATATATATACATATATATAGCAGCTTTTCGAAAATAAAGCGGCCGAAATCCGAGAAGTCTTAGAAAAGTGAAGGGACGCTCGGTAGGTGAGGGGCCTACATCAGAAGTTGGCCTCCCCCGGACCAAATTCTGGCTACATCACTGTAAAACGCGCCGTTAAAATGAGCAACATGAGTAGGCTGCATCAATACATAAGGTATGTATCGATGCATGTGTACACATACACTGTGTATGTATGTGTACATGTATCAAGACATGTGAGTAATATTGCTCAATTGTGGTAAAATGTTAAAAAAAATTGAAGATAGTACACTTGCAAAAAAATTATTTATACGCAAGGACCCTCTGGTTCGCAGGGTCCTTCTTGTTCCGAAGATTGTTAATCTTGAAGCAAAGCTCTTGCACCAAGAAGGCGAGGTTCAAATGAAAGAAATGAACAACTCACTCACAACTAACAATGTCACAGTTCGAGCTATCATTTATATCATTGGATGGATGTGGACAGCGCAATTTTAGAACAGTTGAATCCGGGGAGGACTTCCCGCGTTGTGAAGAAGCTTCATATTCCGTAGTCAGGAGAAAGTTAGAAATAATGCTCAAAGTGAGGAAATCCAAATTAAAAGTTGGTTGTATGCTACTAATAGAACGAAAGTCAGGGACGAAGAGCCACGGGCCTCGTGAGTCCTGTGAAAGAACAATACGCTTGGGTCGATTAATTGCCAGGCAGCCATGCCATTTTGATTAATACCGCTCTATAGTGGCCGGTGCAGGCACACAGGGGAAATTCACACCCATGATAATCTTCCACCGTTTGATAACCCTGTACCAGGCCAAATCCCTGAAGAGATGCAATAATTAACTCGGGTATTAGCCGTCCGAGTACCGCGGGGCTTATCACGGGTACACTGACATGCAGGTGTCGCTGCCGTCTGGTGTCAAGTTCTGCAGGCTATTTAGCATGCGGCGCAGCACCCACGTCTTGCTGAAATCCACGCTGCGACACAACCTGAACATTCGAAGTGCTCCGTCGCACATATGCAGAAGTGCGTTCGTCCCAAAACTTTCGCATCTCGGTGAAAGCCATTGAAATCGGGTACACTTCCCACCCGCTTGCGTGAACTATTTTGCGGGGATAAATGCATAGCTGGGTTGATTACAATAGTAGGTATACTAACTAACTTCTACATTGGTTAAAAAAAATCCTTGACAACGCTGGGTTGTCGAAATACCGATTAACACTCTGCTTTTCTCCTGTCCCACGAGGCACGTTTCTGGCTACTTTGAGTATGAATTCCCACTACCGACAAATCCATTCCTTTGCTTATATTCATGACAAAGCCTTCATGCCTTGCTTCGGTGCATACGGCTGGCAATATTGCAGTTGGCTAACTGGCATTTGAGCCTCCCACATTGATATTACGAAGCTTGAGGGGTAATACCCGTAATACTTGCAGTATCCCATGGCGGTTAGCAATACTTGACAGCTGCACGACCGACGCTGGCGATGCGCCCCTAGACTCCAACACTTTACAAGCATCCCTACGGCGTTGGTTCACTTCCCTGGAGTGCCTTTCCATTTGCCACTCCGGTAGCTCACTTGGTTGGGGCGCTAGCCTGCACTGATCTGCCCGGTCCTGACAAGCTATGTCTCGAGTGGCTTCACGCGCTCACATTTAGCCTCCGGCTGGGAGGATCAGATGGCATCCAGCCCGATAAGGCCGGGGACGAGCTACCGGAATGGCCGTGTCGGTGCATTGCCGGCACGTTAAACTATCGGTCAAAATGATGCCCTAGTCCATAAAGCCCCCCCCCCCTCTCTCCCAGCAAGAATTCTGGCAAAATTTCTTTTAAAATATAAAATATTTTCAGCAACTTCAATATTCAATGGAATATTGAATATTGAATATCAAATATCAATATAAATTCAATAGACATGCTTGCAATAGCTGACCCACCAGCGAGGCGGACCCGGTGCATGGCCAAGTCGCCATGAGCTGTAGCAACATACTGCTCCAAATCAATATTTTTATATCTGATGAGAAGGCCTCGGTCCAGTCTGGATTTTATCTTTAAAAAAATCGTATCGCTCCAAGAGTATTGCAGCCCACATGGCTCCATCTCTCCTTACGTCCCTCCATCCATCCCTTTATATCCATATTAGAAGAGTTGGCACTGTTGGGCACGGTGATATGGCCAGCAGCCGGTAAAATGGCACACATGCATCTTGCTATGCCACTGCCGTGTCAGTGTCGGCCTACCATCCAGAGCAAACTTCCAGTGTATGTCTGAACTGAAGAACTGTCCAGCTGGTCCAAGGACTGTCTAACTGGACTGTCCAAGAGATGGTGAGCTTCACCTACTGCGCATGAATTCCTTCTGGCCCTGAGCCATCTGCGTCACCATCTGCCCACCAGTACCATCTTCACTATAGTCAATAGCCTAGTTATATCCAATATCCGCTACTGCATATCTGTTTGCGGGAACGGGTCCGCAGCAAATATCCACTGACTAGACAAGATCGTTAACTTCGCCACTAGAGTCGTGTCAGGTCTACGGAAATGTGATCATATTTCTGATGTCCGTAACGAGTTGGGTCTACTCACCGCAGCTGATCTGCATCTATTTCACAGCCTTACTTTGTTCCACAAGATCATTCTGACGGGTAACCCAACGCACATTGCCGGTCAAAACACTGCAAACTCTACCCTGCGAAACCGGCGTACACGTGCAGACGACCACCTGCACCTGCCAGCCATACACAGAGAGGCGGACCGCAGGAGATTTATCTACTCGTCTGTCTTCCACTATAACATACTTCCTACTGAATCAAAAACATCGAGGCTGTCTAACTTCAAGAAACATGCACTAGTTTATCTCCGCGAACAAAACTAGTCACACAAAAAAACTTACACAATGGATGAGTGCACACTATGAACTCGCCTTTAGGCCATCGCTTTCCTATCACTTCTATAAACTATACTCGCCTATAGCTCGTGTTGCAAGCACGGTGTGTGTAGTACAGATAGTGATATGGGTATTGTATTATGTTTGAGTATGAATGTTTCGTTGCGCATCTGCTCCCACCATTGACCACAAATATATCCTTTCTTTATAAATATATGTGAGTTATACCGAGACTGTCCATAACAGCCACTGTACGTGGAGGGCATGTATAAATAATTAAATAAATAATGAATCTCTCAGGTTTGGGGAGTTGGGCGAATATGAGACCCCAACTCTCCATCCAATTAATTTATAATTTTGGCATGCTACCCAAAGTTCCAGTCCCAGGGGCGGATCCAGAAGCCTCGTTTTGGACCGGCTGGGGGGGGGGTTAACAATACAAATTTCCGAGTTCGGAAACCTTCAGATTGGAACAGGCGGGCGTAATCAAAACAACATTAACTAATCAAATGCTTTTAGGTTTTCAGAAAATGACATTTTACTTTTAGTGCAAGTTCGACGAAATTCGGACTGTTCGTAGCGGGGGCATGACCCAAATAGTCCCTCTAGGACCCGTCAGTGGGGCGTCCCCTCTATTTTTGCAGTTACTAATTCTAGAATTGGTAGCTCCCAGCTCTCGGCCCGATACTCTTGCTCTAAGTTCCTCCCGTGGTTGCACTGTCATAAATTGTCATTAAACGCCATTGTTTACACGGATAGTACAATCTGATATGCTAAAGCAAGGACAAGAGTGCAGCCAGGAATAACGTTTCTTCAGCCCTTCAGTTGTCCTGCAACATAATTTGTATTTGTTATTTTTACGCATAAATCAACTTAAGCTCGCGAGATGAGTGTGATAAATCACAGATGTGTGCTATAAATCAGGGAACAGGCTTGGTGTAAACTACGTCAAAATTGTGGTGCACATGTCCCAACTGTGACGTCTTTAATTGCTACACAAATCAAAACTTCATGTAGCAGTTGGGAAAGTAACGACCTTGAATGATTACTTCGGTGCGAAGTTGGGTAAGTTATACCTACTTGTTCTCCGGGGAACTTCACAATAACCTAGCTACAATTCATGGTGCTGGAAAGTATATAGCCTATTGTGTTGCTTTCTGGTCGCATTTTATTTGGAATCGTTGCTTTTAAACCGTTGAGACTGAACGGCGCAAAACGTCTGACACAAAACAGGGCCTGTTGGAACCTCACATAGTCTCGGTAGGTGACTTCCTAGGCCGCTAGGTGAAGTGTGTTTCCCTTTTAAAATGAATATTGCAACATCGGTTCTCTCCATCAAGAGGATTCAGGTATCCTTTGTCAACCAGCGAGCCCTTTTAAGAACTATGGGGCCATTGGGCCTATGGAGCCCTTTATGGGCTTGTGGAGCCTTCTATGGGTCTATGGGTCTTCTATGGGTCTATCCCTTTGCGTCGCCCGGGAGTCCTCTTCTTCGATCCGTGTTGTCCCCGTGGCTTGGGGGCCTCTTCATCACCCCGAGGCCTGCTCTTGGCCCATCTTCATTAGTGCGAGGCACAAAAACCGCCCCAAGGGCGCTAAACGTCCGGCTCGAATGACCCTCTCCGTCGGCCGAGGGGCCGTTCACGTCTGGCGCAGGACCCTCCCCGGTCGCCCGGGGCTGCCTGCAGCGCCCAATTTCATGGGTGCTTCGTCACACGGCCTATGTTGACAAATGAGTTCAACCGCCCGCTTGGGCCACTTCGGGGCCCAAGGGAGCGGGGGGTGACCCGACACCCCTCTGGATCCGCCACTGACGGTGACTGCATGCAGTTGTGGTGCAGTGCCACTGCCTGGTAACAAGCCGCCGTGGCGTTGCCAGCCAGCGGTCGCCACGGGAAGCTGCATGCATAACCTACAGCAGACGCCAGCATTAATCCAATAACCTGGCTGTGTTCTCTGGCATTCGTCGTCATTCCTGGCGCTTCAGGATATGCACAATTTCCGGTGGACGCCATTCATGATCCAACTGATGTATCTCCTTATCCTTGTCAGTCCGAGCTCAGCACACCATTTCACTTCCTCAGATGTCAAGATGAACCTCGGCAAGCGTAGCAGCTATGCAAATGACAATGCCAACTAGATTTGGCCTGCACCGGCTAGGGCTTGCTTCTTTGCTTTGACAACGTCGAAACTTGATTGACCAATGATCGCAGATGAGACGTTCTGTAATTAAGCCGAGGTCCCCGACGAGCTCACAATTGCAAACAATACAAATACATTCTGGCAATTAACTTGTTCAATCTGTACTGGATGAAGCTGTATGGTTCATCAGAGGATACAGCCCATGGGTGTAATTTCTGAAGGGCCGGGCGGGGGGGGGGGGGGAATGTCCCCCACCACAATTTCTGAAAAGTGGCGATTTATCCTCAACGTCTTTCGTGTCCCCCCAAGCCTCAGCTACTAAAATACCAGTGTATGATCGCCGCAAAATTCTTCTTGATCATTAATAAAGTGAAAATATATATGCAAAAGAATAACCAAAAATACTAGAAGCCGATCTGGCCAACCCACCGGTTTCACAGGCCACCTGTCGTCACACAATCTCCGAGTGGTATATCAGCAAACGTACACATGTCTACTTCGAGGCCATTCTTGAATAACACGAACATTGACCATCTCGTGTTTTCGCTTGGGTGGATAATTGTGCTTTGAGGCATCAAATTTGCATTATCGCAGGGCTTTATACGTCTTGGGTTGCTTTCCCCTGCGTATATATCGATATATCTTGAACAAACGTGACTGGTGTCCTTGGGTATCTTCAAGACCATGGAGGAGCGTCTTGGGCAGTTAAAGCAGGTAGGTACGCACAAATTATCGTCGTATTCGTATTCCTAGTACGGCGACGAGTTCGCCCGAGACGTACTTGTATTGGCACTGGCATTCAGCGACGAGTTTATGATCGTTCGAATCAAGCGCAAACACATGATGGTCAAGGTTCATGTTATTCAAGAATGGCCTGGAAGCAAAAATTGCTAACGTCTGACATAGATACATACCACTCGGAGATTTTGTGACGACAGATGGCCTGTGAAGCCGGTTGATTGGCAAGATCGGCTTCTAGTATTTTTGGTGATTCTGTTGCATGTACATTTTCACTTGATAAATGATCAAGTATAATTTTACAGCGACCATACACTGGTATTCTAGTAGCTGAGGCTTGTGGGGACACGAAGGACATTGAGGGGAACATATCACCACTTTTCAGAAATTGGGGGACATGTCCTCTAGAGATTACACCCATGTACCTGCCTATTTATATTTCTCGGGTTCACGGACGCAGAAGAGGATCAAGAGTGCCAAATTAGCTAACCCCCAAGAGGTCGATTTTGCAGATTTTGTTTGCACTAAAATGAAATGTTCTCGAAATATTATGCCATTTTATTACATAAATAATGTCTTCAGCCGACCCAACGAATGTTAGCCGTTCAAGTTCGATGAGTTTTCCCAAATCGGAGAACAATTTCGAAATACCCCCTCCCCAAAGCCGGACTTCTGAAACCAGCCGTGCACGGATGCCCTTTCAAAAGTGGAGCTTAAAACTGCAACAAGTCAAAAATGTTTCAACTGGTTTCATCAGATGTCAAGCAATGCAATATGGAGGAAGCCTAGATAGAATCCCAACACATGACAAAATACTAGCATTGCAACACATGGTTTTAAAAAGATGTACCAGTACCATTGTTTGCATGCTCATGGTTGTATAAGTACTAGCGAATGTAGAGCTCACGGGTCCGTGCCAGTTCGGTAGGTAATCTGTAAGCATATTTAAACAATAGTTCAGGTACATACATCAATGTTCATAGAGGTATCCGGATTCCTTTTTCACCAGAAAATGTAGAGAGAAGAAAACTAATTTCGACTTGAATTCATCGAATATTCCCATCTAACCACGGTGCAAAACATTCTCTGATGTCAAACATGGCAGCAATTTTCAAGTATCAAGTATGATTGATATCAAGTATAAAATATCAAGCAGTTGTCAAGTAAGGGGCCCAGCAGAAAGTGCAGAAACGCACGAAGTGTGCCGAATACCATGGATCATGTACGCCTGGATTGGAAACCAACAGCTGTTTGCTTATCAGCCCACCTAGCGGAGGGTAAGTCAAAACACGTAAACGCGGCCGGTTTTAGGCCGTGCGCCTATGGGAGTTCAGGGTACGCATTTCGTATTGGTATTTTTTCCAATTGATTCAGCCATCCCAGGAGGATTGCATCAGCCTACTGTTATACAGAATTGATCAAGGAACCTTGCCGTTCTTTCCTTATTGATTTATTACGCCCCGTTCAGAAGTTGTCGTGGTGCGAAGTGAAGACATTTGTGAGAGGGAGCCCACCTCGCCCCAAGGGTCGGCCCACCGATGTTGATATCTGGATTATTTTTATCTTGAATCTTTATCTCTTATCTCTCTATCTTTATCTTGATCTTAAATAATTGGACGGGGCAAAGTACATGAAGGCAATGGGCAGACCAAAATGAATTGGGGGGGGGCACATTCCATTGGTTCCCACGTTAGAAGTTGAAATAATTGCGGGGTGGGTTAAGCAAACATTGAGGTGGCAGTTCCCACCCAAATGTATATAAAAACAACATCCCTGAGTCGAACGACTGGCAAGTGTTAGCAAATCGGCGAGAGGTAGTGGCGTTGCCAGCTAGGGTATGTTGCAAGGGCTAATCCAAGGGGGAGGAAGCGAAAGTGACACCCCTTATGACCCGAAGGACGCCTCCCTTGGAGGTTCCAGTGTACCCCCTCCCTCGAATTTCTCAGCACAACGCGCTCCTCGGCCTGGGAAGGGCAGTCCTCTTGGAGTCCGAACACGCGGCGAATTTTTCGGCGAAAGGCACTCCTCAGAGAAAAACAAATGGTGCCCCTCTGGGAGAACAAATGGGAGAGTATACCCGTCCAAATGTTCTGGACCAAGAGCAGCCCCTCTGGAGAAATGACACCTCCTTGGCAAAATCATAAATCTGTCAGTGGTATGGTGTAGGGGGAGGGGGCTTGTACCCTCCATGGAACTTCCGCTCAATCTCTTTGTGTATTGGTGGGTACGCCGAAGTCTGTACTCTCCCATTCAGTTGTGTAAACAACTCCACTGGAAAATATCAGCCACATATCCAGAGAGCAAGGAGGGTGGGTGCGGAAGCAGAACCACTCATTCTTATCTTGAGGGTGAAGCTTCCCCCTCGATGTTTGCTTCCTCCCACCCGCAATAATTTCAACTTCTAACATGGGAGTCTATGAAATGTGACCCCCCCCCCCCCCCTATTCATTTTGGTCTGCCTATTGTCTTCATGTACTTTGCCCCTTCCGATCTTTTAATAAATCAACATCGGTGGGCCGACACTTTCGGCGAAATGGGCTCTCTCGCACAGATGCATTCACTTCGCATCACGACAACTTCGGAACGGAGCATAATAAATAAATAAGGAAAGAATGGTAAGGTTCCTTGATCAATTCTGTATCATGAAAGGCAGATGCAATCCTCCTGGGGTGGCTGAATCAATTGGAGATAAAAAAATTCAATACGAAATGCGTACCCCGAACTCCCATAGGCGCACGGCCTAAAACTGTCAGTGTTTCCGTGTTTTTACTTACCCTCCGCTAGGTGGCAGGTTGGTGCCGCTGATACGCACAGATCAAAGGCGCCGACGCGGAGTTTCCAATCCAGGCGCACATCATCCATGCTGAATACGACGAGTGCGCAGGGCGGGCGTAAACGTGCACGAACGTAGACGTTGTGACTGGGCGTTATTGACTGTATATAGCTCCTCTAGCTAAATGTACGCTTGTCTGAGCTTTGCTTGCAAAACGCTCGTTTTAAAGGCCGCGCAAATGACCTTTATGGTCCGGTAGGTACGCCTGTAAAAATCACTCCTCCACCCATATTGACTGTATGCGTGAAATCGGGAAACATTTAACATTTTAAAGTTATTTGTACAGGTGCAAGCTTAGCAGTGCAAGCTGACTTATCAAGATATACCAGAAAAAAACCTATGAACAGTGGTATAATTCTGGTGACTCAAGAAACTATGGTGTTAGGGTGGACCCACCCACTCGACAGGAAAGCATGTTGTCATTAATTATTTTAATTAAAAATGAGCCCCTTTTAACAAATAGTGGTCGAAGTCCGATGACTGAAAAGGTGTAGAAAGAAGTAGGGCACCCTGCGAATCCATTTGCCCCTCCCCTGATGCATGGGTGTAACCACGGTTTCGAAATTGGGGGGACTAACCAAGGACGCGGTAAGTTTGGACAAGATAGAGGGGTAGCCCCCCCACACAAAAAAATTGGATTGCAGCCATTTCTTTTTCAATGTCTGGTTTTGAGATTTGCCATTGTTAAAAATGATATTTTACAGACAAAATGGGGAAATTTGCAGTATAAGGTGTTTTTTTTTGGGGAGGAGGGCGGGGGGAATTTTCTTCAGAATAGCATGTTCATGAAGGTGACTAAGATGATGGGACCACTTATTTTCTATGCAAATGAAAAAAAAATGTTTGCAAAAATTTTCGAACTTAAAAAACCTAAACTAACCTAACCTAACTAAACCTAGCCCGTTTGTTTGCTTTCTGGAGGCAAATGCGTGTACAAGCTTTCTTGTTACCACCTTAAAGCACAATAATACCGAAAAGTTTCCCAAAAAATGAAGAAAAATGTTGGGAAAAAATACAATTTTTCTTCAAAAGCAGCTTAGGTTAGGTTAGGTTAGGTTCGGCTGGATTAGGTTTCTTTTTAATTTTGAGAATTTTCAGAAAATAAATTGCTCGACATTTTCCTAATTGTACTTTGGGAATGTTTTCTCGAAAGGTAGGTTAGGCTAGGTTAGGTTAGGTTATGTTGCATTTTATTATATTTTTAACATCTAACTCAAAGCACTCTTTTGACATTATTTTACTCACAACCTGAAAACTAAGCATTTGCACGGAAAATAAGTGGTCCCATCATTTTAGTCACCTTCATAAAAATGGTATTCCAAAGAAAAAAAAAAACACTATACTGCAAATTTACCACAACATTTTCCGCCAAAATTAGCAGTTTCCACTCCTTATCACTGCCTATGAACATCTAGCTTTCTGTCGTATGTGCTGGCCCAATTTCACAATCGCCATCGAGCCATGCTGTAAGTATGTTAAATGCTGCCCTCTTGTAGCAGGAAAAACATAAAATATTGGACGATGGTTTTATTGTAGCAAATATGGACATACAATAGCCTTGCCCATGTTTTCCTGTTTTACGCGGACACATTTTGATGCAATGACAACCAGGGCGAATAAAGGGTGTGCCACTGAGGGCCTGTGCCCCCCCCCACGTGAAGGTAGCGACCCTCACGCCGGGAAAAGGCGCCCCTCTGAAAAGGGTGTGACACTGAGGGCCTGTGCCCCCCCCCCCCCACGTGAAGGTAGCGACCCTCACGCCGGGAAGAGGCGCCCCTCTGAAAAGGGTGTGACACTGAGGGCCTGTGCCCCCCCCCACGTGAAGGTAGCGACCCTCACGCCGGGAAGAGGCGCCCCTCTGAAAAGATTGCTGTGTATCCGGTCGAATTTTTCAGCCAGAGGCGCCCCTATGAATGAAAAAGGCATCCCCTTGGAAGGAAAGTCGCCCCTTCGGGAAGGGCCGAGTGCATCCCGCCCCCTCGAATTTTGCAGCCAGGGGTGCCCCTCCAGGTGCTTTCGCAGTGGCGCCGCTCCAAAGAAATGGCGCCCCTCCAGACAAGTGCCCCCATAACAATTCCTGGATCCACCCCTGATTACAACATTGCTCTCTCGTGGTTATGAACTCAGGCTGGTTATAAAATTGTGCGTATTCACGTGTGGCTTCCATTCCAAATTTGACCACTTCCGTTGAACCATTAAAAGGAAAGCGGACAATTTGAAAAAAAAGATCTACACTTTATATGTCCGGAACAGCAATGTGGCGGTGTAAATTAAAAACAGCGAAGAGAGCGCCGTCCGAGCAGGTTATGACGGATTTCTTGGGGGAGTTTCTAGTCATATAGGATATGAGTGCCTGCTATCACAACGGCTGCAAACAAAAACAGATTTGATCTTCCTATTCCTATTACACTCAATCATTGTACACACACTGGACCTTCGACACCTGTGAAATTATTTCGATATCTCAGCATTCTGATTCCGTACGGCAAGCCACGTCGAATGACACCCACAACTTTGCGCTCTTTTCAAATATCTAGCGGATGGCACTTTGCCTCTGCTAAAGATGGAAAAAAGAAGCAAATTGAAGTCATAGCGACGAAACGCGAGGTTATCGAATAACTCAATCAAATTTGCTACCTTGACATGTCTCGGTTTTAAATGTTACTCGAGTGTTCACCACTGGTTATTGCTTGATACCAGATTTGGATGGGTTTGAGCGAAAACGAAAGAAAATTGAGCGGATCGGATGATCAGCTTGGCCTTTGCCCTTGAAAAAAAATAATTCGATTGCTTTGCGTTCTGATACCGCAAAACAAGCCACGTCGAATGAGGCCCATTTTATGGAAATTGAAGTGATAGCAACCGAACCTCGCGTTCGGTCGATATCGCTTCAATTATCGCCATCTAATAAATCAAGCTAACCTTTGATCTAGAAGTTTGTCCTTGACATGTACCGGTCTGAAATGTTACACGATGGTTTAGAACAGGCTATTGTCAGTGATACCAGATTTGGGCAGGTTTGGTTGAAAAATAAAAATAATGGGAAGAACAACCGAAGAAACCGGTTTGCGTTGGATCTTCACCGTTAAGGTGGTAATGTGAGACCTATTGAGCTACCTCCAGCGTGTTCAGTGCAAGCAGAAGCATTTGTGGTAATTGATTCGAACGATCATAAACCCGTCGCTGAATGCCGATGCCAATACAAATACGCCTCTGGCGAACACATCGCTGAATGCGATTACGAATACGACGTAAACTTGACGTACTTGCTTAAGGCTGCCCATGACTCACCCTCCATGGTCCTGAAGATACCCAAGGACACCGAGAGTCACGTTTGTTCAAGATATATCAATATATGTGCAGGGGATTGCAACCTAAGACTAAGACGCAAGGCTATAATAAAGCCTTGCGATAATGCAAATTTGTTGTCTGACGAAGCACAATTTTTTACCGAAGCGAAAACACAAGATGGCCAAGGTTGATGTTATTCAAGAATGGTCGGGAAGCAGAAATTTCTACGTTTGCTGATTTGCTATTCGGATATTTTGTGACGACAGATAGCCTGTGAAGCCCGTTGATTGGTTTGATTGGTTTCTAGTATTTTTGGTGATTCTCTCGCATATATATTTTCACTTTATAAATGATTAAGTATAATTTTGCGGCGATCATACTCAGGTAGCTGAGGCTTGGGGGGACACGGAAAAAATTGAGGGGGACAAATCGACACTTCAGAAAGTGGGGGGACATTCCCCCCCCTCAGTGGTTACACCCATGCCCTGATGCAAATCCTAGGTACACCACTAGGAGCAGCGTTGGTTCGGCGCCGAATGATGCCCCCCCCCCCTAAGCCGGTGGGCTACATCAATCAGTGTGCATAGGTGGCATACACAATTTTGTTAAAAATGTGTTAAAAATATGCTTAAAATAAATGTCAACCCGTGTTCTCGACATAACAACTGATGTTACCGGTGTTCACACCTACCAAGAAGGAAGTTACTACCTGGGCAGGGAGCAAACAAAACGTTAAAAACAGCTTTTCGCCATGAAAATATTTGGGGAGGGGAAACTTATAATTTTCATTGCGTTCACTCCAAGACCCTAAAGCACCCATCAAGAAAAATGAAGTTACGGGAGATCGTCCACGATGTCGGTGATTATACACGATCGCCGGAGAAAAACCTAGCGGTGCGGGTGGGTGGCTTACAATCACGATGGTGGATTAAGTTGTAGCATTGACGTTGGGCGACATACTGGTTAGCCGATCAATGTGGACATCGCCCGCTCCCTCCTCAAACCCCGTAAGTGGGAAAAAGCGTGACAACGACACCCGGTGTCCCCAGGTGGTCACCCATCCAAGTACTAAAGGGGGCCGATGATGCTTAACGTCAAGATCAGACGCAAACTGGTGTTTTCAGCATGGTATGTCCGTCGCGCAGTCGCAGCGGTCAGCTCATGCCAAGTCATTCACCACTCACCTACATGGGTGTCAAAAATGACTTCAGGGGTGGGGAGCCAAGGACAATGCAGACATCTCCTGAAGAGGCACTCATCGGATTTCGCCCACTATATTTTGTGCATTTGGAAATCCTTGTTTGTAGTTTTACAGATGTGAGCCGTCTTGGTGCTTACCTCGGTACCATACCTACCTAGGTACATTTCTCGAGTTCAAAGACGCAGGAGCGGATCCAGGATGCCAAAGTAGCTAACCCACAAGACGCCGACTTTTGCCGATATTTTGCATTAACATGGCATTTTATCGAAATATTACAACATTGTATTACGTAAATAATGTCCTAAACAGACCCGACGCATGTTAACCGTGATAGCCTCACCTTTCGTCGCCATGGTTTCAATTTGCAGAAAATAGATGTCATTCGACGTCGCTTGTTGTGCGGTGTCGGAAAGTGGAGAATTCGAAATAATCTCGACGGTCAACAGTCAAACTGATTTCTTCGGTCGCCTCGCAATTTTTCGTTTCCACCTAGGCTTACCCAGATCCACCAGCAAGCGATAGCCCATGGTGAACCGTCGAGTAACATTTTGAAACCGGGATATGTCAAGGTCAAACCTTTAGGTCAAAGGCTAATTTGATTGTTTCGAAGTTTTCGCGACTCGTCGCTATGGGTTCAATTTGCACCAAGTGGGTGCATTCGACGTGGCTTGTTGTGCCGTATTATAATGTTAGGAAATCAAACTAATTTCAAAGGCTGAAGGTCAAGCCGATTTCTTCGGTTGCTACGCATTTTTTTCTTCGCCCTAACCTACCCACATTTGGTATCAAGCAATAGCCGGGGGTGAACCTCAAGTAACATTTTAAAACGGGACATGTCAATGTCAAACCACAATATCAAAGGTTAGCTTAATTGTTCGAAGTCCTCACGCTTCGTCGCTATGGCTTCATTTTTCATAAACTGGGTTGCATTCGACGTGCCGTGGGATACTCTAGCGAAGTGTTCAAAAACCAAAATAATTTTCAAGACCAAAGGTCGAACTCATTTCCTCGGTCACCTCGCATTTGTTCTCCTCCTCTCAAAGCTACCCATATTTGGTACTAAGAGATGGCCCGTGGGCAACCCTCGAGTAGCATTTCAAGCCGGGACATGTCAGGTCAAACCTCAAAGTTAAAGGTTAGTTTGATTTTATTTCTAAGTCCTCCGTTTCGTCGCCATGGCCTCAATTTGCATTATCCGGGTGTCATTGGACGCGGCTTGCCGTACGGTATTAGAATGTTGAGATATCGAAATAATTTCGAAGGTGTCGAAGGTCCGGTGTGTGTATTGATTGAGTGTAATATGAATATGAAGAGCAAATCTCTTGATTTGCAGTCGTTGTGATAGCAGACACTCAACTGCCAACATAGCAGACACTGAACTCACTTTCCACTGCCACATTACTGTCCCGTAGGTACATATAAAATATAGAACCGTTTTTTTTAAAGCTGTACGCTTTCCTCTTATTGATTCTACGGAAGTTGTAAAATTTGCAAGAGAAGCCACATGCGGATGCGCACGATTTTATAACCGGCCGGAGTTCATAACCACGAGGGAGTAATGTTGTAATCAGTGGTGGCTCCAGGAATTGTCATGGGAACATTTACCTGGAGGGGCACCATTTCTTTGGAGGGGCGACACTGCTAAAATACCCAAAGTACTCTGGGTGAAAAAAAAATCCCGGCAGGGTGCACTTGGGTCTTCCCGGATGGGCGCCTTTCTTTCCAAAGGGGCGCATTTTCTCTCAGAGGGGCGCCTATGGCTGAAAAATTCGAGGGGGTGCACCAGAACCTTCTCAGAGTCCCCTCTGAGGTCTTTTCTCGGCCGGTGGGACGCCGCCTTCCATGTGGGGCACATGCCCCCAGCGCCACACCTTCATCCGTCCCTGGTTCTCATTGCATCGAAATGTGTGTTTGCCCGTAAAACGGGAAAGCATGGGATAGGTTAGTGTAAATCCACATTTACTAAAAGAAACCATCGTCCAATATTTTATGTTTTCCTGCTACAAGAGGGCAACGTTTAACTTAATTACAGTTAAACGTTGCCCTCTCTAGGTGATTGTGAAATTGCACCAAGCTCTATGGTGATTGTGAAATCGGGCCCAGCACATACAATATAAAGCTAGGTGTTCATAGGCAGTGATAAGGAGTGAGACTTTATAATTTTGGCAGAGCTTTTTGTCCCCAAAATATCACCTTTAACAATGGTATATCTGAAAACCAGACCTTGAAAATGAAGTGGCTGAAGTCCGGGAAATGGGGGTGGGGGGCTTACCTGTCTATCCTGTCCAAATTTCCCGCGTCTTTGGTTTGTCCCCAAATATCAAAACCGTGGCTACGCCCATGCTACAGTGAGCGGTAGGGTATTCCCTGCATCGCTCACGTTTCTGTGTTTATCCGGACATTTGCACGTCTCGGCACTTCCATTTCGTTGCAATGGCTGTTATGGTTCCGTCGCAACGATATGGATGCAATACGAGCAGGCTAAATGCATAGATAGGACTAAGTGAGAATAAAATGACACCCAATGGCAGATGGAATAGTCACCAACCGGATTGGTTGCGAGGTTCACGGCGCATGGACCAGGTTTAGTCATTGGGCGCTCGGCGACTAACCAAGTGGGATCGTGCAATTAATCAAGGCAACACGCTCTTCAGCGTAATCATGATACGGATAAGGGCACTGGTACGTGGTTATGAGTAACATCAACACACAATGCAACTGGTAGTTCGACGATGGTGGACTCGGAGAAGTTCGTTTCGTTAATCCGCCTCGTACCCCCGCACGGACTCGATAGGCCTTGGGGCTGCCCTACATCTTGAAATTGTTATTGATCGGTGCTTGATTGGGCTCGTGCCCTATTTAACCAACGTGCCCTCAATAATCGGCATCTCCATGGGGTTGGTAATTTATCTCGTGCCGCGGGTGACTTGATGTTATTTGAATGACTACCAAGCGAAAATTCTGCAACGTGTAGATTGAAAAGGTGTTTGCGTTTGCACCGCTGTAGCAGGGGTGTCGATTTTTGAAAAACATTGGAGGGGGGGGGGAAGTGTCAACGTACTTAACCCCCCAACCAAAAACTCATCGGATTTCGCCCACTATATTTTCAGACCTCAATAATTCTGATTTTTTAATTTGACGATGTGTGTGCTTATGTTTATTCAGCATCCTCGCCAACGAGGAAAATCGCCCAGTAACAGGTAAAGTCACATAAGCAAAAGAGCAGTACGCACCACATGTCGACCTAAAAACTTAGCATAGCAGTCATAGCATGCGACTACAGTGTCATACAGTGGACTCGCCCGTACTCAATGGCGCAGCCAAGAGCAAGAGTAGGTCACACTGGGTACATGCCTTTCCGGTCACGGTCAAGGAGTCCGAAGAGGTCAGCCCAGGAGATTCCCAGAAGTGCCATCCGACGGTCTTGAAATGAATGTGTCGGCCCGAATGGTTTCTTTGTTAGAGTCGGAAATAAAAAGTACAACACTTCGGAAAGTAGGAATAATGTCAGAATTGAACAGTTTTCAAATCGGTGGAATTGGAATGGGCCCCGCACCAGGTGTGTCGCAACAGGAGCATTTTCACTGCAACCCTGTTAGTACTTGTAATCCTTTCCTTCCAAAAGGTAGTGCGGATTTTTATATACCTTTGGTGGCGCTTGGACCCCACCATATTTGCCTTCTGGACCTCATTCACCAATTTGATTTCTAATTCCCCTTGAAATTGACTTGGGATGGACCAAGGAGGATAATATTCCAAAATCTCCAAAATGCCACCATTCGCAGTAATTGCAGCATAGCAGCACCAAATCCAGATCATACTGTTCTTTCATCAAATCAAATAACTCTGCTTTCCCAAAATTTCAATTAAGGTCAAGGTTACTAAACGGAGGTCAGGTAAAATTATCTCTTCTTATCGCAGTAAGGGGAAAACCTTTTGTGCAGAACATGATATAAGAATGATATAGACATTCTGCTTTCAAATATGTGACAAGGTCAATGGTGTTAGGTCAGGTCAAGTATTATGGATATTCTACACTGCCGTCTTGTGTGTGGAGTTGGGATTTTTGTGCGCGTCAGCTGCCTTGGCGACATTGCGCCCGCAATGTCGTTTTATGCCGAATGCCGAATTTTATGTTCCTTGTGAATTGAAATTTTAATTCGGTTTTAGAGCCACCGAAGTAGTACACCATGACATTGTGTGAACAAACAATGATCCGAGATGACCCGGCTTCGTGTTTCCGGACCTTATTATATAAAGCATATAAAGATAAAGAGCAAATATAAAGAGGTACAAAATGTCGGACACTAGAAACACATGGCAGACGTAAGGAGTCTTCATATAGGTGCGAGGGACACGAATAAGGCCAGAAGGGTGCCACACCCAAAAGCATTTCTGGCCGCGCTGCTGTCAGTACCTGTAATCATTACCCTAGTGGAAGTAAGTCAGTCTCGCTGCTGACAAAATTTGCTTTTCTGATGGCATCAATATCCATCGATCGAAATGCACAACAAGAGCAGCTGTGTCTCAATCAGATTCAATGGCTGTGACGAAATGGGAAATATTAATGCATGGGTGACATTGGTACCTATTAATGGTAAGGTAAACGGTAGAATGCGGAGAAAATGACAACTAATGCACACAAAACTGCTCGGAAAGATGATGCAAAGCCGTGACTAATCCCACACCGTTCACTGTGACTGACCAGGGCCGTGGAAAACGCACCGTCTACCAGGGTTGGATTTATACTTTGCAATCCTGGATGAGGAGAGGACAATTTCTCAGTGATGGGATACGGAGAGGATATTTTCCCTCAAACCTTAGCATCAGAATCTCACTTTGAGGCTTCAGGTGAATCTTGAACACTTTACCACGGGGAAATTAATTGTCGAACAACACCATCAGACGTCCAAATTGAAAACACATGGAGGAAACAACATGAAGGATAATTTTGTAAAGAGGATAATGCTATGGATGGCAAAATCCAGGAAAAGACAGTTTTTTTCGACCCTGACGTCCACTGTGGCGGGCCAGGGTCGCAGAGCACACCGTCCACTGTGGCGGACCCGGGCTGTGGAGCACACCTTCTACTATGGCGGACCAGAGCCGCGAAGCACACCATCCACTCTGGGGGACCGGTTCCGCGGAGCACATGGTTCACCGTAACGGACCGGAGCTGCGGAGCACACCGTCCACTGTGGCGGACCGGGGCCGCGGAGTACATCATCAACTGTGGAAAACCAGGGTCGCGAAGTACACCGTACACTGTGGTGGACCGGGGCCGTGGGGCACACCTACTATGACGGACTAGGGCCGCGAAGCATAGCATCTACTGTGGCGGATCAGGACCGCAGAGTACATCATCTACTGTGGTGGATCAGGGTCTCCGAGCAAGCCGACCACTGTGGCGGATCAGGGCCGTGGAGTACACCGTCCATTGTAACGGACCGGGGCCGCGGAGCACACCGTCCACTGTGGCGGATCAGGGCCGTGGAGTACACCGTCCATTGTAACGGACCGGGGCTGCGGAGCACACCGTCCACCGTGGCGGACACCGTCCATTGCGGCGGATTATAGCTATCAACAGGTCAAATTATGTCATGCCATGGCAGTGGTGTACCTAGGATTTGCGAGAGGAGGCAAACTGATTTGGAAGGTGCCCACCTACCCCCGTTAAAATAGTCCCCGGATTTCCACACAAAACAAATTCAAAGGTGGTTCTTTATATTTTTGTTATAGAATAATTAGTGACCAAATTAACTGTCCTGTGGAGGGGGCCAAATCTACCATCATTATTTCTGAATCACCGGATTTCAACCCTAACTCCTCCCCATCCTGTTCGAAGGTTTTTCTTTTGGTATCCCTTGAAAAGTCACCTCACACTGCTAAAATTACACCTGAACAAATCACTCAAAAATATAAAATTTGCCAATATCAGGCATTCCAATTAATAACGCCCGTTCGCCAAAACGCCAACGTTCGTGCACGTGTACACCCGCCTTGCGCAGTCGACGCATTCGCGCTACGTGCGCTTCTCCGGTTTCTGCTAGGTCTCCCACGTTTTGCTAATTACTGTCACGTGATAGTCTTGTGCCACATTTGACATGTGGAATGCTTGGTAATGCGGCTCACTGGAAAAAACCGATCAATTCAATACGATGTATTAGTTCTCTTCTTCCCACATTTTCTCGTGAGTAAGAAATCCGGAGACACACTGACCTTTGATGCACCTCATCTCTTTGGTTAAATAAGCTCCCATATTGGCTACCGAGCCGTGACCCTAGCTAGGTGTTCCATTTTTACCCGTTGCGTTTTTCTTCTTCTTTGGATGTGTTTTAGGGCTCCAGCTAATTTGTGCTAGGGGCTTGGCACATGTTTGAGACCGGGCTCTTTTTTACAGCTTTGTTGCTGTTTTATACACCGATGATATTTTTGAGGTATCGGCGCGTTTTCGAAGACGCCGATGTGTTTATTTAGTGCCCGGTCTGTTTGTTCCTTGTTTATGATCAATTACCTTTTTGAGGGCTCAGCCTGTTTTAGAGGCCCCGTGTGGTCTCATGACCCTGGTGTGCCTTGAGGGCCTCCGTTATGTTTGTATTTAGCGCTCCCAGTGTCTTTATTTTGAGTTGCAGCGCATATTTTAATGCCCTGTCGCTTTTTGCGAAACTCGGTACGCTTTGGATTACCCATATTCAATTTTGGGACTACCGACGGAATTTTGGGTCCGGAACGCGATATTTGGGGGCCCGTGGTCACTTGTTCGGATCTCAAGCGCGAGCTTTAGTGGCTAGGACACGCTTTTGGGGGCCCAACACGTTTGTGGGCTTTTGGAGCGGTTATTTTGACCCAGTGATTTTCCATGTCGGGACTGTTTTCCGTTGCCCCGGCTTCATTTGCTGGGTGATCACAATGAGACTTTTGGAGCCCCGGTGCGACATGTCATGCCCCTAGCGTGATTGTCAGGGACCCGGACGATAATTCTTGGTACCCCTAGGTTCAGCGTGACTTCCGGGGCCCCGGGCCCGGCCGTTTGTGGCCTCCGTCGTGATTTTCTTGAACCCCAGTACGACTCTTTTGAGCCCCCAGCGTGATTTTCAGGGGCCCAGGCGGGAACTTTTGAGGCCCCAGCGTCCTTTTCCGGATTCCCTGCGCGACTTTTTAGCCCCCAATGTGATTTTTCGGGGCCCCGGTACGATTATTGGGGGCCTAAACTGAATTTTTAAGGAGACTGGCGCAATTTTTTCCGGAGCTCGACGCGATTCTTGGGGTCCCACAACCTGTCAGGGAGGAAACTGCCCACAATGACGCCTCCCCATTCGGCATGCCACTGTGCCATGCAATCATGCAGCATAAGCATACAGGAATAACTCATCTGCTTCATCACTCACAAGTGATTTCAACTCCCAAGTTCTCCAGACAGTTTGAGGAAAGTCAAACATCTCCAACATGGATAGGCAAGGATGGACTATTAGGCAACAGGGATACCATGGAATTCAGATCATAGTACTTTTGCTGCAATACATACCTTCTTCCGCAGGCTGCTTTGGAGACGGATGCGCTCCTGAAGTTTGGTCAGGGTTGGAATTAGATGTGGATGGAGCAGCACTGTGAAGGTGCTGCTCCATTTGCATACGGTTCAAAGGACTCCTTTCTGTTTACATTAGCAATGCAGGTAATGAAGTAACACTTTCATTAATTGACTTCTAGTGTGTCCTGAGTGAGCAGTAGAATCGAGATGGGTTCTTGTGATATACGTTATAGAAGTAAGGTTATGATGTAGCTTTTAGACTCCAGTGGGAATGGTACGGATTCACTCATTAGTGAATTCATACCATAGCCTAATAACCATAACCAACATAACCTAATCTAGCATATCCTAACCTCCCTTTGGAGAAAGAAAATTAGAAACAAAAATCCAGCAATATATATTCTGAAAATTTTATAAACTGAACAACCAAACCCAACCTAACCGAACCTAACGTCAGCTGCTTTTGAAGGAAAATTTCCGATTTTATATTATTTTGAAATTTTTGATTTTTTTTCTCCAAGTTAAAGAACCAAACTAGCCTAACCTAGCGAAACCGGTATTATTGTGCTTTAAGGTGGTAACCAGACATGTTTTTACACACATTTACCTCCATATAGCAAACAAATGGGTTAGGTTTGGTTAAGTTAGGTTAGTTTAGGCTTTTCAAGTTGGAAAACTTTTCCAAAAAAGTTTCCCCCCAAAAATGCGAATTATTTGGTAACTTTGCAGTTTAGGGTGTTCTTTTCTTTAAACAAAATTTTTTTTTTTCTGAAGAATACCATGTTTATGAAGGTGACTAAGATGATTGGATCGACTTATTTTCTGTGCAAATGCTTACTTTTCAGGTTGTGAGCAAAATAATTCCAAAAAGGGCTTTGAGTTCGGTAACAGCATAAACATAAATGTTTTGTCTTTTTAATGCTACAAAACCTAACCTAACCTAGCCTAACCTATGTTTTGAGAAAAAAAAAAACAAATGTCAATTAATTTATTTTCTGAAAATTCTGAACCTTAAAAATGAAATCTAACCCAGCCTAACCTAACCTAAGCTGCCTTTGAAGAAAAAAATCTGTTTTTGTGAACATGTTTGTAATTTTTTGGGGGAAACTTTTGGGTATTATTGTGCTTTAAGGTGGGAACAAGAAAAGTTGTATGGGCGCTGTATGACCAACGCAGTCAATGCGGCCGTAAGCCCAAATAACCAACCAACCAACCAACCAAGAAACGTTTTTACACACATTTGTCACCATAAAGCAAACAAATGGGTTAGGTTTGGTTTAGGGTAGGTTGGTTTAGGTTTTTTAAGTTGGAAAATTTGTCAAATTCAAACAAAAAAGATCACCTTAAACTGCAAATTTACGAATCATTTTTTATTCAACAGCAACTTATGATAGGATAGGTTTGGCTGGGTTAGGTTCTTTAAACTTGGAAAATTGAAAACTGCTTTAACTGTCTCATGCGCAGTGAAATTGAAACACGCCTGATGCTACCAATTTCTGCAATGAGGAAAAAAAAACTATGACGTCACCAAAGCTTGAAGACGAACTTTGGTGTACCTTCTAAGGTAATAGTATCGTGGGTGGCATAATGCGCGCTACCAGACACTGGTCTTGTATGACTCTATAGGGTTTGTTTCGGAAGTCATGTGTGGCCACAGCTTAATACCCATTGCTTTCTTCAGGAATATCAATTATAATGAGGTGGCTATACGGCTTCTTGCTGACTTTTCTCTCATGTTTTCATAGGCTGGCATTGGCTCATACGTGGCTTTTGTTGGTTCAGTTTGAGATTGGGTTGCCCCATATCAATATTGAATGCGTGCACATTGCCATTGGGCATGTAGGTAGGTACCTTGGTAAATATCAAGCTGATGGTGTGATGAGTAAGTTGCTGAAGATAATTATAGTTTGTATATCCACAATCTCAATGATAACCATGATTTGCATGCAAGTTTGACAATGACTGGAAATTGAGAATGGAATTAATCATGTTCAAGCTCCATATGCATGTGGTTTTGCCATTGGTGGTGTGTACAAACATCAGTATGACCATGTAATTGTTGTTTAGTTGCTTAGCAGATTTTTTTATCGCAGATAATCTGGTTTAAAATGCATCAGCATCGCTAATCTCAACATTGTATGATGTAAGCTGTACTTCCACAGTGGAGGGAAATCCAGCTATTTTATTTGTTTTTCGCACACAATTTTACATTTTTCAGCAAAAGGTGGAGTCAGTCCACTATCTAATCCAAATCTGTTTCTTTTCAGCACAAAATGTGCTGGTTAACATCAATGTTTCTACTTAGCATGGGGTTTTTCATTTTTTCCCTTTAGCTTTCTTATCAGCATAAAATAGCATAGGTTATTGGGGGGAGGGAATAGGGGGGGTGTCAACAAATCAAGTAATCCTGGTGACGTCAACGTGACCATCAGTGATCCTGGTGACGTCACCGTGCCTGTCAGGGATCCTGGTGACGTCACCGTGCCTGTCAGTGATCCTGGTGAAGTCAACGTGCCTGTCAGTGATCCTGGTGACGCCACCGTGCCTCTCAGGGATCCTGGCGACGTCACCGTGCCTGTCAGTGATCCTGGTGAAGTCAGCGTGCCTGTCAGTGATCATGGTGACGTCACCGTGCCTCTCAGGGATCCTGGCGACGTCACCGTGCCTGTCAGTGATCCTGGTGAAGTCAGCGTGCCTGTCAGTGATCATGGTGACGTCACCGTGCCTCTCAGGGATCCTGGCGACGTCACCGTGCCTGTCAGTGATCCTGGTGAAGTCAGCGTGCCTGTCAGTGATCATGTGATGTCACGTGCCTCTCAGGGATCCTGGCGACGTCACCGTGCCTGTCAGTGATCCTGGTGAAGTCAGCGTGCCTGTCAGTGATCATGTGATGTCACTGTGCCAGTCAGTAGTCCTGGTGACGTGGCCGTGTCTGTCACTGATCCAATTAGCATTGTGGTCCTTCCAGTGTGGCATGCATGACTTTGAAGCCGAGATGCAAACTGGAGGGCATTTTGTATACGTTAGCCAGGGCACCTTCGGTCGCAGCACCAGATATGCTGCCAGGGATGCACCGCTCAGCAACAAACCGCCCGATGACAGTGTACCCACCCGATACCATAGGCTGTTCATGTGTATTTTATGGCGCTCTATATGATCGGCACCAGTTAGCGGCTGCAGACCGCTGATACAGTGCAGGCTTGTCCGGGAGCGTGGGTGTCTGGTGAAGCCGGGTGTGAAGGATGCCTGCTGCAGTCGGAAGGTGCTCCCGTGGCTGCTTAGGCTTAACGAGGGGAGGGGCTTGGAGCGCATCGACCATGTTGATCACATAGCCAGGCTTAAGGACGTGCGCACATCACATTGCTGTCACTAACAGCGCGTAATGTCAATACATGCTTTCAAATCCGATGCCACGTACATTTTGCACAATATCTCGGCACCATGTACGATAAACTTTATGTCATTTGGAACACAAATACTGAGCCGGAATAAAACGACCGACTCAGCTAGACGTGTGTCTGCATATGTTACACTCGGTAGCATTCTTCAAAGCTAACGCAGTCTGTCCAAATCAGATGAACAAGTGAAGCTTAAATGGTGCAGCTCGCCAACCAATCCTTCATCTTGCCTCGCAATATAAATGCGCGCCCATGCGTAAATGGTTGCCAATCTATCACAGCAATGCACTTTGCAAACACTCACTGTGTCGAAATTATCTGCAGACAGTGATTTACGTGGGCAAAGGTCTATTGAAGGCAGTCAAACCTGCACTTAGTTACGCAACAGCCAATACTATCCATTGACCATTGGCCGTCCAACCAGCGTGGTGATGGCGGCCGTGGTGTGTCAAAACTTTGATAAACATTTATTAGAAAATATACACCCGCCTTCGACCACTCACAATACAAACTACATATTTCGCAATTGTACCTGAAGTCCAAGACCGTGCACTACGAAAACAGCGACAGAAATCAAGGGGGGGGGAGTGCAGTCAAACGCAGCAATTGAAGCCTAGAACAGCCATTACTTCGCAAACATCATCACTTCTCGTCGTGCTCCTCCGACCTGGGCCTACGGCACACCGTATCGTGAGCGAACCGCACCACAGCAGATGCAGAGCCGTGCCGGCGATGGCTACCAGTCTGAGCGCCGGGCCCGTTCTCACATGCTGGCGTAGATGAACTCGAATGCCTGGTCAATGTTGCCGCCAGTCACGTGCAGGGCGTGTCGAACCAGCGCCTCGTCGTCAGTGATGCCCAGCTCGAGCAGCTGCCACACGGCAGACTCAGACACCTGCCGCACACACAGTACAGCTGTAATGTCTGTGTCACCACCCTGGCGGACGGAGCCCACACACCTGCCGCACACACAGTACAGCTGTAATGTCTGTGTCACCACCCTGGCGGACGGAGCCCACACACCTGCCGCACACACAGTACAGCTGTAGTCTGTGTCACCACCCTGGCGGACGGAGCCCACACACCTGCCGCACACACAGTACAGCTGTAATGTCTGTGTCACCACCCTGGCGGACGGAGCCCACACACCTGCCGCACACACAGTACAGCTGTAGTCTGTGTCACCACCCTGGCGGACGGAGCCCACACACCTGCCGCACACACAAACAGCTGTAATGTCTGTGTCACCACCCTGGCGGACGGAGCCCACACACCTGCCGACACACAGTACAGCTGTAATGTCTGTGTCACCACCCTGGCGGACGGAGCCCACACAGTACAGCTGTAGTCTGTGTCACCACCCTGGCGGACGGAGCCCACACACCTGCCGCACACACAGTACAGCTGTAATGTCTGTGTCACCACCCTGGCGGACGGAGCCCACACACCTGCCGCACACACAGTACAGCTGTAATGTCTGCGGCACCACCCTAGCGGACGGAGCCAGAACTTATAATTCATGCACACCATACAATATGGCGCTGTTGAATCCGGGAGGCAGGAACTGCCGGATTTGGTGTCGTTGTTTTTATCACAAATTCAGGCGGCATACACGGTCGTTTTGTGTGGCAATTATTTTTACTTAGGAAGCCCACCGGCACGCCATACTTCATATGCATGTGGTGACACACTAAAAAATGCGCACGCCTACACATATACACTCGCGTTCACTCACTCGCCAATACATGGACATATACAAGCACAACAATCCACGGTTGGCCAAACAACTGGTTGAAGAAGGTCTTCACCATGCCGCCCCACTAGCTCAATTGGTTAGAGCTCTGGTCTGCACTGGTCACCTCTGCCCTGGCAAGACAGGGTTCGAGTCGCATCACGCGCTGGCATTTAGTCCCCGGTTGGGGCAGTTGGAAACTGGACGAATACGGTCAGGGAAGAGCTACCGGAGTGGCCGTGTCGGTGCATTCACGGCACGTTATACTTTCGGTAAAAATTATGCCGTTGAACTGGAATTCATGTATCGGTTTATGGGGGCAGGGTATAACAAGCTTTCATAGTAATAAAATACTGGTCCACAAAGCCACCCCAGCAAGAACTGGACTACATTTCTTTAAACAAGAAAAGACGGTTTTACGCAAGTGGGTAAGAGTAGCCTTAACCAGTTGAAACTGGCTACGCTTGCCAAAATTTCAGAACGTCACTTGCTAAAAAGATGTTCTTCAAAGTTGTTTTTCAACAGCCATGGGCGTAATTACAGGGGAACTAGTCCCCCACTTTTCGGCGGTGCCCCCTCTGACTGGAGAGAGGCGACCCTCTGACTGGAGCTTGAGTGCACCCCTTGAAAGTTTCAGCTGAATGAGTCACTCTGATTAAAAATAAACGACCATCCATAGGCGCTAGAGTACACCCTCATACTAAATTGTTCTCAGTCAGTGGCACCCTTCATGGAAAATGGGGCCCTCTTAAAAATCGTCCTTCCACTGCTCATGTCGCTCCTGCGACCTTGCTAACAGGACCAAAAGGCCAGTACGTACACCTAAGTATCAGCATATGGTAAAAACATGGACCAATACAAAAGCTGGAAGTCAATTTTGTCACACGTATGAGCATCATGAAAGTACTTCGCTCGCACATTGCTGGCAACCCATACAATTGATTGTTTCTTCAAGTTGAGACAGGCATGCCTCAAATATAGCACTATTCGTCCTGTTTTGGACACCTATTTTAACTAAATAACACGGAAATCCTCATCAGGCCAAGTTATGCACTTAGTCCGAAGAATACGTAAGCAATTGTATTCGGGGGAGAGGCTCATAAGATCTACTTTCAGAAGATCTATTTTCAGAAGATCGACGTTCAGGAGATCTATTTTCAGAAGATCTACTTTCAGAAGATCTACTTTCAGAAGATCTATGTTCACAAGATCTACTTGGAGGAGGAAGCGTTCACAAGATCTACTCCCAGGACTAAGTTGTTCGGAAGATCTACTCGAAGACGAAAGTGTTCACAAGATCTACTAATACTTGGAGATGTTCACAAGATCTACTCCCTGGTATGAATGTTCAGAAGATCCATAAATTGGCCTCAAGTGTTCAGAAGATCTACTCTCTAACGCAAATGTTCAGAAGATCTACCGATAGCTCGAAATGTTCACAAGATCTACTCCCAGGCCTGAATTGTTCAGAAGATCTACTCTAAGACGAAAGTGTTCAGAAGATCTACTCCCTAACGCAAATGTTCAGAAGATCTACCGATAGCCCGAAATGTTCACAAGATCTATTCCCAGGCCTGAATTGTTCAGAAGATCTACTCTAAGACGAAAGTGTTCAGAAGATCTACTCCCAGGTTGGAATGTTCAGAAGATCTACAAATGGACCTCAAGTGTTCAGAAGATCTACTACTGGAAATGTTCAGAAGATCTACTGCTGGAAATGTTCAGACGATCTACTCGGAGGATGGAAATGTTCACAAGATCTACTCTTGGGACTGAATGTTCAAAAGATCTACTCTTGGCCCGGAATGTTCTAACCTAACCTAACCTAACCTAACCTGGCCTAACCTAACCTAACCTAACCTGGCCTAACCTAACCTAACCTAGAGTAGATCTTCTGAACATTCCGGGCCAAGAGTAGATCTTCTGAACATCTAGTCCCGAGAGTAGATCTTGTGAACACTTCAATCCTCCGAGTAGATCTTCTGAACATTTCCAGTAGTAGATCTGTACATTTCCAGCAGTAGATCTTCTGAACAACTGAGGCCTATTTGTAGATCTTCTGAACATTCCGACCTGAGAGTAGATCTTGTGAACATCTTCAAGTATTAATAGATCTTGTGAACACTTTCGTCTTCGAGTAGATCTTCTGAACAATCCAGTCCCGAGAGTAGATCTTGTGAACATTTCCCTCTTCCGAGTAGATCTTCTGAACACTTCCAGCTATCAGTAGATCTTCTGAACATTTCAAGCTGTCAGTAGATCTTCTGAACATTTGCATTGGGGAGTAGATCTTCTGAACATTTGAGGCCTATTTGTAGATCTTCTGAACATTCAGAATTGGGAGTAGATCTTCTGAACATTCAGACCCGAGAGTAGATCTTCTGAAAGTAGATCTTGTGAAAATAGTTCTGAAAGTAGATCTTCTGAACGTAGATCTTCTGAAAGTAGATCTTATGAGCTTCCCCCGTATTCGTCAAGTTAGTCTATGCCACTTCAAAACCCAGTGGAGGACCGGAACAAATCTCAACCATACTGAACTCTGAAGTCTTGGCAAGGACTCTAGGGGGAGGGGGAGGGGAAGAAGGAACGACCACCTCCACGAAGATGCGGCGTTCATGCCTGATGCTCCAGTGCTCTTTTGAATTTTCAGCCGAAGGCACCACTCAGTGTAACCTTCCACCCTCCCTCCCCAAGACGCTCGAGTGCACGCCCTTGAAATTGTCTTAATCAGTGGCGCCCCTACAGGAAATGAAACCCCTAAAGATTACACTGTCCCTTCTTGGCGAAACCCTCGGTTCGTCACAGTCCGAGCGAATGTCCGTCACAAGACGGCTAGAACGAACTTTGTCTCGCCGGTTCAAAACCCTGGTCTTGACCGGCTAAGTCCACACGGTGACACAGTTCCCGGCCATTCGACACGCTCCCGCCAGTCATAGCGGTGTACGCCCAATCCGTCACTGACCTGCGGCTGACTGGTGGCCTCGGGAGCCGCAGCTGAAGCCGGAGCCGGAGCCGGAGCCGGAGCCGGAGCCGGAGCCGGAGCCGGAGCCGGAGCCGGACCAGGAGCCGGAGCAGACCCTGGCAGCGACGACAGCGCCTCCCGCAGAGCGACGCTCACCATCTCGGACGAGATGAGGTCACTGGTGGGCTGCATGGGTGCGGCGGCGGCAGAGGCGGCGGCAGAGGCACCAGCAAAGGCGGCGGCAGAGGTGGCGGAGGCAGTAGATGTGGCGGCCGCAGGTTGGGCAGCAGGGCCAGCGGCAGGTTCGGCGGCAGGACCACCGGCAGGGTCGGCAGGGCCGGTGGCAGGACCAGCGGCAGGGTCAGCAGCAGCGCCTTCGACAGAGGCTGCAGTGGCCGCGGGATGCACCGGGTCGGCGCCAGCCGCCGCCAGCGCCGCCGCCAGCTGGGCGCGAGTGATGGGCGGCGGCGCGGCGGCCGCCTCCTCGCCGTCTTCTTCGTCCAGTTGTGCGTCTGCGGCACACGACGCCAGTTACCCGCCGCCATACACGGCCGACTGCCGCCGCCACACGCGGTGCCCGAGGAGCACCACACCACACTGGTGTCGTCAGTCGTCTGCGGTACAACACCACAGAGTTCCTATCATCGCATGTCATATACGTGGAGCACGACTGGGCTGCTCAGGCAGGGTGCCCCGCGTACCACTGCACTGTCCAGCACACAAGATCCGCTGCACAGCACTGCCACTCACTGCTCCACACAACCACCACATGCATTGTCCAGAACTACCACTCACCGCTGTGTTCTGGTGCTGACCGTCAACAAATCACTTCGTGCGGCTGGATCCCCGTCCGTTCTAACGCTGAATCGCGTATTCTAATATCAATATAAAGTGGACGAACGGTAACCAAAAATAGGAAACGCGAATTTCTGGAGACCCAAATGGATGACTCCCAGGGGGATTATGGGAGACCCCAAATGAAGGACACCCAGGAGGATTATGGGAGACACTAAATTATGGGAGACCACAAGTGGATGACTCCCAGGAGGATTATGGAGACCCAAATGCACATTATATTACCCTCAAATGCATTCCCTGTAAAATACCCTTGGAATGTGTTCTTAGAAAATTGTCCACAACTAGGACAGTGCCATTAATTATGTAAATTGTCGACTCAGTATAGATTCTCAAAGTGCCTTGGCCCTGGTCATAACCAAGAAAAGGCAGACGTGTGTGCAGACTTGCTCCAACGACGGACGAGTGCGATATACTCACGCATAGCCTGTGCGGGCGCCGAGGCGCGAGATGGTCCGGCAGCGCCCCGCTCCAGCGACTCCTGCAGAACGGCGGCGAGCTGGGAAGAGGCGGCGGCCAGGGACGGGTGACGCGCCGCCAGTCTGTGGTACACCATAGAGAGCGGTGACACAGAGCGTGGTCTGAGGGGTGACAGACGGCCGCACAACATAGACAGCGGTGACACAGAGCATGGTCTGAGGGGTGACAGACGGCCGCACACCACAGACAGCGGTGACACAGAGCGTGGTCTGAGGGGTGACAGACGGCCGCACACCACAGACAGCGGTGACACAGAGCGTGGTCTGACGGGCGACAGACGGCCGCACACCACAGACAGCGGTGACACAGAGCGTGATCTGAGGGGTGACAGACGGCCACACACCACAGACAGCGGTGACAGACGGCCACACACCACAGACAGCGGTGACAGACGGCCGCACACCACAGACAGCGGTGACACAGAGCGTGATCTGAGGGGTGACAGACGGCCACACACCACTGACAGCGTTGACACAGAGCGTGGTCTGACGGGCGACAGACGGCCGCACACCACAGACAGCGGTGACACAGAGCGTGATCTGAGGGGTGACAGACGGCCACACACCACTGACAGCGGTGACACAGAGCGTGGTCTGACGGGCGACAGACGGCCGCACACCACAGACAGCGGTGACACAGAGCGTGATCTGAGGGGTGACAGACGGCCACACACCACTGACAGCGGTGACACAGAGCGTGGTCTGACGGGCGACAGACGGCCGCACACCACAGACAGCGGTGACACAGAGCGTGGTCCGAGGGGCGACAGACGGCCGCACACCACAGACAGCGGTGACACAGAGCGTGATCTGAGGGGCGACAGACGGCCACACAACATAGAGAGCGGTGACACAGAGCGTGATCTGAGGGGCGACAGACAGCCGCACACCACAGAGCGTGGTCCGAGG
Source organism: Ashinkailepas kermadecensis (assembly GCA_034440615.1). NCBI lineage: Eukaryota > Metazoa > Arthropoda > Thecostraca > Neolepadidae > Ashinkailepas > Ashinkailepas kermadecensis. The sequence continues at coordinate 403,334 of JAOTOM010005177.1, forward strand.
GGTGACAGACGGGCGCATACCATAGAGAGCGGTGACACAGAGCGTGATCTGAGGGGCGACAGACGGCCGCATACCATAGAGAGCGGTGACACAGAGCGTGGTCTGAGGGGTGACAGACGGCCGCACACCACAGACAGCGGTGACACAGAGCGTGGTCCGAGGGGTGACAGACGGCCGCATACCATAGAGAGCGGTGACACAGAGCGTGATCTGAGGGGCGACAGACGGCCGCATACCATAGAGAGCGGTGACACAGAGCGTGATCTGAGGGGCGACAGACGGCCGCATACCATAGAGAGCGGTGACACAGAGCGTGGTCTGAGGGGTGACAGACGGCCGCACACCACGGACAGCGGTGACACAGAGCGTGGTCCGAGGGGTGACAGACGGCCGCATACCATAGAGAGCGGTGACACAGAGCGTGATCTGAGGGGCGACAGACGGCCGCATACCATAGAGAGCGGTGACACAGAGCGTGATCTGAGGGGCGACAGACGGCCGCATACCATAGAGAGCGGTGACACAGAGCGTGGTCTGAGGGGTGACAGACGGCCACACACCATAGACAGCGGTGACACAGAGCGTGATCTGAGGGGCGACAGACGGCCGCATACCATAGAGAGCGGTGACACAGAGCGTGGTCTGAGGGGCGACAGACGGCCGCACACCACAGAGCGTGATCTGAGGGGCGCCAGACGGCCACACACCACAGACAGGGTTGACACAGAGGGTGATCTGATGGGTAACAGACGCCCGCACAACATAGACAGCGGTGACACAGCGTGATCTGAGGGGTGACAGACGGCCGCACACCACAGACAGCGGTGACACCAGAGCGTGATCTGAGTGGTACCCGGGATCTGCTGGAAGGTTTGGCAATTGCACTTCGTTGGTTCACGAAAAATAAAACTATATCCTTTAAAAAAAGTAATCAAATCAGGGCGGCTCCGCGGCGATACTCAACTTTCAATAAATTTTGCAAATAGCCAAACTCACTCCACTCCTGCTTCCTTCAACTTTTCAAACTTTATGTATCACCGTCGCCTCTTGACATTCGACAACTTGGGCGGATCAAGTGTCGGCTATTGTTCGTGGGCGCCATGCCATCCTGATAGTAGCTAAAGAACGATATCGCGTACTTCAAGACGTTCAGGAATGTTGATCGAAGTATTGTTCTCCCGCACACATGCTACTGCATCACCATATGGTTGCGAGTTCAATTAAAAGGATATACTTCAAAATACCACCGATCTTGGTGCCAGGATAGTAATTAATTTACATCGCCGTTCGAGTCTCGCCGGTGCTCCGCGAGATGGGCTGGTCGACAATCGCAGCCATTATCTCCAACCGTGACGTGGTTGTGACGCGGACCATCCTGCATAACAGTCACGTGCCTGAGCTACTCAGTCAGCAGGCTGCCGTCGTGCTACTGTCTCCTGGCGAGACACCCGCGGCCCCGCAGAGCTGCTGCAGCCGCCGCAGAGCTGCTGTAACCGGAACAGAGCTGCTGCAGTCGCTACAGAGCTGCTGCAGCCGTCGCACAGCTGCTGCAGCCGCCGCAGACCTGCTGCAGCCGCCACAGAGCTGCTGCAGTCGCCACAGAGCTGCTGCAGCCGCCGCAGAGCTGCTGCAGCCGCCACAGAGCTGCTGTAACCGGAACAGAGCTGCTGCAGTCGCTACAGAGCTGCTGCAGTCGCTACAGAGCTCCTGCAGTCGCTACAGAGCTGCTGCAGCCGCCGCACAGCTGCTGCAGCCGCCGCAGACCTGCTGCAGCCGCCACAGAGCTGCTACAGTCGCCACAGAGCTGCTGCAGCCGCTACAGAGCTGCTGCAGCCGCCGCACAGCTGCTGCAGCCGCCGCAGACCTGCTGCAGCCGCCACAGAGCTGCTGCAGTCGCCACAGGGCTGCTGCAGCCGCCGCACAGCTGCTGCTGCAGCCGCCACAGAGCTGCTGCTGCAGCCGCCACAGAGCTGCTGCAGTCGCCGCACAGCTGCTGCAGCCGCCGCACAGCTGCTGCTGCAGCCACCGCAGAGCTGCTGCCAGACGCCCGCGAGTCCGCACTGCCGTGACCCGACGCTTGTCACGTTCCGCGCAACAGGCAGCTGTAATTCGCTGCCTGTGCCAGAATGTGTCGACACTGGAAGGCGCGCTCAAAGCGGCAGACAAATGATTACGTGGTATGTGTACGTAGCGTTGAGCCCCTGTTTTGGGTCATATTTTCGACATTACAATTTCGTTGTGCTTTATCGCCTCAATGAGCTTCATTTTCTTCTGATATGGCAATTTTCGAGCCGGCGAAACGATGTTTTAGCCACTAAATAACTGACGTGAGCACATGAAAAACATTACATGGGGGTGCCCCAGCCACTGTATAACTGACGGAAACACCTTATAAAACATTATATAGAGGTGCCCAAATAAATGGCTGTCTGCCCTTGACCCCTCTCCAGACGTATCGACATTTGACCCTTACCAGACTTGTCAACATTCCATGCCTTCACAGACGTGTCAACACTTGACCCGTACTCAGATGTGTCGGCCAAGAAGTGCCCCTCCCCAGAAATGTTCACACTTGACCCTTCCCCAAGCCTGTCGATATCTGACCCCTCCCACACCAGCTCCCAACTGATCCCTCCCCACACTTGTAGACATTTGACCAGACGTATCGCCCTTGACCCCTCTCCAGACGTATCGACATTTGACCCTTACCAGACTTGTCAACATTCCATGCCTTCACAGACGTGTCAACACTTGACCCGTACTCAGATGTGTCGGCCAAGAAGTGCCCCTCCCCAGAAATGTTCACACTTGACCCTTCCCCAAGCCTGTCGATATCTGACCCCTTCCACACCCGCTCCCAACTGATCCCTCCCCACACTTGTAGACATTTGACCGCTCCCCAGACGTGTCGACGTTTGCCCCGTTGCCAGACATGTGGCCCATGACCTCTGCCCAGACTGGCGACCCACTTGGACGCGACGGCCGGGTCGGTGAGGTGGCGCAGCAGAGTCGGCTCCTGCAGGATGCCGATGGCCACAGGGTCGTCAGCAAGGCCAGGCACCGAGGTGAGCAGCTGGTCCAGCACCTCCGGCCGGCCCAGACGCTGCAGCCAGACACAGACAACACGCTGGTAAGACGGCACCGCAGCTGCTCCTAGACAGCCGCACGTTCACAGCAGTTGGCGGCGATTTGGAGCTTAAGGGATCAGCAATGGAGAAGCACGCTGCATAGTGGGCAACAGATGCCGATAAACAATGGAGAAACACTGCGGTATGGAGCAGATACCAATTAGAAACAAAGAAACACAATGCAGTGTTTCTTTGTTTCTAGGAGAGATGGTGCCAGATGTCACGTTGCAGGTAAATCCTGCGAAATGGGGAACAGCACCCGAAAAACGCACAATGTAAACCGGGAGACAGATAATTAATGGTACAGAAAGCTATTGCAAAGCGAGGAGGGACACGAGATGACAATACACCGACGGGGTGGGAGGTGGTGGTTATTGGTTTTTACGACACTTCGACCGTTAAGACATGTAGCGTCGCCAATCTCTCACGCCGATTGGTCGCGGGTGAAGAGTAGCGACAGGTGAGACTCGAACCCACAATCTCTCGATTGTGAGACGAGCAACTTACCCCTAGACTACTCGTCCCCGACGGGGTGGGAGGGGAAAGGTCGCGGCGACACGTCGCTTGCAGTGAGGAAATGACACAATCGGCAGCCACAGCCACAGCATCACTGAGCCACAGCCGTCGAATCGGCAGAGTTCCTGCCACAGTGGCAGGCTGCCGCCGCGTGCTTGGCATCGAGCACCGGCCGCTGACTCATACTCCCACCAGACACGCTTCCGTTGGTAATGCCCAGCGTGGCAGTGGCAGCGTTCAGGGTTAGGTGAGCACGCTATTGTCCTGCTCTACGGTACACGTATGCCGGGGAGCGGCAGTTAGTCATTAGTCACCTAGTCACTGACCGCCAGATGTCTGTTGAACTATTACCTGCGGCCTAATAATGTCGCAGAGCACACATATTTTGGCCGTACATGTTCTTTGAAATATAGACCCACATATACATACATACATACATGCATACATATATCTATATCTATATCTAAATCTGTATCTGTACCTGTATCTGTATCTGCATCTATACATACTATATATATATATATATATATATATATATATATATATATATATATATATATATATATATATATATATATATATACATACATATAGTATACACATATATATGTGAACATACAATCACATTCCTCATAACAGTTCATTCCGACAGGATTGGACAGATTAATGCCCAGTTCACAGCGTCACCGGACCCGAGAGAAGTCCGGTGACATGAACTGGGTGCCGCGCGCCAACGGTCGGTCTACCGTCGGAGTGCGGTCCGGCAGCCGGACCGGACTCATGCCAAGTTGAACCGTGTTCAACTTCGGCGGGAGACCCGGCCAGCCGACCAATCTGCGCCTGCACGCACATGCTCGAGCTGAGTAGCAAAGGGGAAACTGGCGGCATACACGCCGAAACATTTTGAATGAGAAAAGGTGTTGCTGCGTTGCTGACATCTCCGATCGTTAGTACCTCTGTATTGTCGCATGTAGGCGTGTCTACGACTCGAAATCATGGTGCAGTCTAAGCATTTATTTAACCTGTCTCTAAAAAAGCAGGCACTGTTTCCTAATGCAGGTGGGGTGAGTGGTTAACGAACTATACCGCTAACCATTGTAGATAGACATGTCAGTTGCAGTTGATAGACATGGCACTGGGCATCCAGCCTTTGTTACCAACAGCTTGGTGACATTAACTCGCCTGGTACAGCATCGCACTGAAGCCTTAATTAAGTTATCTTCCTGGGACAAATCAAAGAAAATGGTTTCATGTAAATAACAAGCGAACGGACACATGACGGCTTTGGTACCTGGCGAGCAGTGCGCACCAGCGCATGACGTCACAGACAGACCGGAAGCCGGCGGAGAAGCCAGCGGAATGCCGTCCGGTCCGGCGAACGGAGCGGACTTCTATCGGGTCCGGTAGTCGTGTGAACCTGCCTTAATTCACGCAGGGGGCATTGGACGCGCCGGTCTCAGTCCACGACCAAGTTTGTTGGCCGTTTGGTACAGCGGCGGACCAGAGAAGACATGGCCCTTGGGTACGTCGGCGCACCACATGATGACATCTCCGACACAAGCCGGCGGACCAGGGTAGACATGACCCGCGGTATGTCGGCGCACCACATGGTGACATCTCCGACACAAGCCGGCGGACCAGGGTAGACATGACCCGCGGTATGTCGGCGCACCACATGGTGACATCTCCGACACAAGCCGGCGGACCAGGGGAGACATGACCCGCGGTATGTCGGCGCACCACATGGTGACATCTTCGACACAAGCCGGCGGACCAGGGGAGACATGACCCGCGGTATGTCGGCGCACCACATGGTGACATCTCCGACACAAGCCGGCGGACCAGGGGAGACATGACCCGCGGTATGTCGGCGCACCACATGGTCAGCCGACTCACGCGACACGTGGCGCACAGTCGTGACCACGTGAGTCACAGCACCAAATCGGGGTCTGTCCGTACGCGGTGTGTATTAAAGCAACACCTGACTAAAATATCTGGACAAGACCCAATTGTATCGCGCAAACACATGAATAAGCATCGCGAATAACTATATTGGGGTCCAAACATGCCGCCCATGGAAGAAAAGCGCAAGTCATTTATGCATTCATTGCCACGTTCGCCGCCATGCCGACAAGCAGTTGCAGTGCATAAAGGTGCAATTCACATGAGAAATGCTGAATGCAGCCCAGCATTATCGCGACGCAAACTGAACACAGAACGCCAACCACTGCAACTCCTCGCGCAATCGTTGACAAGGTGCATGTCTAAAGCGGACAACAACGCAGATCGTACCAACACTGACACTGCCGTACTGAAGGTGGACTGGTGCACGCTTCGACACAAAGCGGGATGGAAATGTATCCAGGTTGCTGGCGCCTAGATGACTGAGGATGGGAGGGGGAACACAAACAAGAAGAAGAACCTTTGGTTCTTTCACGACGCATTCAACCGCTATGTCATATAGCGTCGCCAAACTCTCACGCCGATTGGTCGCGGGTGGACTCGATAAACGCCGTCGGCTGTGAGGTTCGAACCCACAATCTTGCGATCAAGAGTCCGACGCTCTACCAACTGAGCTACCGCGGCCCCGAGGGGGAACACATACTTACAGCACCAACTGACATGACTATTTGGACACGGCCCAATTGTGTCGTTCAGAAACACCAATAGGTATCGCGATTAACTATCCCGCGGTACCACAAAATATCTTGCAGTGAGCGGTTATAGGCATCCATGTACGATATATTGTGCAATGATGCCACATACCAGGATGCCAGGAAAGTCGTTGCAACTAAGAAACGATGGAAGGGAGCAGCACATTGAGTGGCAAAGTGTTTTTATGTTTTAAACACTTCATTCGAAGCTTAACTGTCTTTTCGGAAATCAAGTCTTTCCGGTCATATCCTAACACCCCGTCTCGGGGGGGGGTTGATACAAACCCCCTCTAATCTCCACTAAGCGTCGCAAGAAAACGAAAGAGGTGTCACGGAAAGCGCTCGACGAGTTGGGCCAGACACCACCCCTAAAATTGTATCCCCAAAAAAGTGACGTCACTAGGGGGCCTGAGTTTTCCCGACTTACATCATGTTTTTGGCTCTGGGGAGTTCATTTTGGGGGAGATTTGAAAAAACCTATTTGGAATCAGAAAAGGAAGGCGAAATCGACCATGGCCATACAATTTTTGCCCACCCAAAAATATTGTTTTCCCAAAATTTTGAGTTTTCAATTTTCTTTGATTTTAATTTTTATAATGGGTAGGGCGGACCGAAAGACGTTGTTCCAAGTCAACTTCCTCTCATAAAAAATGCTTACTTGAGCCAGAATCTTCGATTTTGGCTCTAATGGGCTAATATGTAAAACTAATAAGAATCAAAAGCGGGAAAAAAACATTCCTCTGGTGCGTTTTGTTTCGTCCTTAAAGATAACCAAACGCTGAAAGTTTCATTAAAATATCTTTATCCGTTAAAGCGTGACGAGTGGTTAAACTTTTCTGCAAGTCACCTCACTTGACCTTGACTAACTCCTTGACACTAGATGACCTGACCTCAAAATTTTGACACAACATGCCAAATTGATGTGGGAAAATGTATCCCAAATTTCGGCGCGCTGCCGCGGGCTGTTCTTTCACAATCCGCGGAAAACTTCAGGGGGGCGCCTATCAACCCCCCCCCCCCAAGACTGCGTGGGTTAAGATACTAACATTTGTTCTACGCTGATAGTTATTATTTGCTTACGCACTACAACCCGTTCCTAAAAATAATTATTGAAAACGTATGATATTTCGCAAGTCAAGTGCTTTTTATCTTCCTAATTCCAATATGCTACACCCATTATTCTGGAATTATCGTGACAGAACTGGAATCATTGCACTGCCTGCACATCTCCTGGAGCCAGACAATACCATGAAAGTTTGCTTAGTACTGAGACGAGTCTCGAAGAAGGGAACGCAGGCGTCACTGCTAAAGGCGCTCATCTGTGTGGGCCGCACCATCGAATCGTTGTACTCATGCCACTCGGACGAGGACGGGTTCTTGCAATACGCCGTATAGTGGCCAGTGAGCAGTATGCCCGAGTGATTGGCTACGCCATACAGGTTGCACTTGTAGTTGTGCGACGTCGAGTGGAGCGACAGGTCGAGCCCGTTCGCGGGAAAGCTTACGGCCGTGTTGAACTTGCTGAGGTCGCATTCCTGCGGTAAAGCCGCTTCTAGTGCACCTGGGAGGGGGCTTCTGGATCGAGACGCTCTTGGTGGCCTTCTGGTGCTGGTGTCGACCAGAGCACACGCCGAGTTTTTGTCTCTATCCATCCACCAAACACAGCTCATGACGTCGTCAATGGACAAAGACCGACGGCTGACAAGTTCTGCGTCAACGGCAGCAGCTGATGCTGTGGTGTCGTGTTTCAGGCTCCCGGCGGACCAGAGCACTTACCTCCAACACCGTACGGTAGGCCGTGTTTCAGGCTCCCCGCAAACCAGAGCACGCACCTCCAACACCGTACGGTAGGCCGTGTTTCAGGCTCCCCGCCGCTCACAGCACTTACCTCCAACACCGTACGGTAGGCCGTGTTTCAGGTTCCCGGCGGACCAGAACACGCACCTCCAACACCGTACGGTAGGCCGTGTTTCAGGTTCCCGGCGGACCAGGGCACGCACCTCCAACACCGTACGGTAGGCCGTGTTTCAGGCTCCCCGCCGATCACAGCACTTACCTCCAACACCGTACGGTAGGCCGTGTTTCAGGCTCCCCGCCGCTCACAGCACTTACCTCCAACACCGTACGGTAGGCCGTGTTTCAGGTTCCCGGCGGACCAGGGCACGCACCTCCAACACCGTACGGTAGGCCGTGTTTCAGGCTCCCCGCCGATCACAGCACTTACCTCCAACAACGTGCGGTAAGCAGGGTTCATCACGGCTGCCTTCAGAGTTGCCAGCTGAGCCTGGTCCCACTTGCTGCTGGCAGGATGGGAGATCGCAGCTACAACAGATTAAAAACGAAACATTATAACATTTCTCTATAACATAACATTATAACATACACCTTATATAACTATAACATTATTATAATATATCATACATCTTTTATTCCATAATTGCATTTCTGCATGTTCTAGTTTCGTCTTTCGGTTATTCAGAATTCATAACTTTTGATACATGGACATGGAGAAGTATTCCAACAAAATGAAGAGTTGTCAATAATGCTCAACATTTGAATTAAACCTGAGACATTGCCCGCAAGAAATTGGAAGAATTGAAACCGATAATACAAGGGTCGAAATGCACGGGGCGTCATGAAAGCTCATATCATGTCATCATTTCGGTTAATCCTGGTGCATCGAGCACACGCCGACTATTTGTGAGTGTGATGCTTGGGCAGAACGCGAGCCAGACGATATGACTTCACTTCTTCCCCTGTGTGCCCCGGCACACATCCCACACTTTCAGCCCCGTCTCCCACGGGCGTCTCTTTCAACCCTTCTTTCAACCCTGTCTCCCATGGGCGTCTCTTTGCGCATTTCGGAGGGGTGCCGTGTGCATTCAATACCAAAGTGTGCTCATCCACATCTGAGTCGAAAGATTTCGTGCGTACCCGACTCCCACGCACATTTGTTTGCCTCGAACAGAGGAAGCAAGATATTCGAATATTCAGATTAATCGTTAATCTTTCTCAAATTAACCTATGCACGTGTTCGGCCATTTTCATGAAATGACACCTTTGCTACCCATTCCTTCTTTAATCATTTTCTGTAACACCTCAACTTACCACCATCTCATTACCGCCAGGACAACATTATCCACTCAACGCTTCCAGCTGTGGATGAACTGTGCATTAAAATAAATAAATAAATTAATGACTTGATTAATACACCATGGTGTCTGGAGCCTGATGATATCCTGGCGGTGGTCTGGATCCCCAGCTGGGATACGACGCAGTAACGCCTATATCAAATACACTAGCTTACGACACATTCCTGTAAAGGGCATTTCGCACTGTGATTGTCATGGTCACCATTTAGCGTTTAGAAGCTGAGAAGCTATTATACATCGGACACACCTTTTATATTCCAGTCTCGGTGATTATGCCAGCTTTCTGTTCGACAATAAAAAGTAACTGTAGGAAGTCCGAACGATACCTAAATTCCCCTGCAGTACCGGAACAACCGCCCATCACCATCGATCATAAACCCAGGACATGTGCCGTACATGTCCTCACGACATATTGCGGTGGTTATTGGTTTTACGACACGTCGGCCGTTGAGTCATATAGCGTCGCCAATCTCTCACGCTGATTGGTCGCCGGCGAAGAGTAGCGACAGGTGAGACTCGAACCCGCAAGCTTTCGATTGTGAGACGGGTAACTTACCCCTGGACTACTCATCCCCTGATCATGACATATTGCAAAACATAACGTCTACCCTAAATTGATGCATGATACTCCACATTGTCGGCTTGAGGCATATTATCACTGATGCACGGTACCGCTGTCCTTTCGGGAAATCTATGCTCGTCACGAGCGATACCTGGTGTGTCAACGTCAGCAGTGTGTCCAACACGTCACGGTGTGCCCAACACGTCACGATGTGCCCAACACGTCACGCGGTGTGCCCAACACGTCACGATGTGCCCAACACGTCACGCTGTGCCCAACACGTCAGCAGTGTGTCCAACACGTCACGGTGTGCCCAACACGTCACGATGTGCCCAACACGTCACGATGTGCCCAACACGTCAGCAGTGTGCCCAACACGTCACGATGTGCCCAACACGTCAGCAGTGTGCCCAACACGTCACGATGTGCCCAACACGTCAGCAGTGTGCCCAACACGTCACGATGTGCCCAACACGTCACGATGTGCCCAACACGTCACGCTGTGTCCAACCCGTGATGGTGTGTTCAACACGTCAACACGTTAAAACGGTGTGTTAAACACGTCATATCCAACACGTCATGTCATGTCCAACACATCAACACGGTGTGTCCAACGTGTCACGTTGTGTCAAACACGTCAATAGAGTATGTCCAACACATCAATACGATGTGTCCAACACGTCAATACGATATGTCCAACACATCAGCACGGTGTGTCCAACGTGCAGGGTTAAAATATTGGTTTTTCGTTAGGTGTGAGATGTCGAAACGAGCACAGTAGGATGTCGAAATTTGACATGGAATTACTGTCATATGAAATGCTTTTGATGTCTTTCAGACTGAAATTTGAACCAATGGTTTAGGTACTTATGACTGTGCCTTTATTATTTGTTGTTTTCAGATTCATAATTTAGGAAAAGCTATATTTGGGATCGAGATAATAATACCTATGCTATTAACTGGTACTGCATGCCATGTCGCATTATAGGTAATCCATTAACCTGAAATTGCTTTGCGAAATGTTCGTGTATCACCATTCCTTATCGAGAACAAGAACATGATACTTATAAACGATATACTGTTAGAAAGGAAACACGAGGACTTCATAAGCACGCATCAAGGATCAGGATGTCGATACTTCTTCGACAAAGATGTCGATTGAGTGTTCAGAAAGTGGTATATTTCACCCTATTTCACGAATAATGTACCACTGTCAACGTGTCACGTTGTGTCCAACAGGTCAATACAGTGTGTCCAACACATCAACACGATGTGTCCAACAGGTCAATACAGTGTGTCCAACACATCAACACGATGTGGCCAATGCGTCAATATGGTGTGTCCAACACATCAACACGATGTGGCCAATGCGTCAATATGGTGTGTCCAACATGTCAATACGATGTGTCCAACACGTCAATACGGTGTCCAACACGTCACGGTGTGTCCAACACGTCACGGTGTGTCCAACACGTCACGGTGTGTCCAACACGTCACGGTGTGTCCAACACGTCACGATGTGTCCAACACGTCACGGTGTGTCCAACACGTCACGGTGTGTCCAACACGTCACGGTGTGTCCAACACGTCACGGTGTGTCCAACACGTCACGGTGTGTCCAACACGTCACGGTGTGTCCAACACGTCACGGTGTGTCCAACACGTCACGGTGTGTCCAACACGTCACGATGTGTCCAACACGTCACGATGTGTCCAACACGTCACGATGTGTCCAACACGTCACGATGTGTCCAACACGTCACGGTGTGTCCAACACGTCACGATGTGTCCAACACGTCAATACGGTGTCCAACACGTCACGGTGTGTCCAACACGTTACGGTGTGTCCAACACGTCACAGTGTGTCCAACACGTCACGGTGTGTCCAACACGTCACGATGTGTCCAACACGTCACGATGTGTCCAACACGGCATGAGTGATCGCGGGCCGGTCAGCACGATGTGTCCCACAGGGAGCGTGCGGCGCGTGTGGCAGCATGTCGTACCTGGTGGCATACCATACCGCATCATACCACATGCCATACCGGGCGGCTACCACACCACAACATACCACATGCCATACCTGGCGGCGTACCACACCGCATCATACCACATGCCATACCTGGCGGCATACCATACCGCACCGTTCTGTATACCATACCGGGCCACATAACATACCGCACCGTACTGTATACCATACCGGGCCACATAACATACCGCACCGTACTGTATACCATACCGGGCCACATAACATACCGCACCGTACTGTATACCATACCGGGCCACATAACATACCGCACCGTACTGTATACCATACCGGGCGGCGGCGGCCGGAGGAACGCGTGGATGATGCTGCCCGGACCGACTCCATAGGAGACGATAGGCTCGCTGTCAGCGAGCGGCTGCCCCCGGAACACGAGCTCTGACGACAGTACACCACCACCGTCAGACCACAGCCACATGCCCAGCTGTACAGTGACACACTGTGTACACTGTACACTATACAGCAGTCGACAGTATACCACCACCGTCAGACCACAGCCACATGCCCAGCTGTACAGTGACACACTGTGTACATAAAGACATAAAGACATAAAAGATCAGTGCAACTATGAGCCACAAGGGCCCTTCTTGGTTGCACTTGTTACACTGAACCAGTTGCCCACCAAATCTGTCAATCAACCCACCCTGGAATACAGAAAAACAAGCCCCCTATTCTTATAATGATTGTCTATGCCGTTTTTAAAGATGTTCAGTGTGTTGCTACTGACAATTGTTCCTGGAAGCTGGTTCCAGTGTTCTACTACCCTGTTGGTGAAGAAAGACTGTCTTAACCTTGTCTTGCTGTGATTAACTTTAATTTTGAATTGATGACCTCTAATTGCATCATTTCTGTTAAATTCAAACATTTCCCTTAGATATCCCTGCTCCTGACCATGAACAAATTTAAAAACCTCGATGAGATCTCCTCTCAGCCTTCTATATCTAAGTGAAAACATTCAAGTTCTTCAATCTTTCCTCATATGCCAGGTTGCCTATACCATTAACCATTTTTGTTGCCCTCTTTTGTACTCTCTCTAAAAGCCAACAATCTTTCTCATAACTAGGGGACCAAGCTTGGACACAGTATTCCAAATGTGGCCTGACATATGCACAGCAAAGCTTCCTGATGACCTCCTCACTTTTGTATGACACATTCCTCTGTATCGCCCCAAGCATTCTTAGTGCCTTCTTCCTGGCTTCTTTGGTCTGTTCTGATGCCCCCAATTTTGTGTTCAAAATAACACCTAAGTCCTTCTCCTGCTCAGTCACAGATAGTACTTGGCCATCCATCAAGTATGGCGCCTTCATATGCTGCCTACCTACATGCATGACTTTGCACTTATCAAAATTAAACTTCATTTGCCATTTTTCGGACCACTTCACAAGCTCGTCTAAGTCGTTCTGCAGCAAAACCTGCTCATTGTGCCCTGTTATTGCCCTAAAGATCTTCAAATCATCCGCAAATTTCAAAACCTTACTGCTCAGGCCACATTCAATGCTATTCACAAATATAATGAACAACAGTGGCCCCAGTACCGACCCCTGAGGGACTCCACTAAGAACATTTTGCCATGATGACTTTGTACCATTAAGCATCACTCTCTGCTGTCTATCTGAAAGCCACAACTCAATCCATTTTAGGATGCTACCTGCAATGCCATGGACCTGAAGCTGCATCATTAACCGTTTATGGGGTACCTTGTCAAAGGCCTTACTAAAGTCAAGATATGCTACATCAACCTGATTTCCCTGATCAAATTGTTCTGTAGCAAAATTTAAAAAGTCCAAGAGATTTGTGAGACACGATCTCCCTTTTCTAAACCCATGTTGAGTATCTTGAATCAATCTGTTTCCTTCCAGAAAACTAACTATTCTATCTTTGATAATTGATTCGAGTACCTTGCAGACTAGGGATGTGAGGCTTACTGGCCTATAATTTTCAACTTTCCCTCTTTCTCCTTTCTTGAAAATAGGAACTACATTTGCCCTTTTCCAATCTGTTGGAATTTCATTTTGTGAAACTGATCTACAAAATATTATACTAAGTGGAATTGCCAGTTCCTTTTCAGCTTCCCGCAATACCCTAGCATAAATTCCATCAGGTCCTGCTGCCTTGTTTGGCTTTATTTTTCTGATATAATTGAAAACAACATCACTATCAATGAAATCAACATTGTGTATCTGATCACCTGTCACTGAACTGTGGTTCACGGTTGGCAAATTTGTCACATCCTCCACTGTAAACACTGATTTAAACTGCTTGCTCAGCTCCTCAACCATCTCACCATCCTCACTCAATATAGTGCCATTTACTTCCAGTGGACCAATTGTGCTTGAAACTTTACTTAGCTTGTAGAAACTAAATAACTTTTTACTGTCCCCATTACAGTTCCTAGCCAAATCCAATTCTTTTGCCCGCCTTGCTGCTCTGGTTTTCTGCTTCACAGCATCTCTAGCTTTTTGATACGACCTTAGATTTACGACATTTGAAGCTTCCTTAAATACTCTAAATGCATCTTTCTTAGCCTTAATTGATCTCCTCAAATTTGGTGTAAGCCATGCTGGCTTTCCTACACTTCTTTTGCGCCTTTGCTTTTGGGGGACATGTCTAATCTGAATTTCCCTCAAGTAAGATTTGAACTTTTCCCACATTTCACAGGCATTTAAATCAAAAAATTATTCTTCCCATTGTATGGCACTTAAAGCCTCTCTCATGGAGTCAAAGTCTGCCCTGTTCAAATTTGGAATCTTTGCCAAGTTATCCTTGATTGTCCCTGCTATTTGTACCTTAAATCTCACTATGTTATGGTCATTTCTTCCCAGAGTTTCTCCTACAGTCAAGTCTTGAACTAAATCACTTAAATCTGAGAAGACAAGGTCCAAGAATGAGCCCTGCCTGGTTGGTTCCATTACAAACTGGTGTAAGAACAAGTCCTCTTCAAGGCATTTCCTAAACAGTTTACATGATGGGGAGCCAACACCAACATGTTCATATCCTTTTAGATTAAAGTCACCAAAAATAAGGCATTTCCTCTGAAAGTTTCTACTGATTTCCTCACAAATCACCTTATCGAGCTCCAGTTGCTGAGAATGTGGCAAGGTTCCTGATCGATACAAAGCTCCAATCCTCAGTTTATTGCTATTGCCTCTTCCCACAGCAACATCAAGCCAAATGGACTCCACAGACACATTTTTTACCCCATCTGCTACTTTCTGAGAACTGTATAAACTATTCACATAGAGCATTACACCACCCCCTTTCACTGCTGGACCCATATTGCATGAAAACATATTGTATCCCTGGATCTCAGTCCTGCAAGTTATCCCCAAAATATCCCTCACTGACCCATGCCTCAGTAATGCAAACAAAATCTGGTTTCTCCTCAGCAACATAACATTTGAACTCATCAAATTTGGATCGAATGCTCTGAGCATTAAGCATCATACACTTAACAAAAGTTCCATAACCCTCTTTGGCTTTTTCATGTTGAGTAGCTCTATCATCTCTGGATGAGCTACCACTCTACCCCCTTGATCTACTGCTACCCCTATTTGCTGACTGTGAGGTGTTTGCAAGACCTTTCTCTCTATCAGCTACATCCCCCCATGACCTGCCTAGTTTCCCTGTTTCCTAATGAGAGCCTCCTCATACCTATTGCTGAGCAATACAACTCCTCTCTTGCTCAAATGTAACCCATCTAATGCAAACATTTCAGTCCTCCCCCAGAAATCACCCCACAAATCCAAGAACCCCACCCCAAGTTCCTTACAAATCGTGGCCACCCTGGTATTCAGCCCAATGGCCCTCGAGTACCACTCTATGCTTGCCTTAACCATAGGGAGGATGGATGTTACCATTCCTCGTTTCCTACTCACAGCTAACCTACCTATTAAAGCCCTATACTCTTGCATTGTTTCCTCTGTTTTTGCTTTTCCTACATCATTTACACCAACCTGCACAATTACTGTTGTGCTCTCTCCACTACCCTTCATCACTCCTTCTATCCTATCACCAACATCCTTTACCTGGGCCCCTGGGTAGCAAACACGAGTCCGTTTGTTGGGGTTCCTGCTACAAAAAGTACGGTCCATGTACCTCACTCTTGAGTCCCCTATAACTAAAACTTCCCCCTCTCTACCATCAGCTGCCTGGTCGTTCCTCCCTTCCTCCTTAGCAGCATTTCTATCTCTCTCTTGCAGTACCTCAAATATATTATTAGTTTCAATGCCTTTGTCAATTTTCCTTAAATCTAGTCTCGTACTCTGGCGTCTAGCTACTTTCCACTCTCTACTGTCATGGTCTATACTATCTCCACCCCTATCACTCCTAGACTCCTGCACCTGGCTTGCCTGGCGGCTGACATTTCCTATGGTGGGCCCTGCCACCAAACACTTCAGACGCTCCACCTCCCTTGCTAACATATCTACTTTCTTACTCAAGTCCCCAATGACTACAATACACTTACACTTCCCACAGTCGCCTTGCATTTTTTTTTTTTTTTTTTTTTAAATTTAAATAAAGTTATCCCGACTCACCAGCTACAAACTCCAACTAAACCAAACTAAGATCAAAAAAAGCCTAGATACCTTTGCAATTACACCAGTATATTGAAAATATGCTTAGTGGTAATTTAAGCTCACTATTTTAGTCCTAAGCTCTATCTTAAACTTAAACACCGAAAGGACACCGAATTATTCCTCTACACTACAGAAACCTAAGCCACGAGACTGCGCCAACCGTCTACAAAGCGTTCACGTGGCTGATCGATAATTCTAGAAGCTACCTAGTGTAATTTAAGCTCACTATTTTAATCTTAAAGTCTATCTTAAACTTAAACACCAAGCGGACGCAGACTTATTCCTCTATGCTAACAGAAACCTAAGCCACGTGGCCGCTCCACCCGTCTACAAAGCGTCCACGTGGCCGATCGATAATTCTAGAAGCTAAAAATCTGCTCGTTAAAAAGAAACTTATGAGATAAAACTATGCAAATATATGCACAGAAGTAATTGCTAAATACCTACCACCAGCTGCAAACTCCAACTAAACCAAACTAAACACTAATATAATCAAAAACCTAGATACCTATACAATAACACCAGGACAAGAATATATACCTAGTGTAATTTAAACACACTATTTTAGTCAACTCTATTTTAAACTTAACAACCAAAAAAAACAAAAACAAAACAAACTTATTCCTCTGCACTACAGAAACCTAAGCCACGAGGCCACGCCACCCATCTACAAAGCGTCCACGTAGCCGATGGATAATTTTAGAAGCTACCTAGTGTAAGTTAAGCTCACTATTTTAATCTTCAACTAAAACACCAAGCAGACACAAACTTATTCCTCTATGCTAACAGAAACCTAAGCCACGTGGCCACTCCACCCGTCTACAAACGTACACGTGGCCGATCGATAATTATAGAAGCTTAGAATACCTAGGCTAAGTCTAATATACTCAAGTTAAACAATATAACCGCTCTTTCTTAACCTAGGCCTACAATAGAACAAATCCTCCCTCCACTAACCACCTGTGCCCAATCTTTTACTCACGGTTTTCCCTCGTCACGGGAGCGCAAAAACACGTCCGCTCGCGACGAGGGCAGAGCAGTGTACACTGTACACTATACAGCAGTCGACGGTATACCACCACCGTCAGACCACAGCCACATGCCCAGCTGTACAGTGACACACTGTGTACACTGTACACTATACAGCAGTCGACGGTATACCACCACCGTCAGACCACAGCCACATGCCCAGCTGTACAGTGACACACTATGTACACTGTACACTATACGGCAGTCGACAGTACACCACCACAGTGTATGTGTGTGTGTGTGTGTGTGTGTGTGTGCGTGCGTGCGTGCGTGCGTGCGTGCGTGCGTGCGTGCGTGCGTGCGTGCGTGCGTGCGTGCGTGCGTGCGTGCGTGCGTGCGTGCGTGCTTGCGTGCTGTGCGTGCGTATATGCGTGCGTACGTACGTATATATATATATATATATATATATATACATACACTTATACATAGTATAATGTAAACAGCAATGTAGTCATCTGTGCAAATTCACTCGTGAAACTGTACCCACCCACTAGCATGAGGGTACACAAATAATGAGATCACACTCACCTACCGAGATGGCAGTGGAGAATTCACAAGCTCACGAGACGACATTCGCGCACCGACATGGGGAGGGGTACACAGACTCACGACACACCACCACACCACCTATCGGCCACACGGGTGGTGGGGTGACAGGAGTTCGTGACGGAACAATCACCCACCGACATCAGCAGGGTCCAGACCGAGCAGGTGGGCAGCTTCCGCACGAGCTGCGGACGCCGGCTCGGTGAAGCAGGCCGGCGAGAGATGCACCACACTCCAACGGCAGCCCTCGGCAGTTGGATAACAATACTGCACAGACAGCATTGCAGTCTGCAACAGAGCCAAACACATCAAGCCTGACAAACAGCGCTGGTTTTGGCATTGCCAATGACTAAAACCGATCACAGTATTTTGGTTCATTGGTTGGTTATTGGAGTTTAGGGGCGCATCGACTGCGTCGGTCATGCAGCGCCCTCACAGCACTTTGTATTGGCTTGAACTGTCAAACTGGCTAACATCAAGGCACAATTAACAGAATAAAAACAACAATTTGTTTCTTAACCTTAACGGCATAAGGAGTGTGAAACATAGCTGTTGACTCCTTGAAATAGGAACACCTAGGGTTGCGAACTCTTCCACTATGACAACAGCAATGACGTTCAACAGCGTCGGCCATATTGATGGTGCATATGCAATATCATTCAGTTTTTTGTTGTTGCTATGGAGCAGCTGCGAGATATTTGGTTGGCCTGTGAACTAGTTATAGACATTGATATCTGTATGCAGTAGTAATGGTAAAATACACGTGAGATACTTGGTCACAACGGCCTTCCATGGATGTCTCTGCTGTGTTCGTTATCGTACAACCTTCCACCAGCAGATCACTCTGTATGGCTGGATCCTGGTGCTAAATTATTGTGTGCTCCTGTATTGATACCAGGTGGACTAAATATAAATACAATTAGAGCATTGTTTAATACAACGAAGAATGGCTCTTAGATGCTCCTGGGCTTTAGACATTGCGTGTAAAGAAAGCATACGACCTTCAATATACCAGTAGGTGCTGAGTTGACATTAAAAGTAACGTTAAGGATTATACTTTATTACTCAACGTTTCGGCCAGGGGCCATCGTCAAGGACACTCCTGACGATGGCCCCTGGCCGAAACGTTGAGTAATAAAGTATAATCCTTAACGTTACTTTTAATGTCAACTCAGCACCTCCTGGTATATTGAAGGTCGTATGCTTTCTTTACACGCAATGTACAATTAGAGCTGTGCATTATTGCTGTTGGAGATACCATATGCACATTATATTGCTGCTAAACAGATCGTTTCAGTCTCAAATAGCCTTTGCAATTTGTTTTTTTTCTGAGAAAATCGCCCAGACCTGGGACAGTGTTTTGAACAGATAGCTTAGGTTGTAACTTGACTTCATAAAGTTATAAAGTCATACAGTGGTAAGGCTTAATAAGAGCCACAGGGGCCTATCTGGGTTAAGCCTATCTAAAAAAAAGATACTAGAAATGTACATGGTAAATATACATCTAGCACCATTCACCTGATATTGCATAACATTCTCAACAATTCCAAACTCCTCCAATCATACCCATTGTGCTACCATAGCCAATCTCATCAGTATCACATCCTGAAGGAAGGTGCTGAATCCACTGTTAGGTATTGTATTGTAATGTATTTGGGATCCTCCCGAGCAGGGTTTTTCAGTTTCTGTCACAGAAGTGCACTAATGTGCAGCACAAACC
Source organism: Ashinkailepas kermadecensis (assembly GCA_034440615.1). Classification (NCBI taxonomy): domain Eukaryota; kingdom Metazoa; phylum Arthropoda; class Thecostraca; family Neolepadidae; genus Ashinkailepas; species Ashinkailepas kermadecensis. The sequence continues at coordinate 423,262 of JAOTOM010005177.1, forward strand.
ATCATCACGAGCATACACGATAACAATGAGTGGCATCACAGTGCTGATGTAAGCGATGTTCCGGAGGCCGGAGGTTAGCGCCCGGACATGCGCAGCATGGCCGAAAGCCTCCATTTGAAAACATTGTAGCCACCTGAGTTCCTCACATCTGGAGGCAGATTGTTCCACGTCTGGCAAGCTCTCGGTATGAAGGAGCGGCGCGCGAATTCTGTGCAGCATCGTGGTACCTGGAGCTCACCGTTAGCCGTGGCCCTGGTGCTCCGTAGGTACACCCTATATAAGGTTATAAAGTGTTTAGACTTAATAAAAGACCCAAGGGCCCATCCAGTTAAGTCTGTAAATGGAAGATACCATAAGCCTGGTAAAAAAAAACCACCCCAACCATCACCACATCCTGAAGAAACACACCACGAATATCCCACACACCTATCAATGCCTATCTACCCTAGCTATCCAGCCCTATTCCCCTAATCCCTCTTAACACATGTGGATCGAATGCCTTACCAATAATTTTCAAACTGCATCCATGCCTGCTTAAAGGGGTCTGTGTTGTGCACACTTACTTAGCATAAATCTCACCTCATCCATCACAAATTAGAACTCAAAAACAAGATTTTCCCATCTAAAAAATTTGTCCACCCTACTTTTAAATACATTCAATGAGGAACTCCCCACAACATCAGCAGGCAGCCCATTCCACTGATCAACAACCCTTTGACTGAAGACCTGTTGTCACTTAACTGTCCTACACCTCAACTTGTCTAACCTGAATTGATGACCCCTATGTGATATCTAAACTGAAGAGCTTCATTAAAATTGACCTGATCTAGTCCTTTAACAATGTTGTACATTTAAATCATGTCCCCCCTTAATCTCCTATACTTGAGTGAGTACATCGCATGAGTAGGCTTTAATCGAGTATTTCCCTCTTTACTTTCATGGACAAATATTATTACATAAAGCAACTCATATGATAGTGTAAAGTAATCTAAAGTGCAACATTAACCAACGGCTCTGACCACTAATGACTGTGTGATCAGGTCAAAAACATAAAGGTGCAGATTCGAACCCACCACCATCCGTACGGAAAGCGGGCGCTCCAACCAACTGCGCCAATTGTTGACATGGTGCGGGCCGAATACGTGATGTAGAGCATGCTAACTGAGATGTTTATTTCCTTGATGATCTCAGATGAAGTGTTGATGTTCTTTACACACCACCTAAAAATAAATGTTAAATAAAATAAAAATGCAACATAACCTAACCTAACCTAGCCTAATTTACCCTTGGAGATAATCAAAAAAATACAATTATAAAAATGTCAAGCAATTTATTTTCTTAAAAGTCAAATTAAAAAAGAAACCTAACCCAGCCTAACCTAACCTAACCTGAGCTGCTTTTGAAGGAAAAAATATTTTATGAACATTTTTGTGAACAATTTTTGGAAACTTTTTGGTATTATTGTGCTTTAAGGTGGTAACAAGAAAAGTTTTAAATGCATTTTCCTCCATAAAGCAAACAAATGGGTTCAGTTTGGTTAGGTTAGGTTAGTTTTGTGAACAATTTTTGGAAACTTTTTGGTATTATTGTGCTTTAAGGTGGTAAAAAGAAAAGTTTGTAAATGCATTTGCCTCCATAAAGCAAACAAATGGGTTCAGTTTAGTTACGTTAGGTTAGTTTATATTTTTTAAGTTGGAAATTTGTTTCAATTTTTTTTTAAACAACAATATCATTTGCACAGCACCAATTAATGGCCTTGTACCTAGGTAGGCTACCCACCTAGGGCAAGAGGGGGGGGGGGAGTCCAAACACCTAAGACATGCAACAAACAGCTCTACTGCTGCTTCTGTATGGCTGAACCAGTAATTGTACTGTTTACCAAACACAAAAATGAACAAGCTATCCATATTCAAACAGTTCCTTTCAATGAAAATCCTCTAACCACTTGCAAAGAGCAACTATAAAACAATTATCTTGTAGTGGTGTGAAGTATTCCAAACATGAAAATGTGATTTAGAGAGAGTACAAAAGAGGGCAACAAAAATGGTTAATGGTATAGGCAACCTGGCATATGAGGAAAGATTGAAGAAATTGAATATGTTTTCACTTAGATATAGAAGGCTGAGAGGAGATCTCATCGAGGTTTTTAAATTTGTTCATGGTCAGGAGCAGGGATATCTAAGGGAAATGTTTGAATTTAACAGAAATGATGCAATTAGAGGTCATCAATTCAAAATTAAAGTTAATCACAGCAGGACAAGGTTAAGACAGTCTTTCTTCACCAACAGGGTAGTAGAACACTGGAACCAGCTTCCAGGAACAATTGTCAGTAGCAACACACTGAACATCTTTAAAAACGGCATAGACAATCATTATAAGAATAGGGGGCTTGTTTTTCTGTATTCCAGGGTGGGTTGATTGACAGATTTGGTGGGCAACTGGTTCAGTGTACCAAGTGCAACCAAGAAGGGCCCTTGTCGCTCATAGTTGCACTGATCTTTTATGTCTTTATGTCTTTATGATTGTGCAGGATTCCTTCATTGTAGGTGTTGTGGTGCAAGATATTAGCAGCTACTAAAAAATACGGTTTAATCACACAAAAAATGTTGTAGGTCGATTCCTTTTGGTATTCTTAAGCTGACAGCCCTGTGAAGCCTAATATTACACCAGCAGTTAGTTAGTTATTAGGGCTTTAGGGCGCATCGACTACATTGGTCATGTAGTGCCCATCCTGCAGACTTTGTTAGTTCTGCACAAAAGAATCTGTAGAACTATGCAGTCAGACCTTTGTATTTCAGTAGAGAAAGGTCCATCATTTATGAATACAGCCATCTTTTTGTTATTTACCCTCCGAACATGACGCTGAAGACGTCCAAAGGTAGGTGTTCGGAAAACGGAACGTGTTCAGATACCCCTTTCCCCTACCTACCATGACCTACCTATACTACAGATGGACAGGCAATAATTTTACAATTTCAATTTACACTGACATGGCAAAACGTAAGCAGTACCTATCGATATAAACTAGAAACCCACACCATAGATACTTACTTTGCACCATACAATAGTAAGGATCGAAAGCGCAACCTCACCCGCTGCCAGGTTGTCACACACATACATTGACATGGCGAGGAGGAAACCTGAGACAAACACAAATTCGTAACATATGGAGCAAGAGCGCAATGTTTGTCTCTGATATCGACCTCTCTCGAAAGACCAAGTAAAGGTAAGTAAAATAAAGTTATCTTGCAAAAGACCTCCCATAAAGATACCTTAGGAAGGTCGATTGCCACCGTAATTCCCTCGATCTTTTCCATACAAATACCCAAAGAATTGAAGTATATTGCACATATTATGCGAATTCACAATTTTTGTGAGCCGATTTTTCAGCTTAGAGTTGAAACAAAGGTTACATATATTTTATCCTTCAATTTACTTAAGGCTAAGTTTTCGTGCTATTTCTGGCAAAAGTAAGCCAGTCCATTTCAGGTAATGTTTTGACACTGTTTTTGCGTAATGTACATATTTTTCCGCGAATAAGTAAGCTGTGAACATTACTTTTGCACTTAAATGTAAATGTTAAGTGAATATTTCGTGTTCCCACACGATGTTGTTGTTATTGATAGACATAACTGATTACACGGAAATTTCGATGTTTGCGGCACCCAAATGCCACCCCATCTCCACCCTGGCATTACTCCTTTATTTGCCATGATTTTGAATGCAGCAAAATAACTACAGGTTCACTATGTGTTCTCTATCCACCAGTGTATGCTGCACGGTCTGCCGTTGATAACTTTTTTATTGGGTAGTTCACGACGCACTTTATGCAGCACTGCTAATGGCGCCGCCCACGCTGCTTCGCCCGTGGGCCGCGGGATTGGGAAATGTTCGAGCGGTGCTAGTGCTGAACCCGGGACCTTTGCATCCAAAGTTTAACACTCCAACCACTCGGCCATCCCCGCCTCGACAAAAAAGATATTATTGTTTCAGTGCGGCATGTATTCGTCCCATATGCAGGATTTCGATACTTTTCATCGGAAATCACAATACAGCGGATTTAGTAGCTGTGACTGGGCAGTGTCGACCTCTTCGCGCTTGTTTGTTTGTGCAGGGTGCAGGCAGCAGACAGCCACAACCATTGGCCTATATATATTAGCTAGACATACTTCCAGACTTTTCACAAAATTCCCATGACGGCGCCACACAGGGGCATTGCTCGAGCCGTCCCGGTGCTTTTCGCCTTGGAGGTCCCATCTCGGTCTGCGCGTCGGATAGTTAGAGGCGAAAAATGGTGAAATCGTGCTGTGCATGGGGTTGCACCAAGCGTCTTGGTCACCAAAGCGATTCTGGGAACAAGATTTCGTTCTATGTATGAGTGTTTTACTGGTAAATTTCTCATAACTATGAGGGTGAGCGTTAAGTATTTAATATTGATCATATCAACATTGATCATAACAACAACCCCAACGCCGAACAGCTGCGCTAAGCCATGCGACGTCTCACCCTGCCCAACTTTATCTCACCATCAGCCACAGGGAACTGCGAGCCACAGGACGGCGACGACTACGGTCTGCTGAACTTCGGCGTCGAACGCGTCAACGGGTTCAGGAGGGCGAAAGCAGGCCGATGCCAGCAGTCGTATATTGATGTCCTGGATATGGGAGATAACTGCTCTGCATGTGTGGAGAATTGTGCCGGGTACATCGCTGGATATGTGTGCCGTAAACTGGTGGAGGAGCGTGGCGTGAAATGTGTTGCGTGCTTGAAGCAGTGCTGTGCAATGAAGAGGGCCGTCCACCGCCCGACGTCATGCATCTGATGAACGTGCGGGACAACGGAGGCCTCGTCGTCCCTTCAGCGTCCACATACTGTGTTGTCATGTCGGCTGAGCGACACTTCATCGCACTAAAGAAGTGCGGTGATATCGCTCAACGCTCTAATCTAGCACTGTACATTATGGTGTCCCCCAAAAAACAAACTTTTTGGCCGTGCAAGCTGCCCAACCAAAACGGGGTGCTCTTTTACACAAAGACTAAGCTGACCAAGTTTGGTCCCCCTCCTTTAAGTTTTGGTCCCCCCCCCAGCCCTTCAAAGGTCAGTGACCCCACCCCAATGGGGTGGAAAATCAATTTCATCGCACAGACCTGGGAGTGGGCTTATTTAAAAGCTTTCATTGAGCAGAACAAACTTTAATTCAGACAAAATGTTCGAATCACAATATTTATTGTTCTATGCGGCCATTTCAGATCCAACGCAACCGGAAATAACGAGCGGTTATCAGAGTAAGGCATTGCAGTGATCGCCGTGACTTGGTCTGTGAAGAAATGTATTTAGAAATGATAGAAGGGTTGTTTCGAGACAGTAACATACTATTTTCAGTTCAGTCCATTATTTTGACCTATTGACATATACCTATTGGCATATATTTGACCTATTGACAACTCACAGTGGCACATCAACATCAGTATGCTTATCAATATCACTATGTTAGATACAGGTCGAACTGTGAGAATGAGAGTGCACAATGACATTGAAGTAGATGCACATTTAACGCGATAATGTACAATACTATGGCAAAACAATCCGTTTCTCATCTGCGCTTCATCTGTGCCAACCACGTTGCACTGTCTACTCAGTCGTAGTCTCATGCCGTCAGCATGCACGATGCACAGTAGGGTGTCCCAAAAAACCAACTTTTTCGCTGTGCAAGCTGCCCAACCAAAACAGGGTGCTCTTTTACACAAGGACTAAGCTGACCAAGTTTGGTCCCCCTCCTTTAAGTTTTGCCCCCCCCCCCAGCCCCTAAAAGGTCAGTGACCCCACCCCAATGGGGGTGGAAAATCAATTTCATCGCACAGACCTGGGAGTGGGCTTATTTAAAAGCTATGGAAAGAGATGCAGGCGTACGCGCTTCATGATCCTGCTGTGGCTGAGGCGACTCGGCAGAGTCTAACGAGGCTTCTGTGGTACCGGACACAGGAGAACGTCATGCTCGCCCTCTTCGACAGTGAAGTCCCGGTAGAGGAGAAGCTCGCAATGGTGCAAGCTCTCCTGGACCACACACGACCGATGGAGCATCCCCCCGGGAAGCCGACCTTCCCGAAGACATCCCTCCTGGACGCGTCACATGATCTAGCACCATTCGTGGGGCCAAGATCTTGGCTGATGTTCAGCCTGCTGGACAACAGTGGGGCTTGGTTGAAAAACCATCCCAGCCAGTGGGCAGATGACGATGAGTATCTTCGAATGGAGAATGAAATGCAGCAGTTGTCAGTCGTGAATGACGCAGCCGAACGTGGTATTAAGGACATTACTGAGTACGCAGACATGCTAGAGACGGCAGAGTTAGAAGTCGTATGATCGCAGTGGCGAGTTCACACCGGGCTGCGGTCCCGTCAATGCGGAAAAGTGAGCTGGCTGTGCATCGTGCATGCTGACGGCATGAGACTACGACTGAGTAGACAGTGCAACGTGGCTGGCACAGATGAAGCGCAGATGAGAAACGGATTGTTTTGCCATAGTATTGTACATTATCGCGTTAAATGTGAATCTACTTCACTGTCATTGTGCACTCTCATTCTCACAGTTCGACCTGTATCTAACATAGTGATGTTGATTAGCATACTGATGTTGATGTGCCACTGTGAGTTGTCAATAGGTCAAATATATGTCAATAGGTATATGTCAATAGGTCAAAATAATGGACTGAACTGAAAATAGTATGTTACTGTCTCGAAACAACCCTTCTATCATTTCTAAATACATTTCTTCACAGACCAAGTCACGGCGATCACTGCAATGCCTTACTCTGATAACCGCTCGTTATTTCCGGTTGCGTTGGATCTGAAATGGCCGCATAGAACAATAAATATTGTGATTCGAACATTTTGTCTGAATTAAAGTTTGTTCTGCTGAATGAAAGCTTTTAAATAAGCCCACTCTCAGGTCTGTGCGATGAAATTTATTTTCCACCCCATTGGGGTGGGGTCACTGACCTTTGAGGGGCTGGGGGGGGACCAAAACTTAAAGGAGGGGGACCAAACTTGGTCAGCTTAGTCTTTGTGTAAAAGAGCACCCCGTTTTGGTTGGGCAGCTTGCACGGCCAAAAAGTTGTTTTTTTGGGACACCCTACTGTACATTCAGTGCAGTGTGCTGGATCAAATCATGACCCAGAGCAGCCAACGCCTCTTCCCTGATGAACAGGAACACATGTTTAGTCATCAAGGCGATGCTTGTCATGCTGTTCAGCTGATAAAGCTTATTGCATCCCGATATCTCCGAGTTCGGCAGCATGATTCTGGTAAAACAGCAACACAAAAAGCGCTGTCCAGTGCTCACAAGCGATATGCACTGGGCAAGCTTGTGTTATTTTGAAACCAGTAGTGTCCAATGCTTGCATGGCATTAAGTTTTGCGGCCAGAAACAGGGATTATAATGGTTTAATATTGTTCATGACTATCATATATAGTGATCAATCATCTATATATTGTTTGGGTGACGTAGTGACCATGAGGTTAATTTGTGACAAAACAAAGTAGTTTCTGCCGGTTTTTGTTTATGATTATTATTGTGCTATTGTTCATCATAATATCGTGTATTTTCATTATTGCTCGTTGAATTGTGTAAGTCACATATCGGTGTCCAGAACTGCAGGCTTTTCGGGTCGGTGCCTTGTTTAATTTTGTGCATGCATGTGGGTGCATTTGTTGTACGTCTCGATAGGGAATCATTTACTGATATTTGTATTTTCCCCAAATGGTTCATGGTGTATCATATGCTGACATGCTTAGCTTGCATTGTAGATTAAACTGCTGTCAAAATACAATCATATCATTCTGTGTTTAGTCCAGAAAACATGAAGATATTGTATTCATAAACCTATTGTGATAAAATAAGAGCAGAAGCCAAATTTATTTGACCACTGCCATGCACCGGCTGCACCACTGACCATGGTTCCAATATGCATGCATCATATTTATTTATTCATTGAGATTGTATGTGCAATATGATCAATATTAAATACTTAACGCTCATGTTAATTGAATTCCCCGATCCATTGCATTCCATGAACATGCATTAAAAAAAGGTAACCTGACTGATTTTGGATGACTCATGACGTATAGATCGGTTCAAGACATTTTGAATGGCATGTTCCATTCACAGAGATTGCCTTCAAGTGTCATAAATTATCCATCACTGGATTCCTTCAAAACCGAGTTAGATAGATGCACACTACATGGAGCCAAATGCTCTATCCGATTACGTATGATTTGTGTTTGTTGTGTCGCTATGAAAATCCTCGTGTTTGTCGATATCCCCACACCATTGATGCTCACGTCTCTTGCCTCATGTTCTCGTGGGTCTTCTTATGTTCCTGCCGGTATTGTCATGTTGGCGATGGTCTTCTGATGTGCCGTCGGTCTCCTCATGCTCTCGTCAACTATGTATGTGTTTTCATCGGTATTTTCATCCTGTCGGCCTACTCGCGTGTTCGTCAGATTATTTTTCTAGTCGCTATCGATATCCTCATGTACGTCGGTCTTCCCACACCATCTATGCTCGCATCTCTCCTTATGCTCTCGTGGGTCTTATGTTCTTGCCGGCTTTGTTACGGTTGCGGGCGGTGGATTGCTCATGTCTCTGTCTCTGCATGCTCTCGTGGCATGGGGCTTCTCGTCGGTATTCCGCGGTGTTTAGTCTGCCCAACTATGATAAGCCTCAGCGACTTCCTGCTGTGACAAATATATCCTGTGATGTGCTGGAATTTCCGTGAAAATCGGCCCACGTAGCTGCCGATGCTCCAGGATCCGCTAGCGCCTCTTCCCACGAGAAACTTCGCACTCTACCTCATGGAGACCTTGCCCACTTTTCTTCTTTTATGCATATGTAGATATTCCAAAGCAAGACTGGAGATCTCTCACCGAGCCTGGTACTTATTTTCAGATTTAATATGGAAAATTACAAAGAACCTTATCAGGATACCAACCTGGGTGTCACTTTGCATTGTAGGAAAGTCCTATATTGGCACGCGAAAGTCTAGCAACGTCGTCGTTTGCGATAACCCCAGTCACGAAAGCACCAGTTCTTTTAGCTGCCCTGCATTACCTGCAGCACTCGCACAATCACACGAGACCGACAGACACCGTACAGTACTTTCTCTTCTGAAGGTAAGCCGTGATACTGCCTTTCCTATGAATTTAGAAGCCGAATTTAGTTGGGAAGCACGCGCACGCAACAGCGGTCCGCTCGCTAAGAGAATTCAAGCCCGACTCTGGAGGCCGCACGGCCGCTAGTCACGCCTGAAGACCCCCGGCCACTGATTGGGCGTTGAGCCAGAACCGCCCATTGACGTCACATCCATTTTCTAGAAGCTTCTACGGAAGTGGCTTTGCCTTTAGTGAAGGGTACTATGTGATATTTACGGTACCCTATTTTACAGTTACTATTGCGGTATACTTTTACAATCGGAGGGCTTACGGGATTATACCAATTACGGTTATGGGACAGCCAAACGTATAACTTTATGTGAACTGGGTGTGGTACCGGCTGCCCAGTATTGAGGTCACATCTCTGGCGCCGTGATGACTGCCGGAGAGGGGAGGGGAAGGTACAAGGTCCAGTGAACGGCCTCGTTGGAGCGGTGGCTGCTTACGTCGGCATCAGACAGGCGGACGCCGTCTAGGTGCCTGAGACTTGTCGCGCCATGAACGGAGGGGAAGGGGGCTGAATTTATGGGATCAAGATGCTCACAAACTAACTCTCTTACAGCATGTGCTAACGGGGGCCACTGACCCATTCAATCATTTATTTCGTCACCTCACTAATTGGTTTTCCCCCGCCCCAAGCAAGCTGAAGCTTAACTATTTAGCATATGGGCGCACACTGGATGCAAATGGCTTTCGGGGCCGTTTGGCAATCAAAAAGGTCCTTTCTCCAACTAATTCCACAAATTAACACTCATGGTACCAAATCAGGGAGTTCGGACCACGGCCAGCTGGGATCTCCAGCGATGTCCCCAGGACACCCCGCGTTGGATCTCTAGCCGTGGTTCGGGAAGGAGGTCAGAGAGGGTCGCGCGCACGTCATATCTCATGCTATGTGAAAACATGGGAGGCTGCTGACCGACCCAACATTACGGGGCCTGGGCCCGACGCTGCAGACTAAAAAAATGAATCGACACCATTATCAGATACCCGCTTCCGTAAGGTTCGTCAAAACCTCGTGTCTTTCCCACTAGATCTGGCCCTGATTTTGCGCTCGAACGTGTTAAGTAGCTATGTCCAGAGGGGGAGTTTTAGTAGTTCATTTTTTTTTTTTTTTTTTTAAATAAATTTAATCCGAGTTCTTGTTGGAGGGCTTTATGAACCAGGGTCCTATTGCTAAGCAGAGCTTGTTGCGTGGACCCTGGCCCCACCACCCGATCAATTAATTCAGTTCAACGGGCGAATTTGACCGAAATTTAACGTGCCGTCAATGCACCGACACGGCCGCCGGTATCGTCCCCGGCCTTATCGGGCCAGCTGCCAACTGACCCCCAGCCGGGGGCAATGGAGCGCGCGAAGCGCTCGACCCTGCGTTGCCAGGACGGGGAGACCAGAGCAGGCCAGCGCTTAAGACGGGGGGCCCCTATAGGTACGGTGGCGCTACCATCGCCAGTCGGAAACGGGCGTGAGGCGCCCGCGCCATGACAGTCGCCGGTCTGGCTATTTATAGGTCAATGGCCGCAACACTCATATCAAACGCCAAACACCACTGCACAGGACAGGCCTCGCGCAACTGACGCCGTAGCGCGCCGCATAGGCAGGGGTTGCACTCTTGCACCATGACGGCTAACGTGTCTCCAAACACGATGGCTATCAAAACACAAAATACCCAGATTCGTTCGGGGTACACCCACCTCTTCTACTTTCTCAATTACGGTCTATTGCCAAGAAACACCGTATTTTTTTAAAAGTACGATTCCTTGCTAAACTTCTGCAACTTTAGAAGCTATTGGTTCTAAAGATATCATACCTCTCTTAGCACGTATCCGTACTAAACTTTCTCCAGGGCGTGTTGCAAACCCAACACATCCTCGAGAAAGCGAGTTTAGTAGCAATACTACTAAATTTCCAAAATATTGGTCGGCATTGTTGCCTGCACACACACACACACACACACACATATATATATATATATATATATATATATATATATTGTTGCCTACTAAAGTTGCTGATGTAGACATGTACAATGTAACCGGAAATGAGGACGTGAAAGAGATGGATTTTTCTTTTATATTTTCTATTAGTATTTGGATAGCCGTGGGTTTTCTTGCGTAAGTAAAGATGGCGGACCGCGGGGACTTGCTGTCCTGTTTTTTTTTAACCCGCAGTCTTGTGGTTGTGCCAGTCGGGTTCGGTGACGGCAGGTGGGTGCGTTGGTGTAGTTGTCGTCGTTGTTCTCAGTTTGCGTTTTAGGTACCATATAGGTAAGATGTACCAATGTGAAACCAGATATAAAAAAGCACCAACATCGTACCTAGGTAGATACCTGGGCACCTATGTAAGCACCTAGGCACCCAGATAGGTACCTAAACACCTAGGTAGGCACCTAGGTAGGTACCTAGGCACCTAGGTAGGTACCTAGGCACCTAGGTAGGTAGCTAGGCACCTAGGTAGGTACCTTGGCACCTAGGTAGGTACCTTTGCATCTAGGTAGGTATCTAGGCAGGTACATAGGCAGGTACCTAGGTAGGTACCTCAATTTCATCAAGTTCTCTGCCAATGTTCTCAGAATGGTAGGTACCTACCTACCTACCTACCTACCCGCCTATTTACCTAGGTAGGTACCTAGGTATCTACTTTCCTTCTAATGTGCACATTTTTCCAATATGGTATTACAAGATCAAAATATTGTAGAAACACATTTATTAATGTCATGATGATGACACCATTCATTCCTCCAAGAAGTGCATAATTTTAAGATGGAAACAATGTTGAGCCATCCTTGTCCATTCCAGAAAACTGCAGTGTTTGGTTTTTACTTAAGGCCACAGCATTGTGAGAAATCATTCATAAAAATGCATTTCTGAATGTGCACTATTGGACAATATATATATATATATATATATATATATATATATATATATATATATATATATATATATGTATATATATATACACATATATATATATATATATATATATATATATATATATATATATATATATATATATATATATATATATATACATACATATACATATGCATAAATACCCGGAAGCTAATTTTCTTCTCAGGTATCTTCGATATACATGTATGGTTATTCGATGTTCCAGCCTCCCTTCTGTATTAATTCCGTAGTTATTCACGAAAACCATTGGGATAACAAATGTCTCTGCTCCCTTGCCTGGGATTCCAATGTTCGTACCAACGATTGTCGTCTGTCCATACGAGCTAGGCTTCTCAGAGTCCCACAGTCGCGTGCTGATTATTGGGATGCTTTTGCTTGCTTCCAAAAGGACGTGGAGGGTAATGTGCTCGACAGCGAAAACGGACGGCTGTAAATACCAGCAAAAAGTCACATCTTCGCGTATATGTGCAAGTATAATATGGCTACCGAATTTGGCGATGGGCGTAATATGCGTGCCAAGCGACGATGCTAGATTACTGGCGCTATATTCTGCGTTGGGATGGCTTCAGTCATTTTCGGACCATTGTGTTACATTTACCTTTGTCAGCAGCATGTGATCTCCACACCTGTTCTTAACAAGCTATACGCTGCCGCTGCTGGTGACCGTCTCCATTACATCACCGGATTTTGATGATCGGGCTGCCATACCGAAGATGGACGACAGTCGAGTGCTGACGTCGGCGCTGACGGCCTGTGCTGTGCGTCAGACGTTAATGAGGAAGACTCCGTACGTTTGATGTTGCTGATGTACTGTGATTTAAGAAAATATATTACTGGTATCTTGTGCTATGTAGAGCATGTTTTTCTGGGACTAAACGGTCTGAACGCTGTGTGGGAGATATATTCACTACTTTACTTTCTTCCCGCGCTGCCTTATGTCCCCGGGTTGGTCTCTGGTTGACCGCATAGTAAATATGGCATAGGGTTTCAGATTTGGTCATTTAACACGGTTCCTTATGGGCCCATCCAGCTGATGCTGCCAGTCGCAGTGGCGTCACATGTCACCAAATGCTGCCATGCCTGAGCAGTGGGGGCCGGGCCAATCTCATAAGCTTCGTGTTCGCCGGTACTCCTACCCACTCCTGGGTGCGCGCCTGGAACGCCTTTTTACTCTAAATGAACGGTACTTCATTCGGAAAATGTTCCTTGATAATCTCAGCATGCGTTTTTTAAAAACCATTTTCTACGACACTTTTTAGTGTTGTTCTCAAGATATCCATCAGCTCCAAATGTCTTCAAATCAGCTTTCAATGTCGCATTTGGGTAATATACATGTGCTGTATGAGTTTGGTATGGGCGTGTCCAACTATTTACAGTTGGTATGCAATCATGCACACCTTGCAACCATACGATGTACCATTCTCGTGATTTTGGCCTATGGTAGGGTTACTATACACTTTTTCCTATAAATTGCTTAGATTTTGCTTCAAGTTCTGGATCACGTATGTACATTTTCCTCTGATCTTGGGACGTTTAGGGGGCGTGGCTGGTTTGACTACACATTGGATCAGGTAATAACAGATCAAACGTTCAAGCTCATCACAGATCGCTCCACCAGAGCCATGAGTCTCACGGGAGGTGACGCCGCCTGACTGCAGACTATAGCCGGGCAGAATCGCCGCGGTGTCGATCTGTTGTCGGCTGCCACGCGTTTTGGGCGCCTGGCGCTTGGGAATGTTATTTTATTGTTATTTTTCTCACAAATCACGTTTACCAACCACGTTGCAAGTTTCGTATTTCCTCGCATGGTGGATGAAGCGCCTCCGGGGAGGAGGCGACGTGCTGCCTACACCGGGCAACCTACGCAGGCTTGTGCTTGATTCAATTTCGATTCTAGACGGAGTTTTTGGCAATAATGGCCGATTTCTTTTCACCCCGTATTGATTTGAAGATTACATTGGAGGGTTGGGATCGTTGTCCACTCGCTGGTATTTATTTAAAGTTAAATTGTTCTTAATTATACTTAAAAGCGAAAGCTTTCAATAATTTGGGTCGTATGCTTGAATTTAATCACTTTTATTTTTTTTTTTTTTATTTTTTTTTATTAATATTTTTTTTTTTTTTTTTTTTTTTTTTTTTTTTTTTTTTTTTGCGGCCCGCCTCTCTGTATGGCTGGCAGGTGCAGATGGTCGTCTGCACGTGTATGACGATTTCGCAGGATAGATATTGCAGTGATTTGACCCACAATGTGTGTTGGCTCACCCGTCAGAATGATCTTGTGGAGCAGAGGAAGGCTGTGAAATAGATGCAGATCAGCTGCGGGTGAGGAGATCCAACTCGTTATGGGCATTATAAAGAGGATCAAATTTCCGTAGACCTGACACGACTCTAATGATCTTGTCTAGTCTATGGATGTTTGATGCCGACCCGTTCCCGTAAACAGATATGCAGTAGCGGATATTGGATATAACTTGGGCTGTTGACCATAGTGAAGAGGGTACTGGTGGGCAGATAAGTGACGCAGATGGCTCTAGGGCCAGATGGAATCCTGTGCACTTGCGGGCCACAACAGCTACATGGGAATCCCACGACATGTGGCGATCAAATGTCACCCCAAGGTTTCCTACACGAATGGCTCTCATCTATCAGGGCGTCCCTAAAGCACACCTCGTATCGGGGTATTGTTGCAAAGATTTTGACGCGATCCGAACGTGAGAAGCTTGAGTTTTGGTCGGGTTTACCTTCAAACCGCTATCCAGGAAGTAGTCGTAGAGTTGATTCAGACATGTCTCCATCTGACTTATTAGATTTGGGAGATCAGATTTGCTACCGGAGATGAGGACCTGGGTGTCGTCTGCGAACTGAGTGACGTGTGCTACCGGGACGTGCAAACTGGAGGTCGTTCCTCTGAAGATGCAATAGAGTAGTGGACCTAGTGATGAGCCTTAAAAAACACCTATGTTGTTGTGGGGAAAGGAGGAGAGATGCCTGTCTCCGCGTTGATCTGAGATGCTAAAAGCCTGCGTGTGCACTCCAGATATGCCCCAAAGCCAGTCAGCATCGATTCCATCGAGTTCTAGTTTAGTGAGCAGTTTGGTGTGGTCTATTACGTCGAAGCATTTACTGAGGTCGAGAATGCAAAGGAGAGCTACTTCCGAGCGGTCCATTGCTGCTAGTATTTTGTCCATGACTGAGATGGGAGCGGTTTCCGAAGAGTGGCGTGGTCTGAAGCCGTGCTGAGTTTGGGCCAGTAGGTGGTTTGAGTTCAGGTAGTTATAAATTTGTTTCTGCACTATCCTCTCTGTGATTTTGGCGATAACCGGAACCAATGAGATGGGCCTAAAATTAGAGGGATCCGAAGGTTCTCCTGATTTGTGAATGGGAGTTACTATGGATTGTTTCCAAGTGGAGGGGATATCAGCTGTAGTCAGGCATGTGTTTATAATGTCGAGCAGCAATTCTCCGATAAAAAAGAACAGAAATTTGTTAACCTTAATACAAATCCCGTCGGGTCCGCAAGCACCTGTGCTTCTCATGTCCATGTCCATTTTGGCCAGCTGTTCGAGGGATGTGGGTGATACTTTATAGGAGCTGGTAGAGACGCGCAATAGCCGGCAACTGGGAGGTGTGTGTTCAGGCATGTTTGCCTGTTGTTTGACCTCTGCTGATACTTTAGGTCCGACACTAACAAAGTATTGATCTAGCTGCTCAGGTAGGACTTGAGGTTGAAGAGCCTTTTTTGCTGCTCTGTGAGCTCTGTGAGAGCCTTTTTTGGTGTCGATAATGGGTTTGATAGCACGCCACGCAGCTGATGGGCTTTCTGAGATATATTTCCGTTAATCTCGTCCCTACAGTCAGCTCTAATTGCTGAGCGAACTTGTGTGTTAAGTACTTTGTATGTGTTTATATCTTTCAAGGGCAAAGCTACATTTCGCCGATGCATGAGCTGTTTGGTAGCTTCGCTAACATGTGGTGCTGTTGTGTTCCGAATTTTCATGCTTCTGAGTGGCAGGTGCTCGTCAAGAATAGGTGGCAGCAATCTCAGCAGTGTGCCCCATTTTTAGTTACTGAGATGTGACCAGTGATCTGGACCCAGTCGATGTCATCAAGGTCAAGGGTCAGTTCCGAGGTATCCACTCTTCCGAAAGAACGTGACTTTATCACAGTGTTAACTGAGGCAGGCCTGTGTACTTTAATCGAACATATAATACATTTGTGAAGACTGTGGTGGAAAAAACTCACTCTGGTTCGGCCGACAAAGATTGGCGAGTTTGTTATGATGACATCCGATAAAGAGCCTGTAGCGAATGTAGGGCGCTTCACTGTCACGGTAAGTGAATAGTCACTTATGAAATCAAGCAGGTGTGTTTTGCTGGGGCTATTAGCCGTGTCGAGGAGGTTGCAATTTAAATCACCTGCGAGGTAGAAAGTGTCGGTAAAGTTCAGTATCGCCAATTGAACCTGTCGTTCGAGTTCAGCGAAGTCATCATTTAATTAGGGAGGTGAATTAATTCTAAATTTTCAACTTTTTGATGCGACTCGCAGCTCAAAAGGTGCTCCGTAATGTGCTGATCATTTTTTATTAGTAACATTTTTTTCTGAAACGGGTCCTTATGGTATGAACATGGCCCCTGAATGAAACCATGTTTGTCCGAAAAGCATACATTTTCCCGCCTAAAAGCGGACTAAGTAAGGCTGATCCGAAGCTGAAAGTAAATATGTTGTGACGATCAAGCACAGGTAGCCAGATACTTATTTTCGTTTCTCTGTATCAATTCGTTTCTGAGGAATTCCATAAAATGTCCAGAAAATTTCAGGCTTACAAAAATGCCCATAGATGGCGCACGCGTCGCGCCGGTACGTACAGTGAGCCCCGCCGCGGTATTGGCGCATGCGTTTGTACGCAAACCCTAACCCTAGCTTTGTGAAGACAAATGTAACGCCTTTTTTGCAGCGATATCGTCATAAAAATGATTAGTGGCTCTGGGTTCAATGGCTAAATGACTATCCATCGCGGAAAATCTGAAACTGAAAGGGAGAGTTTTGTCTCGCAAATGCTAGCCAGTAATCACAATAGCTTAGTTGCATAATATTGCCTATACCGTGTATTTCCTGTCACGATTTAAGGTCGAAATCACATAATTGAGAACCAAGACCGACCTTGCTGACGACTGAGGCGCCAGAAGAAGGCCGTCCGTCGTCGTGTCACCCAGAGCCTCCGCAGTCGTCGGGTCTCCGTGGGCCCAGCGTGGGAATTCTCGGGCTGGCTGGTTGAAAGACGGCGTGGCGCCACCGAAGCGCGTCGAGTGGTGACTCTCTACGCGCTCTACTCTCCACACTCCACAGGAACTCCGGTCAGTCTGGTGGCGGGCTGCTCCACAATGCTCTTTGGCGACTGGGTCCGCAGCTGACCTCTCGTCGCCCGATAGGTCTGACTCAAACCATCCTGCTCAGAGCTTCGCTGAAGTCGGAGATGTTCACGCCAGCGCGGCAGGTGATTTTCGCCAGATACACACACAGGTTACGTGCGTACTCTTCGGTGGTCAGGTTCTGAAGTTCCTCTTCAGTCTGAAGATGCTTGCTGCCTTCGGGTAGATGAGGCAGCAACTTCGCGCGTGCCTGATCTCGAGATACAGCCGGCTGTTTTTCTCCTTGCCGCTGATGTCGCGGGCCATGTACGCCTCCACCTCCTCCACCTCGGTGAACGGTCCGCCGAGAGCACGCAGGCTTGCCAGGTCTGCGTTCCTCTGCCGATCCACCGAGATGTTCGTCGCCTCCTTCTCACCCAACCCCTCCTCCTTCAGCTCTCTTTGTTCGTGCTCCACGCCTCTAGAATCTGCGGAAGTTCTCCGTCTTTCTTCACCAGTTTTTTTGAAGCAAGCGTCCATCTGCACACCTCGATCAGAGCAGCTCCCCTTGCCTTCACGTGGGCTCTGCTGACAGCCTCCAGTTTCTCCGATCCCTCATCTTCAGCCCATAGTTGACCGTGCCGACTGAGCGCTCAGGGTCGAGGTTGTTGATCGGCGCACCTGCGAGCTTGCGCCCTCGTCCATCTTGTCCAGCCGATTAGGGGGCCTCCGGATCTGCGTCTGCTCCGAACTGGAAGACGTCTCCCCGTTGCCTTGACCAACCGGCTGCGATGTGAGCGAGAAGCATCTTCAGGACTCGGCAGGCATCCTGCTTGTGGCTCTGGAGGACGGCCTCAGCTGGCTTCAACAGGTCCTCGGGGTACAGCACCTGCTGGAACCTCTCTTCGCTGGTGAAGGAGAAGGCTGGTTTGGAGAGGGTCAGCAGGTTCTCCGCCGGCGTCGTGGTGAGATCTACGTACAGCTGCGGGAAGGCCTCCCTGATATCGGCGTAGGTGGTGGAGCTGCTGGACGTGAGCGACACAAACGGCTCCACCAGGTGGACGCCGATTGCCACGCCGACGGCGGCCAGGACCCGCACGTAGTCCAGCTGCTCAAAGCATCTCACGATGCAGGCCAGCTGGTTGGTGATGGTCTGGAACTTGAGCAGGAAGTCTGTGACGTCCTGGTCCAGGTACAATGCCACTGCGCAGCCCGTAGACTAGTGAGTTGAACCTCTCCTGCAGTCTCTTCGCCGGGTTCTTCTTGTGTCCTAGGTACATGTCGAACATCTCCGCCTTGTTCCACTGCTTGTGGTCGAAGTCGTGCGAGACCAGCCGGAGGAGGCAATCCAGCCAGTTCTCCGTCACCGACACCTGCGGGATTCCCGATCGTGATGGCAAATCCAGCGAAGATCTTGTGTGGCCCGATGCTGCTGTCTACGTCACTCCAGAACTTGCAGAGCCCCTGTTGAACATCAGGCTGGGATGCACGTGGCACTGCAGGTGGTCAGGATGTGGCTCACCTCCAGCTTCTGGGCGACGATGTCGTCTACGCCCATGTTGTGACTAACGCTGTCTGTCATGACAAAGTCCACCTTTTCCCACAGGCACTCCTTTGTCACCCCTCCACAGACGGCGAGCATAGACAGGACGGCCATCTTTAGATCTGCCAAGTTCTACCTCGTCTCAGCGGCGATCTTGAGGGTTGAAGAGCGTAGTACTGCCCCTTGGCAGTGATTCCTTGCACCGAGTAGGCTCCGGTTCCCTGTGTCCTGCTGCCGTCGTCGTGGTAGGTGATGGTGGCCCTGTCCTCCGAGTCGAGCATCTCTTGGACGATCTTTGAGAGTGTGAAGGCTTCCAATGGCCTTGCTCATTGTTATGTTGTTCTTCTTGTGAGGTGCGGTATCCATGTCAATCACTTGCTCGTCGTCTATCGTGGTACTTCCACCCTGAGGCTGAACATGTTTCTGCCGACCTCCACCACGGCCGCTGTGGCCTGCGCGAGTGACATGTGAGAACTCGACATGAGCTTGTCCACCACTCGGTAGTACTCTGGTCTAACCTTGCGCTCGCTAGTGCGGATGTGCTGCCAGCGCTGAGGCAGATCCGTGTCAGCTCCTCTCAGGCCAAACACACGCCTCCTCTTCATTGCGGTTCGTCCGCTTCGTACTCGATGGTAGTCTCGTCTGCTTCAACGCTCGTCAGCGTGCTCGGCTCGTCAGTCTCAGCCTCGTCACCCTCAGCCGGGCTCTGCCTGTCTGACGCCACCATCCCCCCTCTTCTCCTTTTCCCTCAACTTGGCCATCCCCGCCTCAGTCCTCTCTCTCCTCTGCATCATTTTCTCCCCACTTTCTGTCAACCACCGCGTCACAGAACATTTTCCTCTCGGTTCGTTGATCTTGCAGAAATGCTTCCTCCTCTTCCGTCATCTTGACCCCGTACAGAGCCTCCTGCTTCTTGATCGCCTCTCGGTCGTTTTGGTGGCTGCTTCGAAGAGTCGTCTTGACGCGGTTGTTGAAAGGGCTTGACGTGGTTCTCCAGCCAGGACTCGGTTCTTCGGTTTGTCCTCGTTTTGATCAGGGTGGAGAACTCGTCGAAGAGCTTCAAGATCATGTTCTTAATGTTTGTCCTGGTCTTGGTGTAGATGTTGCACCAGGTGTAGTGCTCTGTGACTCCGTCGGCGATTAGCGCAGCCGCCTCGTCACGACGTAGAGTCTGCTGGCCAGCGGGGGCGAGCGTGAGCTAGCATAAGCTCGATGATCTCCTCGATGGGGAAGCAGGCCTGGCGTGAAGTCATGACGCTCTCCGTAGGTCTCGGTGTCCAAAGTTTTCACCGTCAGCGACCGGACCTCCTCATGACGAATTACCGGCCTGAAAAGAGACAAAGCGGCTGGGAATGCGGAAGGGATCTTGGCAAGATGGAAATGTACCTAGGAATGTTCCGAAACGGAAATGTATGGACCAGGGAGGCATGAGATAAAGGGGAGAAGTAAGACGATAAAAGGATAAACAGAAGTAAAATAGAGTAAAGACGACAATAAACAGCAAATAAACGCGTAGTTGAAGACAGAACCACACATGGGCATCTGCTTCCGAAATGGTGAACAATATCACGTATTTGGTGTTAACTGTGCAAAGGTTGGTGATTGATTATCCGCGCGCCACGGTAGCTAGACGCAGGCCAGTGGGCGCCGTAGACGCCCACCTGGCCATAGGAGCCCACCGCTCTCATTTTTCGCCCCTCTGGACCATGGCGCCCACGCTTTGCCTTAGTGGCTCCCCACAGCCCCCCGATCGTTTTGTGTACATTTAGAGACACTTGCCAGCGGAAAGCAAGTCGGTTTTCATCGGAGAGATAATTTATGGAGCAAACTAAGCCATTGCAATTGGAACCGTCAGCAGGTAAGTTAGGTAAATTACGCTGGCGCCGAGCAGCGCAACGCCAGCAGCACGATGTGGCGAAACGGCAGTTTAATGGCGCTGTAGGTACGCATGAAGGATGTAAACCTGCTTGCTGTCTGCTTTAATTTGTTGGAGTCTGGTTTTACTTCATTTGACAAAATTGATAACGTGGTTAATCACCTAGGAGCCGAATATGAGCAGCGGCGAGGAATATCCACCACGAAGTTTGCAGACAACATGGCCTAGGCAACCATGGCAACGGCACCAAACACTCTGTCAACAGCTGACTGCTACGTGCAAAAATAATTATCGAACACTGTTATTGCAGTTTGTGGCCTTAAACGTCGCACTTCATTAGGCAAAATATGTTGAAATGAATACTAAGAAGTATATAACTTCACTCATTTATAATATTTATTGGGATTATGCTTATAACCCGGTTACTTAAAATGAAATATTATTTTAGCGTACTAAATGTAATCGTGCACGTTTTGCTCAACTATCACTACAAAAAAATGAATTGAACCATTTTCACGTTTTTTACGGTTTTCGGCTTAATTTTTCCAAACGTAAGTGAAGCATGGAGATATAAATTGGCACCGATATACCTGTATGCATACAATATTACAGTTTGAACATTGGATCACATTTTATGGAGATTCTATTAGGGAGAATGTATGTTTTTGGGGGAACACGGTTTCATTCGAAGGCGATGTTCATACCATATGCCCCATTTTTTAAACAAAATGCTCTATGTACTTTCGATCACAATCGTTCAGAGCACATTTTGAGATGCGAGTGACCAACATTTCAAATTAAGTCACCACCCTAATTTAATGCGGGAAGAGTGTCACGAGGAGGCCGATAGATCGCCGCCAGAATGATATACTTTCCGCTTTTCCCTTTGACTTTGGCCCAGAGTAATTCTAGTTTGGAACTCGAGCTTGGAGGCGTAGACATTTTCAAGACGGCAATAGTTAGCGCTGACTTGGCGATAATCGCCACCCCACCGTAACCACTAGAGTCGGGCCGGTCCGCGCGTTTTACTTGGAAAGCAGGGAAGTTGATGAGACGCGCGGGGGTGCTAGGTCGCAGCCAGGTCTCAGTCACCACAGCTAGGTCTAGACAGGAAGAACGAAGGTCGTGGTGTAGCTCAAGTAGCTTAGGTTTGATATATTGGGCATTGATGAGTCCCATGTGAAGCTGCCCTTTGCGCTGCTGAGCTGTCACATGGCTTGTTCCGCCCCGCGATCCGCGTCTTCTGCCGCCCCTGGTGCCGCCCCTGCCCCGGTGTGTTTTCTTAGGCGCTGTTTTTGTAACGGCGACGCTCCCCTCGGTCGGGTTGGCCGCTCGGGAGTGCTGAAGCTGGTGACTGGCGGGGGCGAAGGCCGCGGTGGTGATGACGTCACGGACGGGTCGGCTGCGTGCGCGTTGCGAGCCCGGGTGACCTGGGGACGTGATGGCGGTGAATATTTGAACCAGGGCGATGGATAGCAGCAGCCTGATGATGGCCGTATGCATGATGAAAACTAGTAGAGCTGTAGATAGACGATGCAGAACACTATTGCTGGAGGCACAGGAATTCCGAGTGGCACCAAGGCGTCAGTCAGATCATTGCCTTCTCGTTGCAGTGTCGGAAAGAAGACTAACCACGGGATGCTGATGCTGCTGATGCTGATAGCTGATGCTTGATGCAGGGGAAGTGACTATAGAGAGAGGCGCTGTCACTTCTTCAGTCACTCAGTTTTTCAGGCGTCCAATCACTGTGCTGTGCAATTACCGTCAGGAATAAACAGCAGAAAATCCCACTGATGAGTCCAGTCACTTCTCGCACGTGTAGCGCATAGGTACGCCGGTTTTGGTTCGATATTTCACTTCTTCTTTTTTCCGGTACACTTCTCACTCTTTCTGGTTCACTTCTCTTCAGAGTTTCACACACCCTATATACCGAGGCAACAAAGATGGCGAAGGAAAGGTTGGGCGAGCGACCGAGACGCATCTGCTCGCGGCGCCGCGCTCAGGCCACCATACGGACATCTCATGGCGAGATCATCAGATCATAAGTCGTCAAGTGGTCCCGGGTACGGCGGAAGGCGTCGGCGACTGCGTTTGCTGAACTGAGTGGCTCTTCGACGTCATCATCGGAGGTGTCTCCGCAACGGCTGAGTACCTCCGACACGTCGTCGCCTGCCAAACGACTTATGGTAAGGAATATGCAGACGGGCTTGAAAATTACTGATATGCTAGAGTTTCATTACGAATTAGGGCTATGCTGAATAAAAGGCGTAATAATGATCTCTTTTATAAAAATATATTATATTTAGACTGCTCATATGATGTGGAAGTTACTTATATGACGAAATTCGACAAAGATGTGGAAGCCGTCGACGCAGTCCTTGTTTTGCACTGGGACGACAAGCTCATACCGAACATCGACGTTGAGCCGGGACGAGTCCATCGCCTCGCACTCGTCGTTTCAAGCCCTCAGCTATCGCATGACAAGTTACTGGTGGTGTCCCCCCCCCCTTCTCACCGGGACCGACGGAGCCATGACGAACAAGGCGGCGGAGGTACTCGTGCATTGGGGGGGGGGGGGAGGGGGGGAGGCTGGAGAAGTGAGTTGCTGCGCTCTCCTTTGACACGATTGCGTTGAACACTGGAGTCCAGTCTGGGTGTTGCATTTTGCTGGATGAAACGTTCGGCCCGCCACTGCTCCATCTGGCTTGTCGTCACCACATCCTGGAGCTCGTACTGGACGCTGCGTTCAAAGCCGCCATGGGAATGTCGTCAGGATCCGAGATAGCGCTCCCCAAGCGGTTCTGACACAAATGGCTGCACATCGTCCCTGCGCAAGCGGAGATATTCCAGGATTTACGCCTCGACCAGCTGAAAGAGTGGGGAGTGGCGACGGCGAACGTGCTGAAGGCGGCGTGAGGAGCGCGAGGCGACGACCGGGAGTTTGCTCAATTGGCGCTGGTGGTGGCCACTGGCCAAGTGTCAGATACATTCCGGCGACCAGGCGCGTTACACCACGCACGGTGGATGGCGAAGGCACTGTGCGCGGACCCTGCCTGGGCGAACGACGAGTCCCACCAGCGAGGCGGGCGGTGACTCAGTAGCTCACCGTACTAAGTGACGGAGCGGAACGCGGGACCAAACTGATATCTGACTTCAACACCACCCGGGCCAAAAACGAGGCCGAGAAGAAGTATTTGCTGCAGGTCGTCGAGGCCCATTGCCGCCTCCACTCCTGAACCCGGCCGGAACTGCAAATTGTGCAAATATATCAACTAACACTCCCCTCCCATAATGTACCTATATATTTACTTGTCACATTTTGTTCCACCTATCTACGTTGTTCAGTGCACAAATGAAGCCAGGAATCGGAAAACGGGAAACATTCCTCATCAGTCCCAATTGCATGTCGACGTCTCGCAGACAGGGGCCTGGAATATTCGAATAAGAAGGTAAATTTAATCAAATGAAGTGGTCCATCTTGATTAACAATATGGTGTTCCACTTTATTTTGTTATCTGAAGTCTCAGGTGTTACAAAAACACACTTATTTTCAGCGCAAAAACACTTGTGTGAAATGTCGACGTCGAGATTCGAACGAGGTGCCGGCCCGTTACATAGGAGAAACTTTGATGAACTTGTGGGACCCCTAAGTATTCTTCAATTCGAACGAAATTTTATATTTGGAGTTTCCTCATCAAACGTCACCAAACGATAAATGATCGCGTTACAGTTTCGAACTTTAATGTTTTGGAAACCCATAATATATATATATACATATATATATATATATATATATATATATATATATGTATATATATATATATATATATATGTATATACATATACATATATATATATATATATTTATATATATATATATATATTTATATATATATATATATATATATATATATATATATATATATATATATATATATATATATATATATATATATATATATATATATATTTATAGTGAAGCTTATTGTAATAGAGTATTTGGGGATGTTTAAGTCATGCAGTCATAAAGTCATAAAGTATTTAGACTTAAAAGAGACCCAAGGGCCCATCCAGTAAGTCTGTAAATGGAAGATACCATACGCCTGGTAAAAAGATCCCACCCCAACCATCCCCACATCCTAAAGAAACCATCCACCAACATCCCACACACCTATCAATGCCTATCTATCCTAGCTATCCAGCCCTATTCCCTTGATCCCTCGTAACACATGTGGATTGAATGCCATATCAATAATTTTCAAACTGCATCCATGCCTACTTAAAGGGGTCTGTGTCGCGCACACTTACTTAGCATAAATCTCACCCCATCCATCACAAATTAGAACTCAAAAACAAGATTTTCCTGTCTAAAAAAATTGTCCACCCTACTTTGGAATACATTCAATGAGGAACTCCCCACAACATCCGCAGGCAGCCTATTCCACTGATCAACAACCCTTTGACTGAAGACCTGTTGTCGTTTAACTGTCCTACACCTGAACTTGTGTAACCTGAATTGATGACCCCTATGTGATGCTCTAAACTGAAGAGCGTCATTCAAATTGACCTGATCTAGTCCTTTAACAATTTTGTACATTTCATTCATTTAAAAAAAAAAATATATGTCCCCCTTAATCTCCTATACTTGAGTGAGTACATATTTAATGCCACAAGCCTTTCTCCATATTCTAAGTTACCTATTCCACTGACGAGTCCAGTTGCTTTGCGCTGCACTCTTTCTAACATATCTATATCCTCTTCTAGGTAGGGCCTCCATGCTTGTACAGAATATTCCAAGTGGGGTCGCACATATGCTAAGTACAGTTTTTTTTAATGACTTCCTTGCTCTTATTGATCACACTTCTATTAATGAGTCCAAGCATTCCGAGTGCCCTGTTCCTAGCTGAGATACATTGTTTTTCTGCTTTAAGGTCTTTTGAAACCAACACACCTAAGTCCCTTTCCTCTTCAATAACATCCATTTCCCTTCCTCCCATTGTATATCCGAAAGTCTCACCTCCAGACCCCAGATACATAACCTTACACTTATCATAGTTCAAAGACATCTGCCATTGATCAGCCCACTTTTTAGGTCCTCCAAGTCTAGTTGAATATTTTTAGATTGATCACTACTGTTTGCTACTCCTACCAGCTTGATGTCATCAGCAAATTTGAACACTCTATTCCTCAGCCCTACCTCAATGTTATTTACAAAGATGATAAAGAGAAGTGGTCCTAGAACAGAGCCCTTTGGTACTCCACTCAGAACATCTTCCAATCAGATTTACATCCATTTAACACTACACTTTGTTTCCTTCCCCTCAATCATGCATCAATCTAACCTATAACTTTTCCAACAATCCCATGTTGCTGTAGTTGATGAATTAGCCTCCCATGTGGAACTTTAGCAAAAGCTTTCCTAAAGTCCAAGTAAACAATATCCATCCTGCTTTGATTGTCTACTTTTTTAGTAACATACTCCATGAACTCCAATAGGTTAGTTAAACAAGACCTTCGAGATCGAAATCCATGTTCAGTATGTTTGCCTCTGGTTTAGTATGTTATTCCATTATTCATGATTGTATTGCGCATGTAATATTTATCATCCATGACAACAGTGATACAATTGTCGTAGAAAGCTTAAATTTGTACTTAATGCGCAAGTTCTCGCACCATTGCAATTCCCCCATTTAATTCTGACCTTCCATCTTTCCCTTTTTACCATTGTATTCGGTTGAGCTATGAATGAACAAACGCATATGTGTCACATATTTGTGCATATCCTGAAACTACGTTCCTGTTCCTGTTTTAATCACATCCCTACTTTAGTCACCACATTTTTTTCATGATAAGCACATATTTGAAGACAACTCTGCATATATTAAAGTCTATAAAGTTCTCGAGTCGAAATGGGGCGTGAGGCGCAAGTTCCGATCCCCTCTTTCCCTTCACCTGCTGAGCCTGCCTTCTGCATCGCACCCTTTGACACGTCCGATTTGGGCTGTGTGTTATCTGTCGCTGACAATCCATCCCTCACTGATAAGCACACCGGGAGAACATCCCTGGCCGGCCGTTCGTCCAGCCAGCCTGGTAACCGGCGGACCACCTGACCGGCCCGGCTCAACGAGCAGTACACTGGTTTTCGGGGAAGCTGGCCATCAAAAAGATCATTTGCCCCTCATCCATGGGCGTAGGAACGTCTCAAAAAGTGGTTGGGACAGGGTCAACAGCAGGGGCGCACCCAGGAAATTCGCAATGTACCATGGTTTAGCACTTTTGGATAGAGAACCCGAAAATTTAAATAGTTAGCACACAACTTTCACCGCTAAGGGGGGGGCAGGCCCCCTGGGCACGCCTATGGCTAACAGCAACATGTGTTCCTAAAAAAGAACGATCATCGCAGTATAAGTACTTGCAAATTCACACTTTTCGCTGGACTTGGAACTCTTTTCACGACCGATGGATTCTTTTGTAATAATAGGTTTATCTTCCTGGTGCGAGTGAAACCATTTGGTATTACTGTTCAAACAAGATTTCTTCAACTTTCGCTATGTGCGTGTGTGTGGGGAGGTTGGTGCAAGCTCACTTCAGCCTCACTAATGGGCATGTGGTGTGTCCTAGTTTCCATGATATAGTAATATACGTCTTTAAGATGTCCCCGTTGTAAATGTTCACCGATGTTGGTGAGGAGAAAGCATAAGCAAGAACGTAGCTTACTTGCTGGCCCATGGCAAAAGAAGTCTCACGATTGATGCTTGAGAGGTTCAGAAACAGGAAAGACGGGTCCTGCTGATGTTGTGGGGAGTTCCTCATTGAATGTATTTAAAAGTAGGGTGGACAAATATCTTAGACAGGAAAATCTTGTTTTTGAGTTCTAATTTGTGATGGATGGGGTGAGATTTATGTTAAGTATGTGTGCACGGCACAGACCCCTTTAAGCAGGCATGGTTGCAGTTGGAAAATTATTGATATGGCGTTCAATCCACATGTGTTAAGAGAGATCAGGGGAGTAGGGCTGGATAGCTAGGGTAGATAGACATTGAAAGGTGTGTGTGGGATATTGGAGGACTAGTTTCTTCAGGATGTGGGATGGTCGGGGAGGGTCTTTTTACCAGGCTGATAGTATCTTCCATTTACAGACTTAACTGGATGGGCCCTTGGGTCTTTTATTAAGTCTAAACGCTTTATAACTTTATATAGGGTGTACCTAGCAGTGGATTCAGCATCTTCCTTCGGGATGTGATACTGATGAGATGGTCTATGGTAGCACAATGGATATGATGGGAGGAGCTTGTAATTGTTGAGGGTGTTATGCAATAGCAAGTGAATGGTGCTAGATGGCTGGGATATATAGCTTCCTAGGAACTTGAGATAAGGGATTGATTGGGGTGAGAGTATGTACATTTCTAGTACCTTTTCTAGATAGGCTTAACCCAGATGGGCCCCTGTGGCTCTTATTAAGCCTTAACACTTTATGACTTTATCGCGGGTTGGAAATTATGTGATCCGGTGTGTGGCAGGCCAAGATTGGCAGGCTGGCAGACTGTGGCAAAGAAAAACGCAATAAATAAAAATACATGGTATGGTGTTCGCACTCAGGGCCTAACTCCAACACATAGGTGATCGGCCACCTGAATCACCTCTGTAGTACACATCGTGCACCTTAGAATATTCGCCACTTCAAACGAAATGTTACAACCACATCATGTGGCACCCGGCTGAAACAGAGTGTGATCGCTTATTTTGGGGACCAACAATTCAGTGCAAAATAGCTGACAGGTGACAACACCTCATAAAGTCATAACGTGTTCAGACTTAAGAGCCACAAGGGCCCATCCTGAATGCAATTCGATGATTAGTTCTCTTCTTCCCACGTTTTCTGGTGGCTAGGAAATCTGGATATCCGCTGAGCTTTGATGCACCTCATCTCTTTGGTTAGATACGCTCCCAGATTGGCTACTGAACTGAGGTTAGGTGTTCTTTTTTTGGACATTTCCGTTTTTCTTTGTCCATGGATGTGATTTAGGGCTCCAGACAATTTTTGCTATGGGCCCAGCACATTTTTGTGACCCCAGCTATTTTTTTTTAAAGAGTTTTATTGTTTTGTTTGTGCACCGAGGATACTATCTTAAGTATCGGCGCGTTTTCGCAAACCCCGAAGTGTTTATTTAGGGCCCGGCCTTTTTGTTCCTTTTCTAGGACCATGTCGATTTTTTAGGGCCCCAGCCTGTTCTTGAGGCCCCCATGCAGTCTCAAAGCCCCGATGTGCTTCGAGGGACCCGTGTTTGGTTTTTTAGCTGCCGGTGTAGTTATTTTGAGCTGCAACGCATGTTTTAAGGCCCTGCCGCTTTTTGCCAGACTCGGTACGCTTTGGAGGGCCCGGTGCATTTTCGTCCTCCAGTTGTGCTCTTAGGGTCCTGCTGTGTTTATTTGTGATTCCTTGTTCACATTTGTGGGACCCCAGCACGATATTGGGGACTCCTGTATAATTTATCGGGGTCCCGTCGCGACCTTTCGGGCCCAGACGAGTGGTTCCGGGTGGATCTGACGCCAGTGTTCTATGCTCGACGTAATTTTTGGCGACTTCTTCTGAATTATGTACTAGATGCACACCAACCCCACTACCATGTTGGTGTGTTCAAAATCGATTCAAGCCATTACGCTCTCCATCGGATTTGAACTGGGTTCACCCAAAATTGGCAAATCTACACTAGCCTAACCTAGCCTAGCCTAGCCTAGCCTAGCCTAGCCTAGCTTAGCCTAACCTAACCCAACCTAAACTAACCTAACTAAACCTAACCAAACCTAAGCCGATTCGACGCAACCCGCTCTCCATCACATCGGTGTCGCTCACGTGCAGCACATTGACTCGATCGCATCGAAATTGTGCCCAATGGGTAGCCAACACTATGGGTTTTGACGTAGTGTGACACATCCCTCATTCCCTGCGATGTGAGCCGAGCCGGGCGCCAATATGAAGGCGGTCGCGTTTTTCGTCGGGATAAGTCGCAGTCCCATGTTAAACAGGAGTGGAGGTGTTGCTCGAATATGAGCGCATGGCACGCGCTACGCTTCGTCCACCCATACAAATTGTACATTGCCGGATAGCCCATGTGACGGGCTATCAGTCCACCAAATTTGACAGCTCTAGTGTGCGGCGCTCTCGGCTTGGAGGTGTCAAACTCAAAACAGATGCACGCGCCTGGCGGTCGCACGGTACGGCGCACACAACCGCCGACCACAAAATCACGCAGTTCCCTATAGGGCGCGTGTTTCCACGAAGTTTCACATTCGTGCGACCTGTGGTATATGCTGTGGCCCTGGCTAACTGATCTCGACATGACCCCAGTTGACGGCACGTGGCACGTGCCCACGTGACACGCGCAACCCGAATCCACCACCATAGTCTGTCCCCCGTACCGGCGCATCACGTGTGAAAATGTGAGCGAAATCCGCCCGGCCGTTTTGGCACAGCATGCGTCGAAGCTGCACATACACACACACACACACACACAGAGACAAACATTTATCGACAACTTTAGAAAACCGACCGCCTTGTATTAAATCTCCGATAGAGATTTCTCGTGACATAGTCACTCCAAATCGCGTCTACGATTTTGAAAAATCCGAGTCACGGCCTGATTTTTCCGGGCCCCGCCAATTTTTATGTCCCGCAGCGATTTTTCGGGCTCCGGTACGTTTTTCGGTGCCGTGTGCTATTTGTTAAGGCATCTTGTGGTATGTTTGGGCTAAGGAGCGATTTTCCTGGTTCGGACATCTATTTTTCGAAATCTCTCTTTATTTCGGAGAGCTCCGGCTTTATTCTTGTGTTGGTTTCTGATGCGATTTTGGGGCCACGCTGTGCTTATTTGGGACCATCGGCGTTAATTTGTGGGAGCCAAGAGGGGAATTTTGTATGCCCCGACCATAATTTATGAGACTACCGACAGAAATTTTGGGTCCCAATCGCGATAATTGGGGGTGCTTGGCGCAAGTTCGCGGGGCACGTTGTACTTATCTGTGCCCCAGCACGATTTTAGCGCTCCCCGGCGCAAATTTTCGGACCCGGTGCAAGTTTTTGGTGCCCGCTGTTTTTATTTATAACCCCTAATTCTGGGGACCCGATATGAATTTATGGGGCCCCAGAACCATTTTTGGGGACCCCGGCGCGATTCTTGGGTTCTTGGGAGTCCACATCTTCAAGATGGAGGGGATTTGCCTCCTTGGTATGCCACGGCGGCTGCTCAACGAGTTCTTTTTGGCGGCCAATGGCACCCTTCAGAGTAGAAAGGCCCTTAAGATAACTTTCTTTCGGGACCTGTTCGGAATTTTCCGGCGTTCGGGTCGTCTCGAAATAGTTCCTTTGTTATTTGTTTGGGTCGACTTCTATTTTGTATGCCTCTTGCGAGATATTTTTGGGCCCGTTACGATTCTTCGGGCTCCAGTGCATTTTTTTCGGTGCTTCAAAGCGTTTCTTTTCCGGGGCCCGACGCGTTTTTGGGGTCTTTGGCGCAATTTTTGTGGCCGCAAATTGACATTCCGGGTGGGAATTGATTTTTGGCAAGCCAGCTGCGACTTGTGGGGCTCCGGCCGACTTTTTGGGCCCCTAGTGTGATTTCCAAGGGCAGCGGTGCGACGTCTTTGGGTCTAAGTGCGATTTTTAGACCCTGTCGTCATTAGTTGGGATGCCAATCGCGAGTTTTAGTGCCTGGACACGCCTTTGGGGGCCAACACGTTTTTGTTTCCTTTGGAGCGATTGCTGGGACACCATAATTATTTCCCATGTCCGGACTGTTTTTTTCGTTGCCCCGGCTTCATTTATTGGGTGTTCCCGATGAGACTTTTGGGGCCCCGGTGCGACCTGTCGAGCCCCTAGCGTGGTTTTCAGGAGCCCGGGCGCGACTTTTTGGTACCTTCAGGTTCAGCGTGATTTTCAGAGGCTCATGCGCGAACGTTTGAGGCCCCCAGCGTGATTTTCAGGGGCCCAGCCCGTCTTTTTGCAACCCTCATCGTGATTTTCAAGGACAACGGCATGACTTTTGTTGTGCTCCCAGCGTGATTTTCAGGGGCCCAGGTCCGACCTTTTGGGGGCCACAGTGCGATTATCAGGTGCCCCCATTCGACCTTTTGGAACCCAACTTGATTTTTACGGCCCGGCCAGTCTTTCTGGCGCCCAGCGTGATCTTAGAAGGCCTCGGCGAGACTTCTTGGCCCCCAGCGTGATTTCCAGGAGCCCGGCCCAAAATTTTAAGGCCTTAGCGTGATTTTCGGGGGCACTGGCGCGACTTTTCGGGATCCCGGCGCAACTTTTTGGTAGCCCCAGCGGTATTATCAGGGGTTCGGTCCCATATTTTGAAGCCCTCAGCGCCATTTTTAGGATCCCGGAACGATTTTTGAAGCCCAAATGTAATTTTCAGAGGCCTTGGTGGGATTTTGTGGGCCCCAGCATCATTTTCAGGGGCCGAGTTGTTTGTTATTTAATTTTATTTTATGGGCCCCGGTGCGATTGTTGGGGACACCAGCAGGACTTTTAGGGAGCTTGGCGTTATTTTCCCTAAACCCGGCGCGATTATTGGGGGCCTACAACCTCTCAGGGATGGGGGGCTGCTCCAATGCCCACCTCTTCGGTACGCCACTGCGCATGCCCCAATGATTTTAAAGCTTAACAATGACGTCTATGGAGTACATCGCACAAAATCGACTTTACTGTGCCCATTTAACTGCTTGCACCATTAGTAGTAGAGGTATAAGTATACGTAAGTAGAAATATATAGAAATATACACCCTGCAATCGGCCTAAATTCATCCCATTATCTTCGGGGTTTTTTGAATCTCAGTCTGGACGGACACATCACTGGACGATGAAAAGCCTTGATAGTAGTATCCGTTGTAATTCGGTGTTCTAGTACTTTTAATCCAAATGTCTGCATTTAATATATTCTAGGATCAGAGTCTTGGCTAAGCAGAGATTGTTGCATATACCATGAGCCCACCATGTGACCGAACCATTTCTGTTGAACGACATAATTTGAATTAAATGTTTAACGTGCTGTCAATGCCATGACGCAATTACCCAGCTAAAGATTCACTCGGGTCAGTTGCCATGCTCGTGATGTGCCTTGTCAGGTCACATGACAAGCATCACTCGTCACTCGTCACATCATCACTCTTCATATCACTCCTCATGTGATCTTGTCAGGTAACATCACGAGCGCCTAATCCTCTCTGGGGATTCTGAAATGCTGAGAGGCGTTCTCGCACTTGAAGTTGATATAATAGGGTGTGGATTTCATTATTGTATCTATGCTACCATAATAAACGATGGAAAGAAGTATTTTGCTATGTTGGATGCCAGCAACGATAATACCCAGACATCTCACTCAAAAGGTTGAACATCTTTGTGCTATGCCCAACTGTGAAAATCCATTGATATATGGAAATGTGTACGTTCTACGCCATACTTCAGCGAAGCAATGGATGTATCGTGGCAATAAATTGTATGCTTTAGTAATCAAAATGCATGTAAATGTTGAAGTGTATGGCAGCTAGGGCCAAAGCCATATGGGTCATTCTTTGGAAACTCGACACTTCGATAACACAGCACCACCTCGGATTCCCATGCAAGTTTGTGTATGGGGTTGTCTGGGCCCGAGAACACGAATCTGAGGTTTTTAGGTCCCTAGGTCTAACGGTTATTGCGTCACGATGACGTCATATGCTGACTTTTTTCTGCTCATTGCAAATTTCAATGCGATATAACTCCGAGGTTTATCATTATTTTTCCATTCTGTAAAATGTTTTGTAAAGCAGACGTAGTATGGTATTGCATAATATTTTTTATGAATTTATACATCCATGTTTTATTATTTTTTACATTATATATTTTATATAATATCATTTTTCGAAAAATGTATAAGTGTCGATTTTCGAAAAACATCCATATTCTGATTCTCCGTGCAATTCTGTATTAGGAACAATCAAAGACAGAATGGGCGCACCCTGGAACACCGTCAGAAAAATCGTTATAACATAGCACAGGCCTCTGTCCTGGCTGTTGCAGCAGCGCTATGCACAGTGCAACTATAGGCGAACCTCGCTGCTGGATACCATCCAGGGTGGGGTATGGGTTCAGGTTTGCGGTGGGCTGCGTCGGTCATCTCCAATCAGCAGCGTATGTACTTAGTGGGGGGGGGGTGGGGGCCGGGGGCAATGCGCCGTAGTGTTTATACGGTGGGAATTTCCGGTTGCCCAAGAATAATCAAGTTGCGACTGCAGTCGAGAATGGCATAGAATGACATAGCAGCACCAGAACAATTCAAACGCGCTGCATTTCATTAAATTTCTAAAATATACATCCGGTTTACGTAACCTGTCACTAATTCTTCTGAATTTA
Organism: Ashinkailepas kermadecensis; assembly: GCA_034440615.1. NCBI lineage: Eukaryota > Metazoa > Arthropoda > Thecostraca > Neolepadidae > Ashinkailepas > Ashinkailepas kermadecensis. Next base: position 457,540 of record JAOTOM010005177.1, read on the forward strand.
GACCATATACGCAGCGGTCTGTGAGCAGGCACGTAGCGGGAACTCTGTCAGGGCATCTCACCAAAAAGGGCCCAAGGTCAGCTCCAAAAGGGCACCGAACCTTCCTTGGCGGCGGAAGTGTTGCTGACTGGGGGGTGGGGGGAGCGATGTCGGTGAGCGCGCCCGTGTGGCGGATGTGTTGCTGAGCGGGGCGGGGGGAGGGTTGGGAAGCCGTGCCACCAGCATACTCTCATAAAAATCGCACAGATCTAGTATAAGCTGCTTCCCTCAGGGGCTCAGGGGGCATGCCCCCTGGCTGCCTGGCTATGTCACTGTCTGTGAGAGATGCGAAATGGCCGTACTGCACGTACAATTCGATCACTGTCGTAAAAACGCGGGTCTAGGCGAGGCCGCATAGCACGTAGACGAGCGTCATGGAAACGAGCGTCTTGACAACGGAGACGCGATTCGCACGATGAGATGTAGCGGCGTCGTTGTTGGGGTCTGACATGCTAGTTAGTCGTCAGTAGCCTTCGGTGCTGTGTGTAACATTGGTGAGGCTTCACCAGCGAATGAAGAATAGCACACAGGGTGTTACGCAACTTATTTGTGCGAATCCTTTCAATTTACACCCAAAGCATAAGAGGTCAGGTTTGAGACCACTAAGCAGGAATACATCGACAAGCATCCCAGTATTACAGGTGTATTTGCATCCAGGGGTAAGCCTTTGCACCACATACGGGAAGCAAGTGCCGTGGAAAGATCAGCAAATTGCCCCGAGATCCCTCACAGCCCAACGCATCAGGTGCTCAGCATAGTCGGTCCCAGAGCTCGACACAGGATACCGCTGAAGCCGAAACATCGTCATCAGTCGTCACCCTCACGACCAGCAAGTGATGTCTCTCCTCCCGGATCTAGCCACGGATCTAGCCACTAGCCACGGATCTAGCCATGGGACGGATCTAGCCACTCGGTTTAGGGGGGCCAGTCAGGCCAGAACTTCTCGACCGGGGGAGACGCGATGTCGGCTCGGTGTCTGGATGATTGTATTGTTGACCGGTTGTGTGTTAATGTCTGGTAGTTTTAAGGGAAAATGCTGTGACCGGGGAAGCGATGTCGGATGTCCGGTGTTTGTATCGTTGACCGGTTGTTTTATTGGATTGGGCACTTCGGCCTCCTCAGGCCATTTCGTGCCATGATGAGAAAATGTGTATTGTGTTATGCTAAATAATTAAGTTTATAAATATTGGAACAGGTTTGTATTGCGGAGAAAATTGAAAAGTAGTTTGATGAGAATTGGATGAATATCTCCTAATAGTGTAGGCAGAGTAAAAGGAATGTTGTGTGTATGGCAAAAATCTGTCAGTGTTTTTGGTGGGCCTTGGTACTTCTGACAATGAAGGAGAATATGTGGAACTGTAAGATATGTGTTGCATGATGGGCATGAAGGTCGAGGTGAAGCCGTGTATATGTATCGATGGGTAAGAAAAGTATGGCCGATGCGTAAACGTGATAGGACTTTTTCTTCATGTTGGTTTTTTTGATATGATGTAATCCAGGTATCGACGGTAGTTTTGATGAAACGTAATTGTGTATGGTTTGTGTTTTGTGTCCAGTTTTGGTTCCAAAAATGTCGAATGCTCTGTTGTATTGATGATTTAATGCCTTCAAAATGTGGTGGAATTTCTGTGATGTCTTGGAGGTGTAATGATGCTTGGATAATTTGTCGGCTTCTTCGTTTCCTGGGATGCCGCAGTGGCTGGGCGCCCACAGGAAACGGACCTTCACGCCCATCATAAAGTATTTCAAGGGTATCGTAAATGGAGATATGGCAATGGTGCGAAAAAGAAAGTGAAGAAAGTGATTGAAGAACAGATTTGGAGTCGGAACAAATAACAACACTGCGCATGGGGTGATAAATTGAACGGTTGCGGACATAGCGAAGAGCAATGAGAATGGCGTGCAACTCTGCGATGAAAATGGAGGTTCCGTTTGGCAAGCGATGCTGGTTTGTGTGTACCCGAAACAATGGCATTTCCAGTGAGGTTGGCGTCTTTTGATCCGTCGGTAAAAATAAATGGAACATGACGATAACGATAACATGTTTTGCGTATTCTGGACAGAGTTGTGATTTTGGGGTGGTGGTCAGATAAAAAATGTGTCGTTCGGCCATCTGCCAATGTGGTGTAGGTGGAGGAAGAGCAGTAATATGTGGAATGTTATATTGAAGTTGTGTTGAAAATGTTTTGACGCGTGAAGTTATGGTAAGGCCGGTTCGCTTTTCGGTGGGACCTAAATAGTCGTGGTGTAAATTTGGGAGAACTTGTAGTGACGAATGTGTGGGGTGGTGTTCTTTAAATTGAATTTTTGCGGCATATCTAAGTGTTTGTTCCATTCTTCGGAGATCTAATGGTGTAATTACTGCTTCTGTTTATAGAGAATTGATGGGAGAAGTTGTCATTGCACCAAGTGCTAAACGGATAAATTTATTCTGTATGGTGTCCAAAAGTTTCAAAGCGGAGGTACTGGCACCAGCATATATTAGCGATCCATATTCTACGATGGGAAGAACTAAGGATTGTAGAGATGTAAAAGCGTATGACGATCTGCTCCGAATGAGGAAGAAGTAATACAGCGAAATAAATTGAGTCGGTGAAAACATTGGGTCTGAACGTGTTTGATGTGTTGATACATGGATAGCCTACGATCAAAAATAATACCTAGGAATTTAAATGAATTTACAAAAGGTATGTTGTTGTTACCGAGGTGAAGCGGTGTGTCTGGGTTTGGGCAGGGTGTCGACTTGCTAAATATCAGTGTTGCAGATTTTGGGGCCGAAAAAAAAGAAACCATACTTTAGGGATCATTCGTGTTCTCGGTCAAGTGCGTTTTGGAATCGAATTAAATGTTCATAATTTTTGCCGGAGCCCCAAATCGCACTATCGTCTGCAAATAGTGAATATGATAGATTGGCAGGCATGTTATCGAAAAGATCATCAATGATGATGTTAAATAATACTGGTGAAATACAACTTCCCTGTGGTAATCCGTTCTGGAGGAAACGTCGGTCGGATATGGCTGACCGGCACCTGATATGGAATGGACGAGAACCAGATAAAAGCCTACTAAATAATGTGCTAAGTGTCCTTTTATGCCGAGGTGCTGAATTTTGAAAAGCAATGCGGGTTTGAAAACCATATCGTATGCTTTGCTGATGTCTAAAAATACTGCTACGGTGTGTTCATGTTTTTGAAGCCTAGGCGGATGTCTGTCTCTAATCGAATAAGGTGATCTATGGTACTGCGTCCTCGCCGAAAACCGCATTGAAAGGGAGATAGAAGATAATTTGTTTCCAGGTGCCAGGTCATTCTTTTTATAATAATACGTTCAAAAAGTTTTCCAAGACAACTGGTGAGAGCAATGGGTCGAAAATTGTTGGGGTCGCTGTGATCTTTGCCGGTTTTTAGTATCGGAATGATGATGGCTTCTTTCCAAGATTCGGGGAAAATATGACCTGACCATAATGAATTAAATGTTCGTAAGATGGAATGTTTCGTGTGGTCGGATAAATGTCTAAAAAGGAATAATGTAAATTGTCGGGCCCTACAGAAGTGTTACCGGCGGAGGAAATTGCATTTTCTAGTTTCGAAATTTGAAAAGGAGCATTGTATGTTTCAATGTTGTCAGAATCGAATTGTGTTAAATCGGTGTGAAAATCGTGTTGTGCATTTTGTAAGAATTCCGGTCTGTAGTTGTTATCAGAGCTATTGTGGGCCATGGTGTCTGCTATTGTATTTACTATTGTTTGTGGGTCTGTAATGGTGATATTCTGGATTTTGAGGGCCGGGAGTAATTTAAATGGGATACGTCCGGACAATCCGCGGATTAATTGCCAGATTTGGCTTAAAGGAGTTTGAAAGGTGAGTTGTTGTAAATATGATGACCATGAACGCCGCCTAGCATCGCGTATGATGTGGCGGGTTCGGGCTCGTTCACGGTTTCTGTGAAGTAAATTGTAGGAATCTGGATGTCTGAGATATTTTCGAAATGCTCTTTTTCTAATTGCGATGGCCTGTGCTACTTCCGGACACCACCATGGAACTGGAATTATTTTTGTAAAAGATTTGGTGAGTGGAATTGTAGTAGATGCTGCTTCAAAAAGTGTACTTGTAATTAAGTTGATGTTTTCGACGGGAGAAGTGTTGGAGTTGTATTGAATTTGTGAAAGTTCCTGAAATGTTGTCCAATTAGCTTTCGAAATTTTCCAGCGTGGGATAAAACTGGGTGTGATGTCGGTCGCAGTTGAAAAAGTGGGCATCAATTTTATGGGGTAGTGATCGCTGTCATGAATGTCTGTGTCTATGGTCCAATCGAAATCGTTGACCAGAGTTGGAGAGCAAATTGTCAAATCTATTGCAGTTTCTGTGTTATGTCCAAGGTGAAAAAAATGTTGGCTCTCCAGTGTTAAGTATTACTAAATTATGTCGGTCTAAAATGTGTTGAATAATGCGTCCGCGAGTGTCTGGGTGTGTACATTTGTAATCCCACGCTGGGCTATGAGCGTTGAAATCGCCAAGTAAGATGAACGGGTTTTTGAAATTTGTGATGAGGTTTTCTAATTGTGTCAAAATGTTTGTGTTGACTGTAGACGGTGGAATGTATGGTGAGCATACATCTATATTTCGACCATGTAAACGTAATGTACAAGCTATGGCTTGTAACAATGAATGAAGTGTAATTTGTGTATGTGTGTAATCATTGTTAATGTAAATGGCTGTACCGCCACTGCGGTGTGATCCACGGACCTCATCGTGGCGGTATAGCGAATAATTGAAAAGATTCAAATTATATGTATCGGTAGGCAAAAGCCAGGTTTCTTGAAGTGCGATGAGAATCGGAGTTAAGATGCTAAAAAGGCTTTCATTTCTGCCCATTTGGAAATCAAACTACGGCAGTTCCATTGTAGAAATATGGACATTGGTGAAAATTAATATTTGTCGGCACCTTTCGGTGCCTGGCGCAGCCACGATTGCAGCTCGGGCGAGCATGTGGGTTGGGTGCGTCCGGCGGCGGTTGACCCGCCTGAACCGTCCGACCGACCGGTGACCTTGGCGGCCGGCTCACGGCGGCCGGCCACTGCCGCGGGGGATGCCCGCCGGCTGGGAGTTGGTCGGGTCACGTGGGCGCCGGCCGGCGCTGGACATGCAGGGCTGGACCAGCGGCCCGCTGACGGGGAACGAGAATGTGCTCCTGCAGCGGAGTGACTGCGGGGCCTATCACTCCTTCCTGGAGTGGTCCGTTTGTTGGGAGCCGGAGTGGTCTGTGTGTTGGGAGCCAGGGTGGTTTGTGTCGGTGTGGTCAGTGGAGTAAGCTTTTTGAGTGGAGCTAAACCGGGAATCATGTCTGTTTGAATCGAGGCAGAAGTAATGTTGACGCGACATGTGGGGGAGGGGGAGCAACGGTGGCCGCCTGAGCATACGTTTTCATTGACGGGGAGGTGGCTTCGACAGACCGTCGGGCCTGGGGGTATGACACCCCGGTCGTGGCCTTCACAGCGCGGACCTCCTTCTCCTTGCGCCAAACTGGGCAGAGGGGTGATGTGGTCAGGTGATCGGATGTGTTGCAGTTGAGGCAGTGGGCAGGTTTGGAGCAGGTGGATTCTGGATGAGGTGGGTCGCCGCACTTGGGGCAGCGGGCTGTTTGGCGGCATGTCTTACTGCCATGGCCGAAGCGCTGAGAGTTAAAACAGCGGAGAGGATTGGGAATAAAGACACGGACTGGGTATCGAAGGTAGCCGGCGAGGAGTGTCTTGGGGAGAGTTGTAGAGTTGAAGGTAAGGAATAGGAGACTCATGTCACGTTTCTGGCCATCTTTGAAGGATGTGATGCGGCGGACGTGGGTCACCCCCTCCGGCCTGAGCTCCGCTTGAATATCTTCCTCAGACATGAAGCGGAGCTCCGGCGGGAAGACGGTGCCTTTGGTGGAGTTGCGGTTGGAGTGGAGTGAAATGGTCACGGATTTACCACAAAATGTGGTGATACGGAGGAGGGCTTTGGTCTGGGCTCGGGTTTGGGTTTTGATGACGAGGGTTCCGTTGGCTAGGGCTTCAATGTCAGGATTGGCTAAGGAACAAATGGCGAGGAGATGCTTGGTTGGCCAGAAACCGTTGACACGACGAAAGGAGACGGACTCCTCGACAGGCTTTACCACGATGTATGATCCAGCACTGTCGAGGTAGGGTTCAATGGGTTCAGGTTGGGAGGACGTGGTCTGGTTCGAGCGTGGGTCAGCGGCGTGGAGAGTGATGGTCTGGTATTGATTGCGAGGCGAGGTCGTGGTCTTGGGATGAGCAGGGGTCGGCGAAGCGCAAAGGGCTTCCATGGCGTCATCAAGGGGAATCGTCCGGCGTGGGTCATCAATGGTTGTGTCGAGAAGTTGGGCCTCAGGGGCCAAGTCCGGGGTCGCGCAATGGTCATCTGGTGTGGTCAGCGGGGGAAACTCAGACTCGGAGTCCTGTGGCGAGCTGGGGTCATTGTCCTTTTTCCTTTTTTCCCCATCACGGGAAAAAAACCCTACCGAACGATATCTAAATAAACACGCAGAATAAAGGGAACGAAAATACTACGACGATGTAAACCGAGTGGGGCGATGGGTGTCACCCCACTAGAAAACGAAATGAGAAAAGAGCGACGGGTGTCGCCCCACGAAAATGAAAAATATAAACTGCAGTAACAAGCAGTCAGTCGCGCCAAGATTATGGCACAGCGGTGTAGTCAGCGGGCTCTGATATTGTACGAGCGGATAGTACTGAATACTCCATGAACTTTTAATAAAGAAAATAGACCTTGAAACGCTACTGTCAAGTAAACGTAAGCGTTAGGTTTTCAAACACGTAAGCGGGCGGGATGGGTCGGGTCAGGTCGGGTCAGGTTAGGGTGGATCAACTCGAGTCGTCCATGCGAACTTGTCTCGTACATGCACGATAGTAGGCTCGTCCGTGCTTCTCCTTCGCTCACATTGAGGTTTACTACGCACATGACAGCTTGCTGTTCACCGGAGCATCACTGCACCTTGTTCTGATCTAGTCGGAGAGCCCGGCTTCCCGGACGTATCTGTCTCGCTGCCCTGCTCCGACTACCGGCCCGGTGAGGACGACCTGCAGGCGTTCGACTTCATCCGCCGCTTCAAGCTGGACGTGTTGGAGAAGCGATTCCCCGGCGTGAGCAAGGTGCGCGGCTCCAACCGCGTCCAGGTGGCCTACCGTCTGGATGCCTCAGCCGACCTCAGCATGGCCACAAGGTACTCTTGGGTTCATTGGCGGCGACGTGTGAAAACTATGGGTCCAGCCCAATGCATGAAGACAATGAGTGCTGCCAATTTGGTTGGTGGAGCAAAGCCCGTAGGGTCCCATGTTGGGAGTGCAAGGCGTTGGTGATGTCAAGGTGAAGATGGTGGATCCCTGGCTCCACCAGAAGTATGGCAACTCCCCCCCCGCTTGATGATGTAACCGCGCCTCTATCAGGCCACAGACAACATGGTGATAAATGTCAGTTGTGGTTCACCTTGAGCCGACCTGGCCCTATGGGCCATAGGCCGGGCCTTGGATGAGTTATGGACGGCACATCGCTGGGTCCCAAGCAAACATTGACAACATGGGCTATGGACTGAAATAACTGGACTGAGGACAGCCTTCAAACAAACCACATTGGATGAGCCGAAAACATGTGACTTATTATCAAATACATATAGTTTGGTATTCTTCACCAAACAAGCAGGCAATCAATTTAGCACCTTGCACCACCATCGCCGGTTTCATTTTGGCTTTACCACAACAGTACCACAACGGTACCATTTATATAATTGCATTCAAATAGGTTCAATGGCCATGACCTTGCCCGGATCGGCTTTGGATCCCGTGGCGAGCACAGTTTTTTTAAATGAAAAAAATGTCCCTGCTTCTCCGGATGGATTTCGCTGTAGTTCCTTGCATTACAGTGCAAGCAACTTGTGGAATGCACCAAATTTTGCCTCCCTGGACCTGCCACTGATAATAACTAGATACTAAAACTTCACAAACGTTAGTGTTGTCAGTGAATACTAAATGTGCACAACTGACTGTCTTACGGGTCTCGCCAGAAGGGATGTTCTCCCCTGGCATAAAATGAACTTCTCTGTGCTTGTTCAAAAAGAAATGTTCTCAAATCATCATGGTCAAAGTACAAAAAGAAGCGAAATAGCGATATACATAGGAGTGAAAAGTGCATAACTACATTTTGATACACTTTACGAGCTTTGAGCAGCATGTGTTTTGCTCACTAGTGCCCTCTCGATTGAAGCCAACACTACACAGTTGTAGCATCAATGTGAACAATCGGTGAAAATTCAATGGAGTTTTCAGATTTACCGCTGTGGGTGTTCCGTGATATCGTCGGGTAGAGCAGGTACAGTTGCGGTGCAATAAGTATTCACTAGGTAAGCGAGGTGAATGAGCCCACCATACTAACGGGACATTGGACTCTCCACGAACAATAAGCATGGCGCCACGGTGTGCGGCTTCTCACGCTGTTTTCTTCTACAAATGTGCATGGATGTGCAAAGCACACCTGCAAATACCTGCACACGCCCTTTCCTAATGTGGTCTCTTCCTGGTAGATCCCACTGATGGCGTGATGGTGACGAGCATTTGCCGCTGTCGGCTACTTACCTCATCTTTGGACCGCAGATCCGTGTTTCCGGTCGGTCTGCCGGCCGAGTTCAGCTTCATCTCGACATTCCGTGCGCGCAAGACCTTCAAGCGGCCGTGGGACGTGCTGAGGATCAGCGACCTGCGTGGCCGACCTCAGTTCTCCATCACGCTGAACCCCATCGAGAAGCTGGTGCAGTTCGTGCTGCCGGATCTGGCCGGCGGCACACAGCAGCTGGACTTCGCCGGACTGAACGTGAGCTGACCCGCAGCACCGCCATAAGAGGGGCGCCAACCGACTGCCGTCCTGTATTGCTCACAGTTCACACGACACCGCCTCAGGTCTGCCTGAGCGCTGCTTCGAGTATCATCGGACGCCTCGGTCGTGCGCTCGCCACCCGCGACCGTACGGAGGATGGGCAGATCGGTTGTCTCCATTTCAGGTCTTGGCAGTCGCGGGTAGGCGCACAGCCCGGGGGCACGTGCAGCAGCGGTGCATGGTGCTGCTGGACGTGGTGACGTGCTGTGGGTGACGCGCTGCAGGACGTGGTGACGTGCTGTGGGTGACACCCTGCAGGACGTGGTGACGTGCTGTGGGTGACGCGCTGCAGGACGTGGTGACGTGCTGTGGGTGACACGCTGCAGGACGTGGTGACGTGCTTGGGTGACACGCTGTGGGTGACACGCTGCAGGACGTGGTGACGTGCTGTGGGTGACACGCTGCAGGACGTGGTGACGTGCTGTGGGTGACACGCTGCAGGACGTGGTGACGTGCTGTGGGTGACACGCTGCAGGACGTGGTGACGTGCTGTGGGTGACACGCTGCAGGACGTGGTGACGTGCTGTGGATGACGCGCTGCAGGACGTGGTGACGTGCTGTGGATGACGTGGGTGAACGCTGCAGGACGTGGTGACGTGCTGTGGATGACGCGCTGCAGGACGTGGTGACGTGCTGTGGGTGACACGCTGCAGGACGTGGTGACGTGCTGTGGATGACGCGCTGCAGGACGTGGTGACGTGCTGTGGGTGACACGCTGCAGGACGTGGTGACGTGCTGTGGGTGACACGCTGCAGGACATGGTGACGTGCTGTGGGTGACACGCTGCAGGACGTGGTGACGTGCTGTGGGTGACACGCTGCAGGACGTGGTGACGTGCTGTGGGTGACACGCTGCAGGACGTGGTGACGTGCTGTGGGTGACACGCTGCAGGACGTGGTGACGGCTGTGGGGACACGCGAGGACGTGGTGACGTGCTGTGGGTGACACGCTGCAGGACGTGGTGACGTGCTGTGGGTGACGCTGCAGGACGTGGTGACGTGCTGTGGGTGACACGCTGCAGGACGTGGTGACGTGCTGTGGGTGACACGCTGCAGGACGTGGTGACGTGCTGTGGGTGACACGCTGCAGGACGTGGTGACGTGCTGTGGGTGACACGCTGCAGGACGTGGTGACGTGCTGTGGGTGACACGCTGCAGGACGTGGTGACGTGCTGTGGGTGACACGCTGCAGGACGTGGTGACGTGCTGTGGGTGAACGCTGCAGGACGTGGTGACGTGCTGTGGGTGACACGCTGCAGGACGTGGTGAACGTGCTGTGGGTGACACGCTGCTGGACGTGGTGACGTGCTGTGGGTGACACGCTGCAGGACGTGGTGACGTGCTGTGGGTGACACGCTGCAGGACGTGGTGACGTGCTGTGGGTGACACGCTGCAGGACGTGGTGACGTGCTGTGGGTGACACGCTGCAGGACGTGGTGACGTGCTGTGGGTGACACGCTGCAGGACGTGGGACGTGCTGTGGGTGACGCGCTGCAGGACGTGGTGACGTGCTGTGGGTGACACGCTGCAGGACGTGGTGACGCTGCAGGACGTGGTGACGTGCTGTGGGTGACACGCTGCAGGACGTGGTGACGTGCTATGGGTGACACGCTGCAGGACGTGGTGACGTGCTGTGGGTGACACGCTGCAGGACGTGGTGACGTGCTGTGGGTGACACGCTGCAGGACGTGGTGACGTGCTGTGGATGACACGCTGCAGGACGGATGCGACACAGCATGCAGTATTGACACCTGAGTGTGACACTGTGTCTCTGTGTAGGTGCTTAAGCACCGAAAAGTCTCCTTTTAGCAATGCACTCGGGCATGCACCAGAGATGGTACACGCTGTGGTACTATGCTATTGCATACACTGCGATGTTAAAGTATGGGGTGCACTGTCAGAGGAAGAGAATGTGCACAGCGTGACACCGCGCATGCGCAGTAAGATACATCAAATTTTATTTTACAGTCAAAAGTTCTGCTTCGCGCAGACACTCAGCATTGGGGAATGTTGTGCCTCCATTGATAAACGGTCGAGCTCCCAAACTGTTGCGCTCATCGGCTCGTCTCAATTCAACTTGTCGACCGTGTTGAGACATTGGCAGCAGCTTATTACCTGAGCGTTGCCGTGTGTGTAGCTCTCATGCGGACATTCATCCCAGGGTGTTATTGACGCCAGGCTGAGGCCACCTTTAGAGAATCATCCGGTTGCTTTGTCGCAGCAGCAGCTCGCACAGGAGGATTACTAGAGAGGAGACTATGCCGACTCCCAGCACCAATAACAGCACAGATATCTCTTCGATTCCCAGAGCCATGGTGACGTCCATTGTCTGCGAGTCGGTCGATTCCGGACACCTAACAAAGTCCGCCTTGAGCTCCGGTTTGTGGTCGTTCACCATCTTCACTACAACGCCAAACTCGCGGAGCTTGATGATGTAGTAGTTGAACAGCCTTCTGTACGGGAAGTTGCGTCGGAAAGCAAAGCTGAAGCTGAGCCTGGGCGTTTCCAGGCGCCAAATACAGCTGACACAGGTGGACACCCATGGCGAGCAGCCCAGCGTCCTGTGCATGTCTGTGGGGAACATGGACAGTGCCATTTTGGGTGGAATTGCGCCATTCAGTCCCACCGGGTCCAGAAACAGCTGCCTCTTGATGTTGCTGGACGGCGCGATGTCCAGCGGGAGATTTACGGCGGACGCGAAGGTACCGGTGGATGGCCATCCAGGCGAGCAGCACGGCCGAGTAGCTGGTGTAGATGAAGAACGACGTCAGGAAGCAGGCCATCAGCGTGGTGCGCGACGAGACGAGGCGGAGGCGCGTGTTGGGGCCCTGCTGACACAACATACCGAACACAACCAGTGGCCAGTAGAAGAAGTTCGTGTCGGAAGGCGCGTCGGCAAGCGTCAGCGGATCTCGGACGACGCGTTCGTCCCGGCCTGGAGAGGGCGCGCCCTCCGACCTGCCGGTGACGATGCTCACTTCGTGGCGGCGCGTCTCAGTGGGAGCGTCTTCAGGGCGCCGATACGCTAACAGTGCCGCCTCCTTGCGCTCCACCGCCCACAGAATGGCCGCCATGCCGACGAGGGACACCGAGATGGTCAGCCACGCCTGGCACGTGAGCGGCTTCAGGTAGGTGCGTGTGCTGGCGCGCCGCGGTGGCCGCGGGATGCAGTAGCCTTGGACGGAGTCATAGAGCGGCGTAGAGAAGTCCACCTAACTGTGGCGATGCGGCGTGTTGCTGAACATGGTGGCACCGACGTCGAGGCCGTTCGGCCACTCTTCCAGACGTTGCAGCAGGCAACGTGGCATTGCCTTAGTGGCATTGCCACCCTTCGACCGGACAGTGTGCAGTTGCATGTCGAACTGCAGTCGGTGCTGCAGATAGAGCAGCAGGATGCCGCTGAAGCCGCCCACGAGCGGACAGTGTACAGTAGCATGTCGAACTGCAGTCGGTGCTGCACATAGAGCAGCAGGTTGCCGTTGAAGCCGTCCACGAGGTTGCCGACCGGACAGTGTGCAGTAGCATGTCGAACTGCAGTCGGCGCTGCAGATAGAGCAGCAGGTTGCCGCTGAAGCCGCCCACGAGGTTGCCGTTTTTGACGACGGCACGTGCCGAATCGGCAGTGGATTCAAATACGCCCACATTGAGCGTGACGCCCTTCATGATGCCGCGAACCCGGTGCTGATGGCTGCTGCTTCCAATTTCCACCATCCTGCCATGCACACAGGTGACATCCGGTCGCTCCAGGTGTTTTCTGTTCCAGTGAGTCCCTTTGAAGACCTGCACCGTTCCGTTGGATACGACTGCGGTTATAACGGCTGGCGAGAATTTCGTTAGAAAGTATCCTTCTCGTTTGCCTGGGATGTGCTCGGCGACCAGGAGCCATCGTCGTCCCGTTGTTAACGCGGCTATGTTGATAGCATTGTGTTCCGTCATCACCGACACGATCCAAATTATGTCGCGAATGCTGTCACCAGGCCTCGAGAGAAAGAAGCGGCGAACCATCTGGTAACCCCGAACATGACATCGAGGGGCTCTGTTAGAAATGTAGCGAAGATGTTTCTAGACGACAGCGCTCGATGCATACGCAGACGGTTCTCCATGGGCGGAAACTTCCCATTCGGAAGATTTTCGTGCATGACGGTGACATGGTTCAAGCCTACCCGCCTGCTGTGCGCGGTCAGACAGGCCAGCGACTCTCCTGTCAAGTGCATGCCATCCATGCTGGCCTGCCACGGTACTGAAGTCCAAGCCGCAAACCAGATGACACATTCGTATGGCCCCATCAGCGAGCGCTGTCTTATCGGGCGACGTCGGAGACACTGCAGCGTTTACAATCCGGATGACTGCCTGCAGGCAGCTTCGGGCTCACTTTGAGGATGCGCCTGCATCCATCCTCGCTGTTTTACCTTCAGTGATTGCCAGCGAATGGTTCCGATGGTGCCCCTGCATTCATTCTGTTCACCTTGTTCGCCATTTCCACACGGCGTCCGAGGGCACACAATCGGCACACGGCCAAGCCCGCCTCCTACGGCAGATCACGGCGAGGCCCGCCTGCGACGGCAGATCACGGCGAGGCCCGCCTCCGACCGTAGATGCCGACCCACGCACTCGCCGCACTGCTTAAATAGCCGAGGCCCGGTCAGGGGCTCTCGACTGCCGCTTCCATCGCCTTCATTGGTACCATTGCGGCTTAGTGTTCGATGAAGTTTACACAGCAAATATTGGTGTGGCGATAGACGATAGCGATAGATAGACCATGCCAAACGCATGGTACCAACGACGGGTAGCGGTCAGCTATCAGGGTTCGGTGAAAACCATTTCGGACGATATCAGCGGAAGGAATAGGGAATCATGCCACACATCGTTGATAGTGCGTCCATGCCTATCTTGCCTTTGTCTTTTCTTCCTGCCTTTATGATCCGAATGCCTATGCCTATCGTGTCGGCAGCTTATCATCTTAGCTCCATTATCAAAGGACAATTTATCGATTGACAGGCACTTACAGTGATTGTCCGAATGTCGACTATTCATGTGTGTCTCCGGCCGCTGTCGGGTTAACCTTTCCTGTGTTCGGTGCCACAATGGCCTTTTGAGGCAGCCATGCTGCTGAAGGCCGTGTGCTGTGTGACAAAATGTCTGATAAGCGTAAGAGGCGCTTTGTTCACGAGATGAGAATATTCAAGCATGGAAGAATGCTACTAAGGCACTTGCTAGTACGTTCGACATCATCGACCTTAGAGCAGCGACAATTGTTTCTGAGTGACTTATTGAGAAGCTAAGTGGCCACGTTAACAAGACACCATCTGGTTCGCGTGGTAGCGTCTTAAAGAAAGGCACTCATCGATGTTCAAACTCGTTCAGTTTTTTTCCGCATGAATTAGACAACCATATGGAAAGAAAACTCATAGTAATCATCGCCACACACATTCTAAGAGTTTCCGCTATCCAATTCAAAAGTGTCTGTCGTTGATCTAACACAAACAGCGAAGAGACACTGTTTTAGCGCACAGTGGGAGACCACTATTTTAACGTACATCAGAGGTCACTGCTTCTAACTCACGGCGGACGGCCACCGCATCAGCGCAGTGTGGGACCACCGTTGTTGACGTACGATGGAGGACCACTGTAGGAGAGTTCTGCTCTCCTGGTAGGTACAGTCTAGTTTTGATCTGACTCCGCGACAACTTGTTCGTAAATGCATTAGCCGTTACTTGGCCCTGTATTGACCGGGCGGATGACTAGCAAAACGGCAACAGCTTGGTGTACAGCAGTTTCAACCGAAAACAGCTGGCGGACATCGGCGCGTGTCTTTAGACAGTCCGTGACCGGACAGCTAATTCAGCGGCTCGCGCCTCAAAGTCCTCCCGGCACGACAGTCAACCGCCCAGCCGGACGTTCGGCTCGTCTCTGCTGTTCTAGTGTTGTTGGGCTCACCTCTGCTGCTCTAGTGTTGTTCGGTCACTTCTGCTCTAGTGTCGTTCGGCTCACCTCTGTTTCTCTAGTGGCGTTCGGTCACCTCTGCTGCTCTAGTGTCGTTCGGCTCACTTCTCCTGCTCTAGTGTCGTTCGGTTCACCTCTGCTGCTCTAGTGTCGTTCGGCTCACCTCTGCTGCTCTAGTGTCGTTCGGCTCACCTCTGCTACTCTAGTGTCGTTCGGTCACCTCTGCTGCTCTGGTGTCGTTCGGCTCACCTCTGCTGTTCTAGTGTCGTTCGGTCACCTCTGCTGCTCTAGTGTCGTTCGGCTCACCTCTGCTGCTCTAGTGTCGTTCGGCTCACCTCTGCTGCTCTAGTGTCGTTCGGCTCACCTCTGCTGTTCTAGTGTCGTTCGGCTCACCTCTGCTGCTCTAGTGTCGTTCGGCTCACCTCTGCTGCTCTAGTGTCGTTCGGCTCACCTCTGCTGCTCTAGTGTCGTTCGGCTCACCTCTGCTGTTCTAGTGTCGTTCGGTCACCTCCGCCGCTCAGCCGCGTCTGCCCTGACCAGGGCCAGTCGCGCGCTGCTCGTCATACCTCTAGCGCGTCACCCACGTGCCGGAACTAGCTATTGTGCCATGCTTTGGAGGGAGGGGCTCGGTCAACGACTCTCGGCCGGCCCCCGTCCTATATGTGCAGTGGTGATACACCATATGGCGAGAGAATGACGCCGTGTGCATGGGCACAGTAGGTGCCGGTCGGCCGTCCGACGTCGCGCCGGAGCTGACTAGTCAGAACATGCCGCCACGACACGAGGTGGGGGGGCGTGTTAATCTGGTCAGCTGCTGACGCCAGCGCTGGTCGGCTCGGTTAGCTGCCGACGTCAGTGCTGGTCTGCTCGGTCAGCTGTCGACGTCAGCGCTGGTCGGATCGGTCAGCTGCTGACGTCAGCGCTGGTCGTCTTGATCAGCTGCTGACGTCAGCGCTGGTCAGATCGGTCAGCTGCCGACGTCAGCACTGGTCGGCTCGCCGACCGAGCGGCGGAGGTATCCGTCCGGAGGCTGGAGCCGTGACAGGACCCGATAGTCAGAGCATACACACATAAAGGTACAGCCGTAATGTTGCTGCTTGACTCATTGCTAAAGAGGAGTCCGAAGCTCACTTCTTTGCACTACATGTTTTAGCGTGCAGTATATGGCCACCGTTTTTTTAACGTACAGTGAAGGGCCACCGTTCTTAACGTACAATGAACTATGAGAATTAATCACGCACTATCTCAAACTAGTTCATTGGGAGACGTTTTCTTTCGCACTTACGAAATTACCTGGTGCATTTGCAATGTATCTTCCACTGATTTATTCATACATGTTTAGATTAGTCGCATTTTTAAACTTGCGAGGACGAGCAAGCTTCCATTCAGATTTTCAGATTTGCAGACGAACTCGAAAGCGAAAGACGAACTCGAGGCCATCTGTGGCCTCGTCTGTTCTGTCCAAGTGCCATCTGTTCGAGAAGTTACGCAAGAAAAACGTACGTTAATCCGGCCCAGGTGGCGTTCGGACTGCTTAGTTGTATTTAGCTATATTTAAGTACATTAGTTCCCTTAGTTGCATTACAACTGACCGCATGGCACGACTGGACTTCGCCAGGAAGCCGCCTGCCCTTTCTACATGTAAGCGTAATTAACGATCACGTCTTTAGTGTCAATTAAAAGAGTGTAATTCGCATTCTCATTTTAACATTTTGACAAAGTTCTTTGGCGGTGTGAGAAAATTGCATGAAGAGCAAACGTCTCGACGTCCGGCCATCATCATTACGTTCGCCAAGTTCCGAAACGTGGAGTATTTTCCCATCGGCGTGATTTTTGTCGGACATTATGATTATATAATCCTTCTGGGGTAAAATGACTGTTCAATCGAGTATTATTTGCCGTATTGTGACAGAAAGCTAGCCGCTAACAAAGACAGCTTGGCATCTCACCCAGATCTTCGACCGACACTGGCACAAGCTGCATTTTGGTGTGTCGCGCACCGAGGTGGTGCTGTACGTCGACTGTCAGCTGGTGCGGGCTACACCTCTCTCTCCGGTCGGACCCATCGACGTCAACGGCGACATAGTCATCGGCAAGTCGTCCAACTCGGCAAAGACGGTGCCGGTGAGTCTGCCGTGGAGAGAGCTTCCGCATCGTCAGAAGTGGCGGGGCTGGCTCAGAGGCTGGCCGGGTAACTGGAGGGCTGATGAGGGGGACTGACGGGGGAGACGGGGCTGCCTCAGGCTGGCCAGGTAACTAGAGGACTGATGAGATGGACTGACTGTGGAGACGGGGCTGGCTCAGAGGCTGGCCGGGTAACTGGAGGGCTGATGAGGGGGACTGACGGGGAGTGGCTGGGCTGGCTCAGAGGCTGGCCAGGTAACTAGAGGACTGATGAGGGGGACTGACGGGGAGTGGCTGGGCTGGCTCAGAGGCTGGCCAGGTAACTGGAGGACTGACGAGGGGGACTGACGGGGAGTGGCTGGGCTGGCTCAGAGGCTGGCCAGGCAACTGGAGGGCTGATGAGGGGGACTGACGGGGAGTGGCTGGGCTGGCTCAGAGGCTGGCCAGGTAACTGGAGGACTGATGAGGGGGACTGACGGGGAGTGGCTGGGCTGGCTCAGAGGCTGGCCAGGCAACTGGAGGACTGATGAGGGGGACTGACGGGGAGTGGCTGGGCTGGCTCAGAGGCTGGCCAGGCAACTGGAGGACTGATGAGGGGGACTGACGGGGAGTGGCTGGGCTGGCTCAGAGGCTGGCCAGGTAACTGGAGGACTGACGAGGGGGACTGACGGGGAGTGGCTGGGCTGGCTCAGAGGCTGGCCAGGCTGGAGGACTGTGGGGGGACTGACGGGAGTGACTGGGGGGACTGACGGGGACGGGGAGTGGCTGGGCTGGCTCAGAGGCTGGCCAGGTAACTGGAGGACTGACGAGGGGGACTGACGGGGAGTGGCTGGGCTGGCTCAGAGGCTGGCCAGGTAACTGGAGGACTGATGAGGGGGACTGACGGGGAGTGGCTGGGCTGGCTCAGAGGCTGGCCAGGTAACTGGAGGACTGATGAGGGGGACTGACGGGGAGTGGCTGGGCTGGCTCAGAGGCTGGCCAGGTAACTAGGAGGACTGATGAGGGGGACTGACGGGGAGTGGCTGGGCTGCTCAGAGGCTGGCCAGGAACTGGAGGACTGATGAGGGGGACTGACGGGGAGTGGCTGGGCTGGCTCAGAGGCTGGCCAGGTAACTGGAGGACTGATGAGGGGGACTGACGGGGAGTGGCTGGGCTGGCTCAGAGGCTGGCCAGGTAACTGGAGGACTGATGAGGGGACTGACGGGGAGTGGCTGGGCTGGCTCAGAGGCTGGCCAGGTAACTGGAGGACTGATGAGGGGGACTGACGGGGAGTGGCTGGGCTGGCTCAGAGGCTGGCCAGGTAACTGGAGGACTGATGAGGGGGACTGACGGGGAGTGGCTGGGCTGGCTCAGAGGCTGGCCAGGTAACTGGAGGACTGATGGGGGACTGACGGGGAGTGGCTGGGCTGGCTCAGAGGCTGGCCAGGTAACTGGAGGACTGATGAGGGGGACTGACGGGGAGTGGCTGGGCTGGCTCAGAGGCTGGCCAGGTAACTGGAGGACTGATGAGGGGGACTGACGGGGAGTGGCGGGGCTGGCTCAGAGGCTGGCCAGGCAACTGGAGGACTGATGAGGGGGACTGACGGGGGAGTGGCTGGGCTGGCTCAGAGGCTGGCCAGGCAACTGGAGGACTGATGAGGGGGACTGACGGGGAGTGGCTGGGCTGGCTCAGAGGCTGGCCAGGTAACTGGAGGACTGACGAGGGGGACTGACGGGGAGTGGCTGGGCTGGCTCAGAGGCTGGCCAGGTAACTGGAGGACTGATGAGGGGGACTGACGGGGAGTGGCTGGGCTGGCTCAGAGGCTGGCCAGGTAACTGGAGGACTGATGAGGGGGACTGACGGGGAGTGGCTGGGCTGGCTCAGAGGCTGGCCAGGTAACTGGAGGACTGATGAGGGGGACTGACGGGGAGTGGCTGGGCTGGCTCAGAGGCTGGCCAGGTAACTGGAGGACTGATGAGGGGGACTGACGGGGAGTGGCTGGGCTGGCTCAGAGGCTGGCCAGGTAACTAGAGGACTGATGAGGGGGACTGACGGGGAGTGGCTGGGCTGGCTCAGAGGCTGGCCAGGTAACTGGAGGACTGATGAGGGGGACTGACGGGGAGTGGCTGGGCTGGCTCAGAGGCTGGCCAGGTAACTAGAGGACTGATGAGGGGGACTGACGGGGAGTGGCTGGGCTGGCTCAGAGGCTGGCCAGGTAACTGGAGGACTGATGAGGGGGACTGACGGGGAGTGGCTGGGCTGGCTCAGAGGCTGGCCAGGCAACTGGAGGACTGATGAGGGGGACTGACGGGGAGTGGCTGGGCTGGCTCAGAGGCTGGCCAGGTAACTGGAGGACTGATGAGGGGGACTGACGGGGAGTGGCTGGGCTGGCTCAGAGGCTGGCCAGGCAACTGGAGGACTGATGAGGGGGACTGACGGGGAGTGGCTGGGCTGGCTCAGAGGCTGGCCAGGTAACTGGAGGACTGATGAGGGGGACTGACGGGGAGTGGCTGGGCTGGCTCAGAGGCTGGCCAGGCAACTGGAGGACTGATGAGGGGGACTGACGGGGAGTGGCTGGGCTGGCTCAGAGGCTGGCCAGGTAACTGATGAGGATGAGGACTGATGAGGGGGACTGACGGGGAGTGGCTGGGCTGGCTCAGAGGCTGGCCAGGTAACTGGAGGACTGATGAGGGGGACTGACGGGGAGTGACTGGGCTGGCTCAGAGGCTGGCCAGGTAACTGGAGGACTGATGGGGGGGACTGACGGGGAGTGGCTGGGCTGGCTCAGAGGCTGGCCGGGTGAGTAACTGGAGGACTGATGAGGGGGACTGACGGGGGAGTGGCTGGGCTGGCTCAGAGGCTGGCCAGGTAACTGGAGGACTGATGAGGGGGACTGACGGGGAGTGGCTGGGCTGGCTCAGAGGCTGGCCAGGTAACTAGAGGACTGATGAGGGGGACTGACGGGGAGTGGCAGGGCTGGCTCAGAGGCTGGCCAGGTAACTGGAGGACTGATGAGGGGGACTGACGGGGAGTGGCTGGGCTGGCTCAGAGGCTGGCCGGGTGAGTAACTGGAGGACTGATGAGGGGGACTGACGGGGGAGTGGCTGGGCTGGCTCAGAGGCTGGCCAGGCAACTGGAGGACTGACGAGGGAGAATGTCTGGGGAGACGGGGCTAGCTCAGAGGCTGGCCAGGCAACTGGAGGACTGATGAGGGGGACTGACGGGGGAGTGGCAGGGCTGGCTCAGAGGCTGGCCGGGTAACTAGAGGACTGATGAGGGGGACTGACGGGGGAGTGGCGGGGCTGGCTCAGAGGCTGGCCGGGTAACTGGAGGATTGACGAGTGACTGGGGAAGCCAGCGACTGCACCTGGTCCCTGGGTGAGCTGGGGACTGACTCACCTAGATTTGAATAAGCTGAAGGCTAGGTCAACTGAAGTTTGAATTAGTTCGTGGATTAAGTGGCCTGAACATTGACGGAGCTGGGGACTCAGAGATATGCACGGGAGTGGAAGGGTTTTGGGACAAAGGTGGAGTAGGAACTGGTGCTTTGAACAGATCTAGAGAACGGCGAGACCGGTCACTGGAAGATTCTGGGGCCTGGACTGAGCTTAAAGATTGCTGACGATCCTGGAAATAAACGAAGATCTGAGGAATGGAAGGGGACCTGAATCTGAAAGACAAGATGGTAGGAATTCATGTATGCATTAGTATTTTGATCTGGGAACTGCACATTCACCCCCATTTCAATGATTGTATAACATATGCATGCACAGTGCTAGTTCGGGTGAGCGCTGAATAATGACCTTTCGCCCTGCTATCGAGTCTGACATGACCGGACGTGACCTTTATGCTGCTCCACAGATTGACCTGCAGTGGATGGTGATGAACTGCGACCCGACCCGACCTGAACGAGAGCAGTGCAGCGAATTGCCGGTACGTCAGTCCAAGGCCACTGCTGGCACTGAAAAAAATGTGCTGCTTTTCGCTCGTATGGGCTCTCGCTTATAGCGATGGGTCAAGCCTCTGGATGTGCCATTCTGTCAAGTGTTGTGCTGCTGAAAAATGCTGTGCTGAAGTGCTGAAAACAAACTGTGTCGCTTATCGCTCATATGGGCCCTGGCTTGTAGCAATGGGTCAAACATTTGGATATGTTATTCGGACACTGAAGACAAACTGTGTCGCTTGTCGCTCATATATTGGCCCTCGCTTGTAGCAATGGGTCAAGCCTCTGGATGCCATTCTACGTGCGCAAAGGGTGATGTTTCTGAACGTTCGCTGTACTTTTTCGGCTAGATAACAAGATCATCGGGTATTTGTGTCTTTGAATTCAGCAATTCAACATGCATAACAGGAAGTTTCCTGGTGAACATCTAATGACATTGATTGGCATTTCATTTGCGAGATTTCCGCAATGGCGGCCGACAAGTTGCCTGCCGCGTCAGCCCGGTGATCGGGAACTGATGGCCTGCCGCGTCAGCCCGGCGATCGTGAACTGATGGCCTGCCGCGTCAGCCCGGTGATCGTGAACTGATGGCCTGCCGTGTCAGCCCGGTGATCGTGAACTGATGGCCTGCCGTGTCAGCCCGGTGATCGTGAACTGATGGCCTGCCGCGTCAGCCCGGTGATCGTGAACTGATCGCCTGCTGCTGTCGCGTTCTAGAGTCCGCCCGAGCCGCAGGTGCAGCCGGCCGTCTGCGAGACCGTCTGCCCGCAAGGACCGCCTGGCTTCAACGGAACCAAGGTCAGGCTGACGTTCGGCCAGTGGCGCCTTGGCGAATCGGCTGGCCGGAATGCCGGTGTGTTCAGGCGCACAGTTGGCAACGCTCACGAGTGGCTGAATCTGCTGGCGTGAGCAGCTGAGTGTGCTGCTGACTGGACCTGACCTCGGCACGTGCTGCTGAGTGTGTTGCTGACTGGACCTGACCTCTGCGTGTGCGGCTGACTGGACCTGACCTCGGCACGTGCTGCTGAGTGTGTTGCTGACTGGACCTGACCTCGGCACGTGCTGCTGAGTGTGCTGCTGACTGGACCTGACCTCGGCACGTGCTGCTGAGTGTGTTGCTGACTGGACCTGACCTCGGCATGTGCTGCTGAGTGTGTTGCTGACTGGACCTGCCCTCGGCATGTGCTGCTGACTGGACCTGACCTCGGCACGTGCTGCTGAGTGTGTTGCTGACTGGACCTGCCCTCGGCATGTGCTGCTGACTGGACCTGACCTCGGCACGTGCTGCTGAGTGTGTTGCTGACTGGACCTGCCCTCGGCATGTGCTGCTGACTGGACCTGACCTCGGCACGTGCTGCTGAGTGTGCTGCTGACTGGACCTGACCTCGGCACGTGCTGCTGAGTGTGCTGCTGACTGGACCTGACCTCGGCACGGGCTGCTGAGTGTGTTGCTGACTGGACCTGCCCTCGGCATGTGCTGCTGACTGGACCTGACCTCGGCACGTGTGCTGCTGAGTGTGCTGCTGACTGGACCTGACCTCGGCACGTGCTGCTGAGTGTGCTGCTGACTGGACCTGACCTCGGCATGTGCTGCTGACTGGACCTGACCTCGGCACGTGCTGCTGAGTGTGCTGCTGACTGGACCTGACCTCGGCACGTGCTGCTGAGTGTGCTGCTGACTGGACCTGACCTCGGCACGTGCTGCTGAGTGTGTTGCTGACTGGACCTGCCCTCGGCATGTGCTGCTGACTGGACCTGACCTCGGCACGTGCTGCTGAGTGTGTTGCTGACTGGACCTGACCCCGGCGTGTGCGGCTGACTGGACCTGACCTCGACGTGTGCTGCTGACTGGACTTGACCTCGACGTGTGCTGCTGAGTGTGCTGCTGACTGGACCTGACCTCGGCATGTGCTGCTGAGTGTGTTGCTGACTGGACCTGCCCTCGGCATGTGCTGCTGACTGGACCTGACCTCGGCACGTGCTGCTGAGTGTGTTGCTGACTGGACCTGCCCTCGGCATGTGCTGCTGACTGGACCTGACCTCGGCACGTGCTGCTGAGTGTGCTGCTGACTGGACCTGACCTCGGCACGTTGCTGAGTGTGCTGCTGACTGGACCTGACCTCGGCACGGGCTGCTGAGTGTGTTGCTGACTGGACCTGCCCTCGGCATGTGCTGCTGACTGGACCTGACCTCGGCACGTGCTGCTGAGTGTGCTGCTGACTGGACCTGACCTCGGCACGTGCTGCTGAGTGTGCTGCTGACTGGACCTGACCTCGGCATGTGCTGCTGACTGGACCTGACCTCGACGTGTGCTGCTGAGTGTGCTGCTGACTGGACCTGACCTCGGCGCGTGCTGCTGAGTGTGCTGCTGACTGGACCTGATCCGTCGGCATGTGCTGCTGAGTGTGCTGCTGACTGGACCTGCCTGCTCGGCAGTGTGCTGCTGACTGGACCTGACCTCGGCACGTGCGGCTGAGTGTGTTGCTGACTGGACCTGACCTCGGCGTGTGCGGCTGACTGGACCTGACCTCGGCGTGTGCTGCTGACTGGACCTGACCTCGGCGTGTGCGGCTGACTGGACCTGACCTCGGCGTGTGCGGCTGACTGGACCTGACCTCGGCGTGTGCGGCTGACTGGACCTGACCTCGGCGTGTGCGGCTGACTGGACCTGACCCCGGCGTGTGCTGCTGACTGGACCTGACCTCGACGTGTGCGGCTGAGTGTGCTGCTGACTGGACCTGACCTCGACGTGTGCGGCTGAGTGTGCTGCTGACTGGACCTGACCTCGACGTGTGCGGCTGAGTGTGCTGCTGACTGGACCTGACCTCGGCGAACGTGTGCGGCTGAGTGTGCTGCTGACTTGGGCTGACTGGACCTGACCTCGACGTGTGCGGCTGAGTGTGCTGCTGACTGGACCTGACCTCGACGTGTGCGGCTGAGTGTGCTGCTGACTGGACCTGACCTCGGCGTGCCGCCATTGCCGCAGGGCGCGCGCGGAGCCCGCGGTGGTCCCGGCCCGATCGGGTCCATCGGAGAGCCGGGAGTTCCGGGCTTCCCCGGCACGGCGGGCACCCCCGGCCAGGCCGGCCTGGTGGTGAGTGTGACATTCTGCTGTGTATGTTACGTGTCCACGGGTATATAAATGCATAGGCAGATATAGAGCGACAGAGAGAGAAGAGAGAGAGTGCAATGGGAAGAGAGGGAAATAGAGATGGGAGAGAGAGGGAGAGAGAGAGAGAGATATATATATATATATATATATATATATATATATATATATATATATATATATATATATATATATATATATATATATATATATATATATATATATATATATATATATATATATATATATATATATATATATATATATATATATATATATATATATATATATATATATATATATATATATATATATATATATATATATATATATATATATATATATATATATATATATATATATATATATATATATATATATATATATATATATATATATATATATATATATATATATATATATATATATATATATATATATATATATATATATATATATATATATATATATATATATATATATATATATATATATATATATATATATATATATATATATATATATATATATATATATATATATATATATATATATATATATATATATATATGAGAGAGAGAGGAGAGGAGAGAGAGAGAGAGAGAGAGAGAGAGAGAGAGAGAGAGAGAGAGAGAGAGAGAGAGAGAGAGAGAGAGAGAGAGAGAGAGAGAGAGAGAGGATGGGGGACGGACAGTGCCTGTCAGACAGTAACCGCAGGCCACACTGTGACATGTGACCCTGATATGTTGCATGCTGTACCTACAGGGTCTGCAGGGTCCCCCAGGCCTGCCAGGACAGCCGGGCCGGACCGGGCCGAAGGGCGACCGTGGCAATCAAGGGCTGACCGGGCCTCGAGGCGAGCGAGGAGCGCAGGTAATGGGTGTCATCACACTGGCATGATGATGTGGGTCACAAACACCCCATCTGCCATCACCTGCTGTGCAGTCTAGTGGAAGGTGTTTGTGTTTATTGCCGATGAGCCTGCTCAGGATTGCAGTTCAGTAAATGCATTGAATGGACAGCAAATTGATCCCAGCGCATACCGTGGTGTCTCTTACTCTCAGTCGTATCTAAATATCTTGAAAGCTTACCAGGTTGAGGAGGTAGCCTACCCTACCTGCAGCGTCATAGACACTGGCCGGCTCAATTCAATTTTCAGTACCAAATTTACCAGGTTCTTTTTTGACGACATGTCGCAATATTCATGAGTACCTTCTCAATCTAGGACAAAACATCCAGCACTGCCGTATTATACAGTTGCGTTATATGCACGATGCCGTGGCTTATGTCAGCGAGGGCGACATGAAATTGGCCGCAGCTCCATGCGCAGTTCCCAGTGCATGGCCTGAAATTTCGCTCCCATGTCGACGAATGGGTAAAAATGCTTTATCTTGACTTCCAGAATACTCCAAAATACTTCATCGCATTAGCTCCTGTGCAATTTTTGTACGCGTCACCGCTTCTTATATTTTCAACATGCATCGCCGAAAGACACCGCAGAAGCCGAGTTCTAATGCGCCACTGCCGCCGCCGCAGGGTCTGCTTGGTCAGCAGGGTCTCAAAGGGGAAGAAGGTGGGCGCGGCACGGACGGCCGACCGGGCGTGGACGGGCTGCCTGGTGCACAGGGCGCCTCTGGAGACGCTGTCCGGGTGGTGGGGCCGCCCGGACCGCCTGGATCGCCTGGGGTGTCAGGCACACCGGTCAGTGGTGACCGGCATACACAGCCGGCATACACCGCCGGCATACACCGCCGGCATACACCGCCGGCATACATCGCAGGAATACACAGCCGGCATACACACCCGGCATACACACCCGGCATACACATCAGGCATACGCAGCCGGCATACACAGCCGGCATACGCAGCCGGCATACACAGCCGGAATACACAGCCGGCATACACAGCCGGCATACACAGCCGGCATACACCGCCGGCATACACAGCCTGAATACACCGCCGGCATACACCGCCGGCATACACCGCCGGCATACACAGCTGGCATACACAGCCAGCAAACACAGCCTGCATACACAGCCGGCATGCACAATCGGCATACACTGCCGGAATACACAGCCGGCATACACACCCGGCATACACACCCGGCATACACACCCGGTATACACAGCCGGCATACACAGCCGGCATACACCGCCGGAATACACAGCCTGAATACACAGCCGGCATACACAGCCGGCATACACAGCCTGAATACACCGCCGGAATACACAGCCGGCATACACAGCCGGCAAACACAGCCTGCATACACAGCCGGCATACACCGCCGGCATGCACAGCCTGGATACACCGCCGGCATACACAGCCGGCATACACAGCCGGCATACACCGCCACCACAGGTAAACACACAGGCCACAGCGGGCTTCCACACAGTCGGCTCCCCGGGCAGTAATGGGCGTGGCTAATAAGACGGTAAGCTACATAAGGCTAACCGACCAGATACTAGACCAAGTAGTTAATGCTTCATTATTTATATAAAGCTAGTCTTCACCAGGCAATGCTTTTGTGATGTATTAGCGAAATATATTTGATGGATGTTTCGATCACTCCTCTGACTATTTGCACCGCAGGCGTTTATTGCGCTTCATTGCCAGCCGAAGTGTGTTGTGTTTTGAGTTCAGTGTCTGCTGACTCCCGGTCGTCTACCAACAGCGCACGTGGTACGCGAACGACGCCTGGCGTTTCAGGCCACCGCTGCATCGTTCAGCTTGGTGGCGCTGCTTTTCCAGGGAGCGTCTGGGCAGGACGGTGTGCCAGGCCGGCCGGGGCCGATCGGCGAGCCCGGGGTGCGAGGATCTCCCGGTCTGGACGGCCGCTCTGGACCAGCCGGCTTCGCGGGAACGAAGGGTCAGACGGGCCTGCCGGGGCCCGTCGGACAACAAGGACTGCCTGTGAGTGGCGAAGGGGGCAGGGGCGGAGCTTTGTCGGGCAACAGGGACTGCCTGTGAGTGACGGAGGGGGCAGGGGATGGAGCTTTGTCGGACAACAAGGACTGCCTGTGAGTGACGGAGGGGGCAGGGGCGGAGCTTTGTCGGACAACATGGACTGCCTGTGAGTGACGGAGGGGGCAGGGGCGGAGCTTTGTCGGACAACAAAGACTGCCTGAGTGACGGAGGGGGCAGGGCTGAGCTTTGTCGGACAACAGGGACTGCCTGTGAGTGACGGAGGGGGCAGGGGCGGAGCTTTGTCGGACAACAAAGACTGCCTGTGAGTGACGGAGGGGGCAGGGCGGAGCTTTGTCGGACAACAAGGACTGCCTGTGAGTGACGGAGGGCAGGGGGTGGAGCTTTGTCGGACAACAGGGACTGCTTGTGAGTGACGGAGGGGGCAGGGGCGGAGCTTTGTCGGACAACAGGGACTGCCTGTGAGTGACGGAGGGCAGGGAGCGGAGCTTTGTCGGACAACAAGGACTGCATGTGAGTGACGGAGGGCAGGGGGCGGAGCTTTGTCGGACAACAGGGACTGCCTGTGAGTGACGGAGGGGGCAGGGGCGGAGCTTTGTCGGACAACAGGGACTGCCTGTGAGTGACGGAGGGGGCAGGGGCGGAGCTTTGTCGGACAACAGGGACTGCATGTGAGTGACGGAGGGGGCAGGGGCGGAGCTTTGTCGGACAAAGACTGCCTGTGAGTGACGGAGGGGGCAGGGGGCGGAGCTTTGTCGGACAACAGGGACTGCCTGGGAGTGACGGAGGGGGCAGGGGGCGGAGCTTTGTCGGACAAGGACTGCCTGTGAGTGACGGAGGGGGCAGGGGGCGGAACTTTGTTGGACAAGGACTGCCTGTGAGTGACGGAGGGGCAGAGGGCGGGCTTTGTCAGACAACAAAGACTGCCTGTGAGTGACGGAGGGGGCAGGGCGGAGCTTTGTCGGACAACAGGGACTGCCTGTGAGTGACGGAGGGGGCAGGGGATGGAGCTTTGTCGGACAACAAGGACTGCCTGTGAGTGACGGAGGGGGCAGGGGGCGGAGCTTTGTCGGACAACAGGGACTGCCTGTGAGTGACGGAGGGGGCAGGGGCGGAGCTTTGTCGGACAACAGGGACTGCCTGTGAGTGACGGAGGGGGCAGGGGGCGGAGCTTTGTCGGACAACAGGGACTGCCTGTGAGTGACGGAGGGGGCAGGGGCGGAGCTTTGTCGGACAACAAAGACTGCCTGTGAGTGACGGAGGGGGCAGGGGGCGGAGCTTTGTCGGACAACAGGGACTGCCTGTGAGTGACGGAGGGGGCAGGGGATGGAGCTTTGTCGGACAACAAGGACTGCCTGTGAGTGACGGAGGGGGCAGGGGCGGAGCTTTGTCGGACAACATGGACTGCCTGTGAGTGACGGAGGGGGCAGGGGCGGAGCTTTGTCGGACAACAAAGACTGCCTGAGTGACGGAGGGGGCAGGGCTGAGCTTTGTCGGACAACAGGGACTGCCTGTGAGTGACGGAGGGGGCAGGGGCGGAGCTTTGTCGGACAACAAAGACTGCCTGTGAGTGACGGAGGGGGCAGGGCGGAGCTTTGTCGGACAACAAGGACTGCCTGTGAGTGACGGAGGGCAGGGGGTGGAGCTTTGTCGGACAACAGGGACTGCTTGTGAGTGACGGAGGGGGCAGGGGCGGAGCTTTGTCGGACAACAAGGACTGCCTGTGAGTGACGGAGGGCAGGGGGCGGAGCTTTGTCGGACAACAGGGACTGCTTGTGAGTGACGGAGGGGGCAGGGGCGGAGCTTTGTCGGACAACAGGGACTGCCTGTGAGTGACGGAGGGGGCAGGGGCGGAGCTTTGTCGGACAACAGGGACTGCCTGTGAGTGACGGAGGGGGCAGGGGATGGAGCTTTGTCGGACAACAAGGACTGCCTGTGATTGACGGAGAGACAGGAGTGGAGCTTTATCGGACGGTCAGGAGGGATTATCAGCGCCTGTCTAGGGACATAGGGTGGGGACTAGGGACGGTGGGGGTTCTGTGGGCCTGTCAGCAGGAATTGCCAGTACCCAATTTGCGCCCAGGTGGGCACACTGTGGTCAGGTGGATGTATGGAGTCATGAGACTGCATTCTCGTGTAGCGTCTATGGTTCCAGCCCAGCTGTAACAGATGGCGAAGCGACACTTTACCGCATCGAATAGGATGACTGCTATTAAATCATGCACGCATTTCGTGTTCCATGGTTCTCGTCATGTGTAAATGCGACGTAGAAGAACGCCGTCATCTGCGCAGATGTAGGCGTTCTGATTCTGTACTTAACCACATGGCCTGTAATATCTGATGGAGTTCGGTGGTGAAAGTATTCTCTTCAATTGAGTTTGTGGCGAATATGCTCCTAATATTGAGCCAACGTTTCCAGTAGGTATAGACACACCGGCACGCCCACGCTCATGTCTCCAAGATATCGCAGCAGCACTCTGGCTTCTGGCTATCCATGTCTTCTGTAGTACTGTGTGCATTGCCTTGTCCTGCTATTTCTTCGCCGTGCCTCTAATGCCTTTCACTGTTCTACGTTGTCATTTTATCCATGTCGTCGGGACACGTCACCTTCTCAGAGATCTTGTCAAGGTCCAACGAGGTCGTTGACGTCGATTGACATTGGATAACCATATTCAGCACACAATTTTCATACGTATATTCAAGACGTGCCCCTTTACCGAATTGTCTCCAGTGACAAATCGAAAACATGCAGTGCACTCTGGTCAGAGCTCAGTGGGGATTCACCTCCATTGGTGATGACGAATTGAGAGCAGAGACGCTGCGGACTGCACGACTAGGTGTCGGTCATTGTCGCTAGCCAGCAACACTGATCCGGTCAGCCACTGATCTTTCCTGGCTAACCCGCGGACCACAGACCGACCGATCATCTGATGCTCGGACCGCAGGCCAACTGATCTCCTGATCCTCTGACCACAGACCACCTGATCGCCTGATCTTCTGACCACAGACCACCCGATCACCTGATGCTCGGACCACATGCCAACTGATCTCCTGATCCTCCGATCACAGACCACCCGATAATCTGATCCTCTGACCACAGACCACCTGATCGCCTGATCTTCTGACCACAGACCACCCGATCACCTGATGCTCGGACCACAGGCCAACTGATCTCCTGACCCTCTGATCTCAGCCCTCCAGACCCCGTACCGACCGGCCCGTGACCGGGGGGTGTGCCGCAGGGTCCGCCGGGCCCCGGCGGCATCAGCAGTCCGGTGCCGGGCGAGTCCATCCCGGGTCCGGCAGGGGTGCCGGGCCGGCCCGGTCCGCCCGGCCTGGCCGGACAGGAGGGCTCGCCTGGCCCGCTCGGACCACGCGGCGGGGTCGGCCGCCAGGGGCCCCGAGGCGACAAAGGTAAGGCTCAGCAGACTCACAGCTGCTCCGACCATACGTGACGATACGTGATTGGACCGTACCTAATGCTCTGCCACAGGGGAATCGCTTACGCACTTTTGGGGGAGTCACTCCATGGTTGATAACTCCCAATGTCTGTTGGATTACATATACATGGGATTCAATGGAGTCCCCTCCCCCAATGCTGATGAGCCTGATAACTGATCACACATTTCTTCAATCGATATAAAGATTAAAGAAGGTGCACAGGTTCTACCGTGTGATTAAATGCCACATTATTTGTCGGATAACCACCCGTCACGTTCGATGTTGGCTCAATTGAATTGTCAAGGCCAACGCTGCCATTGGAGAAGTATCCGATATCTAGAGAAATAGTTTGTGAGCTGGATGGGCGAAGACAGGCTTTGACGTCGACTAGTTTAATGCATCTCCATTCTCTTGTTAGCTCTTTGGATAGCGACACTTTGGTGGTATCTCATGAGGCACACATGCCCAAAATGTTACGAGCTAATTAGTATTTATGATCGCTCTTATTAAGAGTGAGTGCAGCGTGCCTACATCCAGTAAAATGCACTCCTTCACGAGCGACGCCTGTTAAATTGCTTCTTCTAGGATTTAGGAGTGTGTTAAAATTTATCCATGTACTTGTCTTGCGACGTTTCGTAGTACTATGCAACAGGTGAAATAATTTAGATATTGGTGTTAAGTAGTCTGACAGAACGAGTGAATGCTCTAACTCGGCCGAAAATCCGTGCCAATGTATCCCATGGTATTCTACCTGTAAGTAAAATTACTTCAGCTTGTCGCCACCAATGCACGGGGGTGATAATGGATATCGAACTAAGCATAGAGTGCATTGCTCCCTTTATATATATATATATATATATATATATATATATATATATATATATATATATATATATATGAGTGTGTGTGTGTGTGTGTGTGTGTGTGTTTATACATGATTTATAGGCTGAGTTATCACTCCCACTAAGCGTCCTCATATTGGTCCACTTTACCTACATCGTTGAAAAATTACAAGCGTCTACAACGGCTATGTTCTGGTCGGCCTAGTCCCGCCCAGTGGGCCGCAGAAGGTGGACCTTGTCAGCTGACGGGAGACTCTCCACCTTCTACCTCACTCATAAGAGGGCACGTCCATGCTCCACCGTCGGTTCGTAGGGTGGGCGTAGGTTATGTTAGCTTCCCCCTCCCGCTGGTGTAGTACCATGAATCATGCCTCGATGTGTTCTTTCAAATACAACGGACATGGTTTATACCGATTTATTGTTTCTCATCTACCACGCATCATCCCCTTTGCTTTGGATTACTCTGATTGGTTCTGTATTTTGCTCGCACTCACTATCGTCGCTTTTCTACGCATTGTATTGGGGGGTTTTCGTGAACTATTTCCAACATATTAGTTATGGACACAATATAGCCGAAGCAACTGACGCTCTCAAAAATTCCAACTACAAATACACACATAATAAGGGCACATCAAGACTGCTTATAGTCTCAAGCATTGCATTCTGCATGTTTTGTACTACGTGGCTGATACGCACAGTTACACACCGTACAATGTGTGTCAGTCTTGAAGCACAGTGTGTAAGTGGTGTTGTTTTGGGTGTTGTCTTGTATCCTTTTGGTGGCGCTATGGGCAGGAACAATGCTTACTGAGGCACGAACAATAACCGCCTGTGCTGTCATATGGACCAGATTTTGGCAGATCCACGGGCGTCATAAGGTGCAGATCTCCTGACGTACTAAAGGAACTTAGCGGCTTCGTTGTTGACTAATCTAGCTGATTAAAGTATTTTATCGAATTCGCCATGTCAGAGCTTGTGTTAGAAAATCACACCGCAATATTCAAACTCACTGCTAAGCAGTGTCATTTTTTCTTGCTATGTACTTGATACTGTCCTTTAGGCAGTGTGTCGTGTCGTCCATTACTGCCCATTTCAAATCATGAGTAGATAGAAAGCAAGAGAGAGAGCGAGAGAGAGAGAGAGAGAGAGAGAGAGAGAGAGAGAGAGAGAGAGAGAGAGAGAGAGAGAGAGAGAGAGAGAGAGAGAGAGAGAGAGAGAGAGAGAGAGAGAGAGAGGGAGAGAAAGAAAGAAAGAGAAAGAAAGAGAGAGAGAGGGGGGGAGAGGGGAGGGAGGGAGAGAGAGAGAGATTGGAAGGAATGGAGGGCGGGTGAGGAATAGAGGGAGAGAGAAAAGGAGGGAATATTCCATGCACAATATTACGACTTACGCCTGTCTACTCATCAGAGCTATCCGCATAGCTTCCATCACATGACACCGAATCCGTGCACATCATAACTATGTAATTCAACCGATACAGTGCACACCTTTTCAGAAGGCTGTGACGGCCAGGCCAGGTCTTCGCAGCGTAGTTGATGAAGTTGGCGACAACTTGCTGTCACGCAGGAGACGACCATAGTCTTCACGAGGAATTATTAGCTGGGAATTGTGATGACCGGTGGCAAAGTGACGCCGCAGGTTTGGTATTGGGAGGGGGGGCGAGAGAGTTTTTGGTCGACTTTGTCCTGCACGGCCATGAAGGTACTGTTAAATTTTCGAAATCAGACGACTTTCCGTTTAACAAGGGACCATATTTTAGCGGCTTACAGCATTCGTTTATGCGACAGAATATTGCCTCTCATTTTCCGTCAGCGACGAATCTCGCCACCGATTGACACCTGGCTAACGGCCGGCACGCGCGTCGCCAGGCGAGCGGGGACCGTCGGGCGTGCCCGGTCAGGACGGCCTGCGGGGCTTCGTCGGAGCGACAGGCCAGGACGGGCCTGCCGGCCAGAAGGGAGAGCCGGGTCTCGCCGGACTGATGGGCCCCCAGGGCGTGCCCGGAACTGCCGGGCTGCAGGTGAGTCGCCCGGCCGGCGATCACCGTCGACTCCACTCGTCGCTCAGTGCAGCCATGTTGCGCATTGTTG
This sequence comes from Ashinkailepas kermadecensis, assembly GCA_034440615.1. Classification (NCBI taxonomy): domain Eukaryota; kingdom Metazoa; phylum Arthropoda; class Thecostraca; family Neolepadidae; genus Ashinkailepas; species Ashinkailepas kermadecensis. The sequence continues at coordinate 490,911 of JAOTOM010005177.1, forward strand.
CCCGCCGTCCGGATACGTGTGTGTTGAATATACGCCAGGGAACATAGCGTGCTCTTGGGTGCGTCATTGCCTTGATTGGCTGGTGAAGTCCAATGTCTTCTGGGCTTCACATGGAGCCGCTTGGAGCTGCCACTCGTCAATGTGGGACAGCCTAATGCACTCATTGCTCCATCCGGTTGCTCCATCGGTTTCATAGAACGTCGCTACCGACCTAAGTTATTGTTGCCAGGTGATGTCGTGTTTCTTCCAGCTATTTGGTCATGAGTCATTGCTTGTTTCCGTTCTAAGCCAGGCCTATCTTGGCATATTGATGTGTTGTTTTGGTATTTGACGTCGGGCGCGCAGCAGCAGTCTTTATCTGGCAGAGCATCGAGGCGCCGTTGATATGTCAGTGAGAAGTGACGTTACCCGGACCGCCTACCGCCTCCAGTGATAGACACCACTGAGGTACCTGGGAGCAGTGGCGGTCTGTGTGTTCTATAAGGGTGTCTGTACAATCTTCCGGAGGAAGGAGTTGAGTTTGTGGAAGAAGGGGTGTCAGGAGGCACCTTGACGGCCCGTGGCTCGGAGGGTGCCCTGGTGCCTGCCGGACGTCAGGAGGCACCTTGACGGCCCGTGTGCTCGGCAGGGCCCGACTGGCGCCGCCGGCAACGTGGGTCTGGCCGGTCAGAAGGGCGACCGCGGCGAGTCGGGCCGGGACGGCGCCGTCGGCCCAGACGGCTCCACCGGCTTGTCGGGACTGCCGGGAGAGAGAGGCGCCACCGGGCCAGCGGGGCTGGACGGCCAGCCGGGACCGCGTGGCGAGGCGGGGCAGCAGGGTCCGCCCGGCCCGCTCGGCCTGCAGGGGTTCAAGGGTCACCCGGGCCATCAGGGTGCCGAGGGAGAGCCTGGGCCAAAGGGCGCCAAGGGACAGGTCGGCAAGACCGGAAACGATGGCGAGAAGGTAAGATAATTGCATACAATCGAGTAGAAGCAGAAATGCATTTGCAGTTTAACAACGGAATGTGCCCATGTTGGCCCAACCTGTCCGATGCTCTTCAATGTGCAACCATGAATCCCTCGTTTAAAAGCGTAGATAACTATTGCTTGTGAATGCGTTTGTATCATCCGTATTTCGGTAGTGCTTGTCAGTTTCAGTCTTAGAATATCTAAGATTTGCTAAAATTTCAGTGCTTTCTTTCTTTTCAACATAACCCTGCTTTAAGAACAGCAATATTTTGCTCAAATAGCTTGGTCTAACCTGCCTGTTCGTGCAAAATATTTGCCTCCCCTAGGTGAACATTATATTTTGGAGTTTGCTTCAGGGTACGTCACATTGTGTGTTTTCATTTCTTTCACTTGGCAGTGCAAATGTTAACATCATTGCTGAAGGGTTTACGTTCCAGGGAAAATTGTAAGACGAATGTGGGGGCAACAAAGCGTCTTTGTACTTATTTCAATGCATACATTTCATATCTTCTGGTGCATAGTGTACAAATTCGCATCAAATTCGCATGAGATGAGTATATGTATCCTCGCACATCATCCTGCTTCAGTTGTGTGGTGACCTTCCAGCGATGGCTGTTTATGCCAGAGCCTGCGCAATGTTCAATTGCCGTCTATGATACCTGATGCAAATTTGCATTGGAGAACATTACTTTGAATATTTTGGAAAACGGTAAATACTGTCAAAAAGCACCAGAACTATGTCATCCACATATGTCTTGCGTGGGTTCGGACGGTAGCCAGAGACTGGATGGGTGGCGTCAACGTGATTACACTGCCAGTGTTGTATAGCGGCGGCGGTGACCCGTGTACCACACGACACTGGATTGGCGGCCAGTCTGCTCGTGCTGACCGTCGTCGACGTCGGCAGGGGAGTTCGGGCGTCACGGGCCGACAGGGCCGCCGGGGCCGCATCGGCTTCAAGGGCGACCAGGGCGTGGCCGGCGACTTGGGTCCGGTGGGGCCGCGCGGCCTGTTCGGCCCCTCGGGCAGCACGGGCCCGACGGGCGAGCTGGGCCCGCAGGGTCTGCCCGGCCTGCCCGGCCATAAGGGTCCGCCGGGCGCGCCCGGGCCGCCCGGCCCGCCCGGCGAGACACAGTTCGTGGCCGCCTCCACCGAGGGCCACAGCGTGTCAATGCCGGGCCCTCGGGGACCGGCCGGAGAGCCGGGCATGGTGGGTGACGTCCAGCGCGGCGTGCTTGGCCGTACCACGCATCAATGGTCTGTGTTGCTGTTGCTGGAGGCTTGCAGGGCCAGGTGAAGTGTTTGTTGGTCGTGCTGTGCTGGTGTTCGTGTGTTCATCTGTGACCGTTTTCAGGCTGTGGCGTTGTTCTTTTTACGGTGAATGCAGCGTGCCTCCCACTCTTCCCGTCGTGTTTAGCTGCCATAAGTCGTGTACAAGTGGCTCATGATAACGCAGAAGTGCTTGCTCGCAGCGCTGTGCAAATGAGGATAAATTGGGTCATGGATGACATTGTATTTCAACCTTCACCCTGGTGAAGTTTAACACCCAGCTATAATTTCACAATGCACGTGCTGCGTTCAGCATATCAGTACAGGTTGACATTAAAATGGCTAATGAAATTGTAATGCCCCTTCAGCAGATGTTAACCTCCTCAGTACACCCACACGTTTTCTGCGCGCACAGTTCCTTTGGTAGATTGATGGCTGTACAATGGGCATGGAAATCGACACTACTCGACTCCAGCGAAGGAGCAGCCATTTATCGAAATATTCCTCCTGCTTGGTTAATCCTTCCCGTTGACCACCAGCCTGGTAGAGTCGGTGTGATGTGCTGTGTCTTCTGTGGATGGTGCGTGAGTCCCGGCGTTGCTACTTTTTGGGCGCGATAATCCCCTCCAGCTGTGTCTTGAGCTGCTGATTGGTGCGCTTCAGGAACTGAATTTCCTCGGCGTGTTTGCGCTCCTCCGCCTGCCGCTGCTCCTGAGCTCTCCGCTCGATTTGGTCACACTTGGCCCGCAGCTCCGTCACCTGTCACATCAGTCACCCGTCGTTACCTGTCACACAAGTCACGTCTGTGGTGGTGCAGGAACGAGTCTGCAGTAGAGTGACGGGGCCGCTCCTCTGTTACTTCTCCGACACCGTTGGTCGACTCGACACTTTATACTGAACATCTGCACGTGTCATACGCATATTAATACCGCCTTCCACATGTGCGCCGCGTGATTGATCACAACTCATACACACTGCGGGGCCAAGTCAACGACAGTATCACCTCTGCAACAAACTAGGTCAGGACTAGGAGTAAAAAGTGACTGGATGACCGAAGGTTCAGATGGTGCTGCTTGTTGAGGTCAGACTTCCCGTCCCGCAATGACTCCGTCTGTCTCGTGCTCGGTGCCAATTACTCAGCGTCTCAATTACTAAGCCAAAGCAAGACGAAGGTGTCACGTGAAGTAGAATCCTCTTTCTCCGCGAATGTGTTCTCAGCCTGGATGTGTCCAGCAATATTCCTTACGTGTACTGTGCATCCAATTACGCATTCTACCCAACTATGCCTTTCAGAACGGAGAAAGACGGAAGTTATCAACTTAAAATCATTTTTGACTTCATTGTTTTGAACATGAACTTGTAACCTAGTGCCGGCATCTACTTCCATTCACCACCTTCAAATTGTCTTGCTAAGCTCCCCCATCAGCCTCCCACTTGAAGCTTCACAAGTGTGAAATGGAGGTGTCATGTGATATTTCAACCTTCTCTCGGTGCCACAACCATGCACTGTTGGAATGCATAATTATCCCATACACCCGAATTTGGGCCTCAAGCCCTCAAGACCTCAAGCCATGTATGGTGTTGGCACAGTAGCTGCAGCTTGTTCAGAGCTGTAGAACACAGATGTTGGGCTGCGGTTTCTGTCCTTACCGATCGTACTCTGTAGCTCCTCTGTATCTCCTTGTTATCTCTTTACCCTCTCTTTATTCTCCTCTGTCTCTATATCGAGATCCATAACCAGCCACCAGTGTGTCAGTGATCCTCCTTAGTAGTGCCTACTTGTCCCAAACCTCAGATGTGGGGAATGACAGCTGTTAAACTGCCCTCACTGACCTGTCTCAGTAGCTCCTCCTTGTCGACCTCGAGCTGAGCAATAGTGGCCTCCATCTCCTCCTTGCCCTGTTCCGCCTGCAACGCCTTCCGCATGCCAAAGGCGCAGCTGCTCTCGTAGAGCGTTTGGTAGGCGGACAGCGTCATTCGCAGTTCGTCCCGGATCCTGAGCAGCAGCAGACCTCTCTCGGCACAGTTGATGGTCACCTGCCAGTGGAAATGTGCATGGCGAAGACGTTGCGGAATGTAGGTTTTGAGTGAATGCCCATTTTATTAAGCTTTCTTTAGCACATTTGGATGCGCATGTGTGTAGGAATTACCACCAGAGTAATTGTGATAACCTGGCTGATGGTGCGTGTCCCAGATAAAAGACTCGGAAACTCGTCGTTCTCAAATCGCGCGACTTGAAATTGACACCTTCCGTGGCTCACTGCGTGGTTTTTCACCACCAATGAGAGTCCCCTTGCACCCAATGAGACTTCACTGGAAGGTAGTGACAGGCTGTGTCGCGACACTACATCGTGTAATGCTGTGCATCACCTCATCAGCAAAGATAGCATGACGTTGCCCCGAAGCCAACGCAAAGCCTCCTGCTCCAGCGTGACACGTATCTCGTCAGCTCGTTTCACATACAACAGTCTGTAAAAGTGGGAAAATGACAGACATCACGTACACACCATTAGTATAACATGGCTGTCGTGACATATGCTGAGATCGCTTTAAGCATGCATCTAGCGTGGTCATCAGTATCGCCACAGGTCCCTCACTTCATGAAAATATGCGTTGGAAGCTTAGGTATGCTCTTAAACAGACGGGCACTGAACGATTTTAGTCATTTTTTTACATCTCTTACCAAAAATGTCAACAGCAGAAGTGACAAGTGTTCGCAAGTCGGTGTTAGAAATCCACGGAGATTGTATGCACCGATTACCTTGCTCTCACTGACGTCACGGTGTAAAGGTACTGCATGAATGATTGTTTCCCCGTTGGAAAGGTTTCTGGTTGAAACACCCTTAAGCCAATATAACTAACTGACCACTGACAAGATTGAAGAAACAGGAACTTCTTGCCATCTTGCGACGAAAGTCATCTACATCAATTTAAATATGCATATGGTTAATTTCATGTGGCATGTTCAATGTCTGTACGCTTGCATTCCTTGATGCTTTTCCACTAATGTTAATATTTGCCCTGAATAGTACCAAGAGTACCAGTACACCAACAGTACCAGTACAACAGTATTCATGTTCATGTCTCAAATACCTACCTCATCACTCACCTTTTTCTATGCATATATTATATATGCATTATATATATTATATTATATATATATATACATTATATATATATATATATATATATATATATATATATATATATATATATATATATATATAATATAAATATATATGATGTATATATATATATATATATATATATATATTAGATATATATACATATATTATATTATATATATTATACACTAATACCTTCTTCATGTTAGATGCCACTTACTTGGCGGATAACTTCGTCATATGCTTGGGAATACAGCTCGCGTCGTACTGGACAAATGCCAGTTTCTCTCGCCTGCCGCTGTTGTAGCTTCATGTCAAGCTGCTCCTGAAGGTTCAGAACGTCTAGCCGGGTAGCTGGAGTCGTGGAGACCTGCTGCCGCCACAGCTGGCCACCTTCCTCTTCCCATTCTCGAGGAGGAATTATGGAATTAAGCACTTCCTCGGTATCTTGTTTTGAGTCGCCGTGGCCGGATCGCCTTGGCACAGCTCCCTGGTCTGATGTTGGTACTGGTCCGAGGCCTTCTGGTGGGACCGGAACCGTTGTCTTGTCTTTAGCACGTGCGGTCCTCTTCTCGGTATTTTTTGTGACCAAAACGGGGTTGTCGTATCTCACCAGGGATACGTTTGCTGGTACCATGTTTTCAGCCATAGTGATTTATAGCACTGTGTTCCAGAAGAGTCCAAGATGATAAATGCAATTGACCTACCTACCTTCACTGCATTATATCCTTGAACATACACTTGTCCTCCAATAATCGCGCAACGATCTCCTGCAGTTGTGAAATGATGAAGATATGCGTTAATTTTATTTTTTGTTCTGTAAATATCCACGTGCCGTCTTCATTAAATACTCCTCAGAACAATTGAGCGCCTTAAAGAGCGATAGCTTTGTTAGTTAGTTGGCATAAAATGCCTGCATGACTATATATATATATATATATACTTGGGTGTAACCACGGTTTCGAAATTGGGGGGACAAACCAGGGACGCGGTAAGCTTGGACAGGATAGAGGGGTAGCGCCTGATTGTGGATCTGGATAGGCCTGTCGGAAAACGAAAAAAAAACAAATGAGGCGACGGAAGAAATCAGCTTGAATTTCGACTCGTCCAGATGATTTCTAATTATCAACCTTCTGATACCGCATAACAAGCGAAGTCGAATGACATCCATTTTCTGCAAATTGAAGCCATATCGACGAAACGCGAGGTCATCGAAGAACTCAATGAAACCTTTGACCCTGAAATGTCCCGGTTTGAAATGTTCCGCGAGTGTTCACCACTGGTTATTGCTTGATACCAGATTTCGATGGGTTTAAGCGAAAACGAAAACAAAATTGAGCGGACCAGATGATCAGCTTGGCCTTCGCCCTTAAAAAGAATTCGATTGCTTAACTTTCAGATACCGCATAACTAGCCACGTCGAATGACGCCCATTGGATGGAAATTGAAGCAATAGCAACCGAACCTCGTGTTCGGTCAATATCGCTTCAATATCGCCATCTAATAAATCAAGCTAATCTTTGACCTAAAAGGTTGACCTTAATATGTACCGGTTTGAAATGCTACACAATGGTTCACCACAGGCTATTGCTTGATACAAGATTTTGGCAGGTTTGGGTGAAAATGAGAAAAAAAATGGAAGACAACCGAAGAAACCGGTTTGCGTTGGACCTTGACTGTTAAAGTGGTAATGTGACACCTATGTAGTTGCCTCCAGCGTGTTCAGTGCAAGCAGAAGCATTTGTTGTAATTGATTCGAACGATCATAAACCCGTCGCTGAACGCCGATGCCAATACAAATACGCCTCTTGCGAACACGTCGCTGAATACGAATACGACGTTAACTTAACGCACTTGTTTAAGGCTGCCAATGACTCCTCTCCATGGTCTTGAAGATACCCAAGGACACCCAGAGTCACGTTTGTTCACGATATATCAATATGTGCGCAGGGGAATGCAACCTAAGATGCCTTGCGCTAATGCAAATTTGTTGCCTTGCAAGGCACAATTTTCCACTCAAGCGAAAACACAACTGTCAAGGTTCATGTTATTCAAGAATGGTTTGAAAGCAGAAATTTATAACGCTTGCTGATTTACCATTCGGAGATTTTGTGACGACAGACAGCCGGTGAAGTCCGTTGATTGGCTAGATCGGCTTCTAGTATTTTTGGTGATTCTCTTCCACATATACTTTCACTCTATGGATGATTAAGTATAATTTTGCGACGATCACACTCACGTAGCTGAGGCTGGGGGGACACGGAAAAATTGAGGGGGACAAATCGCCACTTTTCAGAAATTGTGGGACATGTCCCCCCAGTGGTTACACCCATGTATAAATACATGGTGATTTACCTCAATATATCACAAACTAGCAAGATAACGCGTTCTGCTGCCGACTCTTACCTCACTTCAGTGTACGGCGCTGCCCGTGCAGTGGCGGAATCAATGATTGGTTGCTACGAGACGGGTCGGGCAGTACCGGGCGCCACCGTTTTTCGTCAGCCATGGGTGCAACAGGTGGTTCGGGTTCTTCCTTTCATTTCTGTGCTGTACATTTATAATGGCACGTGGTACTTGCACCACTATTGCATTGAGCTACAGTACGAACAGTCGTAGTGGCCAGTTGTTTGTCATGCGTCATTTTGTGGCCAGCACAGAGCAGCGCTTCCAATAGGAAACACATGGATTTGGCCATCAAACTGAATTCGCGGCCTGCAGCGACATGCGAATATTATCAGATTGCATCGTAAAATGCGCACTGATTCTCGCTCTTGCGGGTAGAAAACATTTCTGATCATAAATTAAACCCAGGCGGTATTTCTTCCGTAAGGAGATGTTCCTGATATTTAGCATGGGAATTTGTCACAAAGCATGACATCGGATTACTGCCCAGGTTCTCTCAACGGCATTGATGTGGCATAGGCCAAACGTGCCCCATGGCGTTCTCCACCCATTCAGTTACATTTGTACGTGGCTTTTCGTGAAACTGCATACAACACCCTTCCGTAAAGGTTTTGAGCAATACATTTCTGTGGAATGTGTCTGTAACATTCGTCAATAGCATCGGTGATGACGTATATCGGTGACATCAGTGATGTCATGTGTTGATGACATAGATGATGACGTGTGTCGATGACATTAGTGATGACGTGTGTTGGTGGCATCAGTGATGACGTGTGTCGATAACATCAGGGAAGACGGGTGTTGGTGGCATCAGTGATGACAGGTGTCGATTACATCCGTGCTGACGTGGCTCAATGACATCAGTGATGACGTGTCGATGACATCAGTAATGACGTGTCGATGACATCAGTGATGACGTGTGTCGATGACATCAGTGATGACGTGGCTCGATGACATCAGTGATGACGTGTTGATGACATCAGTAATGACGTGTATCGATGACATCAGTGATGACGTGGCTCGATGACATCAGTGATGACGTGTGTCGATGACATCTGACCGTGACCGTGTTTCACAGCCGGGCGAGCGGGGCGCCGACGGTCGGTCCGGCCCGATGGGTCACAAGGGACCGGTTGGCGAGACGGGTCAGCAGGGATTCCCCGGAGTGTCGGGGTCTGCCGGCCAGCGGGGACCTCCCGGCGGCAGCGGTCGGTCCGGCTCACCGGTACGGTCTGACCCTCACCCTCTCCTCTCACTCCCCCCCTCCTCCCTCCCGGCGGCAGCGGTCGGCCCGGCTCACCGGTGCGGTCTGACCCTCACCCTCTCCTCTCCCCCCCCCCCCCGTCCCGGCGGCAGCGGTCGGCCCGGCTCACCGGTACGGTCTGACTCTCACCCCTCTCCTATCACCACCCCCCTATTTCTAATTTCGTAAAACGCCAGAATCATTCTTCATCGCAATGGCACATGCGCTTCGGAAGACCACTGCTGGCAGCCTTTCGTTTTTGACGCAACTTGCTAGATGTCTAGATGTCATATATACTTCCAGATGTCATCTGTCCGGAGAATTAACGTAGCGGCTGGCGGTTTCGCTGATCAGACGCGAACTCTGCTTACGCTACCATGAACGATAGCAGCTGCAGCCAGATCCAATCAGCAGCTGGTGCAGAATAATGCGCCAGTGTATGCCAGCAGTCACTCTTATCTGCCAAAAAGGACTCCTCGTAACTCTGGAGTCCATCAAATTCACCTGCGGACCGAGCTATTCATCAAAATGGAGGTATATTGTTCCGTCATTTTCCAAAGCGATGCGGTACAGCTAAAAGCCGATGCTAACAGGCTAGTGAGTAGTTGATGTTCCTGCAAGCAGGCAGGCAGGCAAGCAGGTGGGTATTGGCATGTGTATTTCGAGATGGCGCCGGCAACCCGGGATCGCCCTGGATATGCCACTGACAACCCGGGATCGCCCTGGATATGCCACTGACACCTCGACACTCAACCGGGATTTGGATATGTGAGTCTTACCTGACGTGGTGCACAGTCTCCCCTCCGTACTGGGGTTCCTCGTGACTGACGTGGTGCAGGGCGCAGCCGCCCTCCCTCTAGTGCGGAGTGTCTCGCGTTTGACGTGATGTAGGGCTGCCCCTCCAGCGTGGGATGTCTCATGTCTGACGTGGTGTAGGACTGCCTCTCCAGCGTGGGATGTCTCGCGTTTGACTTGGTGCAGGGTCTCCCCTTCCTCTAGTGCGGAATGTCTCGTGTCTGACATGGTGTAGGACTGCCTCTCCAGCGTGGGATGTCTCGTGTCTGACGTGGTGTAGGGCTGCCTCTCCAGGGTGGGATGTCTCGCGTCTGACGTGATGTAGGGCTGCCTCTCCAGCGTGGGATGTCTCGCGTCTGACGTGATGTAGGGCTGCCTCTCCAGCGTGGGATGTCTCGCGTCTGACGTGATGTAGGGCTGCCCCTCCAGCGTGGGATGTCTCGCGTCTGACGTGATGTAGGGCTGCCTCTCCAGCGTGGGATGTCTCGTGTCTGACGTGATGTAGGGCTGCCTCTCCAGCGTGGGATGTCTCGTGTCTGACGTGATGTAGGGCTGCCTCTCCAGCGTGGGATGTCTCGCGTCTGACGTGATGTAGGGCTGCCCCTCCAGCGTGGGATGTCTCGTGTCTGACGTGATGTAGGGCTGCCCCTCCAGCGTGGGATGTATCGTGTCCGCCGTGGTGTAGGACTGCCCCTCCAGCGTGGGATGTATCGTGTCCGCCGTGATGTAGGGCTGCCCCTCCAGCGTGGGATGTCTCGCGTCTGACGTGATGTAGGGCTGCCTCTCCAGCGTGGGATGTCTCGTGTCTGACGTGATGTAGGGCTGCCTCTCCAGCGTGGGATGTCTCGCGTCTGACGTGATGTAGGGCTGCCCCTCCAGCGTGGGATGTCTCGCGTCTGACGTGATGTAGGGCTGCCCCTCCAGCGTGGGATGTCTCGTGTCTGACGTGATGTAGGGCTGCCTCTCTAGCGTGGGATGTCTCGTGTCTGACGTGGTGTAGGGCTGCCTCTCCAGGGTGGGATGTCTCGCGTCTGACGTGATGTAGGGCTGCCCCTCCAGCGTGGGATGTCTCGTGTCTGACGTGATGTAGGGCTGCCTCTCCAGCGTGGGATGTCTCGCGTCTGACGTGATGTAGGGCTGCCTCTCCAGCGTGGGATGTCTCGTGTCTGACGTGATGTAGGGCTGCCTCTCCAGCGTGGGATGTCTCGTGTCTGACGTGATGTAGGGCTGCCTCTCCAGCGTGGGATGTCTCGCGTCTGACGTGATGTAGGGCTGCCTCTCCAGCGTGGGATGTCTCGTGTCTGACGTGATGTAGGGCTGCCTCTCCAGCGTGGGATGTCTCGCGTCTGACATGGTCTAGGGCTGCCTCTCCAGCGTGGGATGTCTCGTGTCTGACGTGATGTAGGGCTGCCTCTCCAGCGTGGGATGTATCGTGTCTGACGTGGTGTAGGGCTGCCTCTCCAGGGTGGGATGTCTCGCGTCTGACGTGATGTAGGGCTGCCCCTCCAGCGTGGGATGTCTCGTGTCCGCCGTGGTGACGCCGCGTCCGCCGTGGGACGCCGCGTCCGCCGTGGGACGCCGCGTCGCCGTGGGACGCCGCGTCCGCCGTGGGACGCCGCGTCCGCCGTCCACCCATCTAGCGTGGGATGCCATCCAGTGTGCGGTGTCCCATTTCTGACCGTCCACCGTCGCCGACAGGGCCGCTCCTTCAGCGAAGACGAGGTGCGCGACATCTGCGCCACCGTGCTGCGCGATCGGCTGGAGGAGCTGACGGCTCGCCTGCAGGGCCCGGTGGGCAGACCGGGCCGGTCGCGGCGCGGGCCACGCGGCTTCCCCGGCGACCCGGGCGCGCCCGGCGACCGCGGCTTCCGCGGCCCGCCCGGCGACCGCGGCATGCCCGGTCTGAACGGCGCTGGCGGCCCGCCTGGCCCATACGGGCCGCACGGCGAGCGAGGCGACCAGGGCCCGCCCGGACCCGAGGGCATCGGCATCGAGGGTCCCATGGGTCCGGCCGGCATGCCTGGTGAGCGTCTCACCGGCTCACCGTCGGACGGTGTCACGCAAGGCGATTGACATCAGCGTACATTGAGCTGCTGTATCTTGACGCATCTGTTTCCTTGTCGGCCAGGAAAGGGAGTCGTATCTGGCTGAAGGACCCCACCCAGTGTTCGATTTAAACCATATGACTGCAGACTGTGACTGGGCTCGGCATCATATTACGTGTGTACACATATACTGTGGCTGGGCTCGGCACCATATGACGTATGTAGACTGTGGCTGGTCTCGGCACCATATGACGTGTGTAGACTGTGACTGGGCTCGGTATCATATGACGTGTGTACACATATACTGTGGCTGGTCTCGGCACCATATGACGTGTGTAGACTGTGGCTGGGCTCGGCACCATACGACGTGTGTAGACTGTGGCTGGTCTCGGCACCATATGACATGTGTAGACTTTGGCTGGGCTCGGCACCATACGACGTGTGTAGACTGTGGCTGGGCTCGGCACCATATGACGTGTGTAGATTGTGGCTGGGCTCGGCACCATATGACGTATGTAGACTGTGGCTGGTCTCGGCACCATATGACGTGTGTAGACTGTGACTGAACTCGGCACCATATGACGTGTGTAGACTGTGGCTGGTCTCGGCACCATATGACGTGTGTAGACTGTGGCTGGTCTCGGCACCATATGACGTGTGCAGACTGTGACTGAGCTCGGCACCATATGACATGTGTAGACTGTGGCTGGGCTCGGCACCATATGACGTGTACAGACTGTGACTGGGCTCGGTATCATATGACGTGTGTACACATATACTGTGGCTGGTCTCGGCACCATATGACGTGTGTAGATTGTGGCTGGGCTCGGCACCATATGACGTATGTAGACTGTGGCTGGTCTCGGCACCATATGACGTGTGTAGACTGTGACTGAACTCGGCACCATATGACGTGTGTAGACTGTGGCTGGTCTCGGCACCATATGACGTGTGTAGACTGTGGCTGGTCTCGGCACCATATGACATGTGTAGACTGTGGCTGGGCTCGGCACCATATGACGTGTACAGACTGTGGCTGGGCTCGGCACCATCTGACGTGTGTAAGTTGTGACTGAGCTTGCCGTCGCGTGTTCCCAGGTTCGTCTGGCCCGCCGGGCGTCGGTCTGCCAGGCAGAGTCGGCGAGAGAGGCGAGCAGGGCCGGCCCGGTCTGACCGGCGTGCAGGGACCGTCCGGAAACCCCGGCCAGCCGGGCTTCTGCGAGTTCTGCAACCATCCGCAGTCGTACGCCGCCAGCGCCTACACGCAGGGCAGCAAGGGGCCCGACGTCAAGGGCTGAGCGGACGACGGCAGCGCGCCTAGCGTCGGCTGATGGAAACTCGCCGCACGATGAGCGCCCACCTGGCGGCGGAGGTGAGAAGCGGCCCCGGGAGGCTCAGAAGTAAGAAGCAGCCAAGCAGCCAGGCAGGCAGCCTTCCCGCAGCCAGGCTCCAACAGTTTGACAGACGAGTGTTTGTGGCCGCGATAAAGGGTCCTTCGGCAAATTGCAAGCTGACTTGGCGCCGAAACCTGCGCACCATTAGGTCTTTCTAAACATGTGCTGGGCGAAACGAGAAGTGGAGTCACTGATCACATTGGAATATGACTACGAGTGGAAGCAAGTTGTCCGCAGTAGAAATCGGCAAGCCGTCGGTCGATTCTGTTAGTCATTACGTCAGTAAACGCTCACAGACACTCACAAACACCGAGTGTTTCTAGTACCTAACACATTGGGAGGAGTCAATACAACTGCCACACCCATATGCTGTAACCGACGTGCAATTGCTGCCGGTCTGTCGCCGTCGCCTTGAATAGCAGGATGAGTGCGATTTATCGAAGTTTGTACATCACTGCCAGTAAGATGCAACACTTCAATGTGTGCATGCAATAGCTGTTTTTATTGATAGCAGCATGTGAGCGACAAGCGCCGGGTGATGATCGATTCTGGGGTACACTTAACGCGCCTAATGAGATGCATAGTCCAGCTTGAGCGATGTCATGTCGTGTTAATAGGACGATGTGACATTAAATTTGCTAGTGTGTCATGGTAGTGTTATCCATAGACATGATTAGGTCACGAGACTATTCGCAATACAATGTATTTGGATAGGACTGATGTTTTAAAGTCAGAAGACGACGAACACACGCACAAATAAGAAGACCCGTTGATTGTGTCCGACTCGGTACTGTTCCATGACATGACTGAAGGAACAGCGGGAAGGGCACAGGAACCATGCTCGCTCCCTTTTCTGAAACTCTAATAATTCACCCTGCGAGAGCTGCATGGAAAATCAACTTACCAAGCAGCTCGCCCCGAATCTTTGTCGGGCCTTCCTACGTGCCCACCTGTGCCGCATGTTAACATGCGCATACAACACGGACCCGCTCAAACCGGAACGGCCGAGAAGTGCTCCAATCAGTTCATCAAAGTCAAAGTCAAAGTCATTTATTAAGGCACTGCCACATTGTGGAACTTACGAAATACCTAGTCAATTGATCACATTCCTGCCATCACGTTAGATAAAATTGTAAAAGATAAAGGATAAAATCACATTACAATTTACGGACGGTGCAGCTTCGTAAAAATACCGGCTAGAAATTAATTCAGTTGCTCATGACATCCAATACAGACAAGCATTGCGACTCTGGTATGGTCTGGTGCGACTTCACGCAGGTCACCTGGCTACCTAATTGTATGGTTGAGGCTGATGGCACGCACGAAGGTAGCACGGCTAATTGTGTCGCGTGCTTGACCGGGAAGCGCATTCCACTGGAGAGTGGAGCGGTAGGAGAAGCCCCGCTGGGTGGCTGCTAACCTACATCGTTGCAGGTGAAGTGCCCCAGCATCGGTAGCACGAGTGCTTCTCTCCGACACAGCCGAGCGTTCAACAAACATTTCCCTGATGGCAGATGGGCAGTTCGCGCCGTGTATGGCTTTGTGTGCGTTGCACAGGTCACGGTGTCGCACCATCTCCTCAATCCTATCCCAGCCCAACTCGCGCAGAGAGGACGAGATGTGGTCGCGCTTCCGTCTTCCAGTGACTAGCCTAGCCGCGAAGTATATGCACTTCTGCACTCGCTTCATGCGGCACGCATCTGCCCCACCCCATACGGAAAGGCAGTAAAGGATATGGGGGAACACATGGACTTGGACGAGGAGCTTCAGGACTTCAGGGGTGAAGTGCTGCCGGAATTTGAAGAGGGACACGATGATGGCGGTGCACTTCCGGATGATGGAGGATATGTGCTTCTCCCACGTCAGCTGCTGGTCGAGGAATACTCCGAGCACTTTCACTGTTGGGGCCGGGTGGATATATTTTTCCGAGATCATGATGTGAAAACCTGAAGCTTTTTTGAGAGAAGATCTGGTGCCAAGAATGGTATGTAAAGGGATAATGTTACCCAACCAGTGCAGGTGAATAATGTTTGAATGTTCTCAGTTGAAGAGCGTGGTGTATCCAATGGTGTAATTTTATCAGTTAGGGCATAGACAGTTCCATTAACTTCTTCCTGAGGGTGAACAGTTATCCATGGGAGTCGCTTAAGTGCTGAGGCCTCTTCAACATGAGTGGGGCGTCTCTGCATTTTCTTTTTCTGTAGAAGGGTATCTGCCGTCGACGGAGTGTGGGGTGTGTGTGGGTGTGGGGGATCGATGGGTGAGCTGGGGTTTCTCGGGTTTCTGGTAAAAATAACACAAAACCAAACCGGGCTGAATCTCCCCTTTGCTTGTACGCGTCAGCGCGCGGTATTGTTTGGTCCCCTACCACTGTAGTAATTGCTTGTAGTAACTCGAGCTCTGGCGCACGTGCCGCCGAGCAGACGCGTCTGGCGGTGCAGCACGAGACACACGGAAACTGGCCGCTCGCCAGTATCCCCGTGACCACGTTCTGATTTGTGCCGGCGCGCGGGTGCTGCTGCCGAGCCGCACTCGGGCACGGGGGCAGTTGCAGTGTGTTGCTCTGCCATCTCTCTCTCTCTCGCTGATATACATATCGCCACGTCACGGATCTTTGAAGCCCTACGGACACGTCATAAGAACAAACAACGTAGCCACTCAAGCAGCTACACCACTCCCACCACCCATTCCCCCAACCAGTCGGCTTGGTGTTGTGTGAAGTACCTTCCCTTACACGTATTTATATGTTGTGCGAGATTAAAGTTTTGTAAAACACCATATAGGGAAGTGTGTGCCACACGCCAAATTAGAATGAACGAATTGTATTTGATAATTAATGAGTATTAAATTTTCGGTGCTTTGAATGGCTTTTCCCAAGTTGGGGCTTTTCGGTGTAAATAGTAGTGTGTGTAATGTACCGCACGGAATAGGTGCCCGTGTCGAGTCCCAAGCGGCTTCCGCTGGCCCTTAATGCTACCTAGCACACATTCTTCTTCCTCATCTTCTCCACCTTCCACTGCTCGAACGCTGCGTATACTGGATGTTCTCCGGGCGCCACGGCTCCGATCCCCTGGTGTCAGGCGTGACGTAGCCCACCGTCAGCTGTCGCTCGCCGGTCGCCGAGACCAGTCGGGTCTGGAGCAGTCGCTGTCAGATGAGATGACGATGAGGCCACTGTGTGATGCGGGCACAGCTGCTACCGATCAATGACCCGGACCACGGATGGATGACGTCATACCCCGCATCCTACTGGCGTGATCCTCTGGTGACTTCGCGGGCTCATCCTCAAACACACCACGACTATAAACTTGTCGAGTGTGTAGTGGTCTACGATGTCTCGAAGCATGCAGAAATAACGTAAGGAAAGTTGCTAGCTACCCAGGCGCTCAACACTTGCATGATTGGTTCCCTGATAGAATCAACTCGGATCGGAGCGGTCGCGAACACAGCCTCACAGAGCGCGCAGCCGCCATCTTCACATAGATGGGAAGTCGGTTGGGGGCTCCCAAGAACCCCATTCCGCAGCCCATTTTGTGAAGGTGCATTTTCCGGCCGGCCCGGCGAGGGCTTGGTGTCCTCGTCTTTGGTTCTTGGGTCCTCATTATCACCCTCCGAAGGCCTCCAACCCCCTCCCAGGGACCTGCTCTCTCATGTCCTGGGGTCCTCTTCTGCCTTCCTGGAGGCCTGAGCCTCCCCATCCGCCTTAATCATTTGTAAAAAGGCTTCCCCTGATGTCATGTGGGAGGACAGACTGTATATTTGCTCCCCTGCCTCACGGCGGGCAGAGGATGGGGAAAAGTCGTCCCTGCGGTGGCACCACCCTGCAGTAGTGCTAGTAGATGCTGCGTTTGCCTTTATATTGGCCTGACAACTACGGAGTCACGTCCTACCCCCGCTCTCCTATCCATTCCGTCACCAATGCTTCTAAGCGCACCCCCCCCCCCGTGCTTATCTCTGGGAGCTGGGCCGCGTCACTTTAAGTAGCCTTGACCCTCAGAACCGCTTAACTGTGCCACGGGCTCTCCATCCCTTTGAGCCTCTCTCGGTCAGTCTGGCGGGCAAGATGTGATCTCCGTTCCACATCGGGACGCACGTTTCCGTGCAGGTACGTAAGGTGGCAGAAGTCATCTGGATCCACACGTGAGAGATGCCCTTCAGTCATGTAGCAGACAAAACTTCAACGTCCCCAGCTCGGTAGCAGCATTTCGTGATTCAGAAACGGACATCCACATCCCAACTGCATCGTGTCACGTCAGACAAGTGTGTATTTCTGCGCCCTGCGCCCGATACCAGTGCAAAGTTCTAGGAATACTGCTACGGCTGTGGGGGAGATGCGCGTGGAGCGTGGGCCGAGCTGTTCGTCCAGCCCGGCCGTCGGCCCCGTGGCGGAGGAGGTGCTGGCACCGTCCACCTGCCCCGCGACCCCGGGGCGTCAGCTCATCCGAGGACTACGGTACATGAGGCCGATCGGCTGAAAACTGAACTGAATGTAATTTTTGACCAAATTCCATGGGTAAGAAAACAGGTGAGCACATGAACACCTTCAAAGAATTATGCCGACAAAAATAGAGAATAGAGTTGTTCTGTTCTCGAACTGCAATACCGACAGCGAACTGCATAAAACCACACGCTGTCGGAAATCGATCACGATGAAATTTCCCCGAATATGATAATGACTTAATGGTCATTATTAAGTAGACTTCAAAAGTTAATTGAGCTTGAATGCGCTTCTACCAAAATGTGATCAATTAGCCGACTTTAAAGGTCAGTATCATGCTGACGTCAATGATACTCTGCTGAAGGAATCGAACATGTGGTGGCAAAACACATATCATGTCATTCAGACGGATCGTATCAACGCCAATTGAACGCACATACGCCGAGCGGTGCCTTGGATGAAATGTGCCGGAAAAGACTTGCTTGTTCCAGAAGTCAAAGAGCAATTAGTTTGACCTAATTTGTCCACTGTGCATGTACGTATTCAACACGAGCCCCGGACTTGTCCTTATCTCGGTGGGGTGATGACCGAGTGGTGAGTGACACATCGGAGCCCTCGGTGGACCACACACCATGTGGACCCACACACCAGCCAGCTCTGACCGCCCTCTCACGCACCGCTGCACGCGCCGAGAACACCGCCGGTGGACCTGCGCTGGGTGGACTCCGTTGGACAGAGGTACCGGACGTGCGGCACGAACCAGTCTCTGCGGACCAATCACTCCTCGAGGGCATCACTTCGGCAGCGACACGTACGTGCTTACGTGACACAGCAATACTAATGGAACTACGCTTCTACGCGTACGCCTGACGGCTGTACACTGGACGGCTTGTGTTGTACTACCAGAATCATTACAGCCTACACTCCCAAGTGTAACACGCCACAAGGTCAATGTTTGCATTATTGGGAATCAGCATATCTACTACGCTGGTTGAACGATGCGAGAGAATATAAGTGGTGCAGAACAACTCTACAAACAATTGGCAAATCAGGTCCTATTACATGAATCAGCGTATTTGTGACCCAACATGTTTCGCGCCGAATAGTTTTTCCCAGAAAGTTTTAGTGTGGGCGTACATCAAACTTCGCGTACTTCTACGAAGTCAGTCTTCTTCGTTACAATTATTGTCCGTGGCGCGTCTGGAAAGTCAGAGTCCGGGCAAGGTACGGTCTAAATGGCATTATGTATCACTCTGAGCCCCGTCGAAGCGTAGAGCTGCTCTTCGTTGCTACATGTTACCAGAAGCAACACGCATGCCACATGTCATGCACCAATTGAATACACACTGCACTTATTCGCTACATGCGCGGCACATATTTAGCACTGAAATACATTCAGGGAGGCCGTTGCTGTAAAGAACAAAAATTGTACAACGCAGGTGAAATACCGTTTCCATGAGCAGGTTTCCATCCGCATTATTAAGCTGCCCATCGTCTCTCCTTCAGGCGCTATACGGTGCACACGAACATTGATGACGCTTTTAAGATGTGCTATCAATCGGATAAGAAAAGACTAGCTTGCTGGACTAGAATCGTACTGCTTTGTACATACGGTAGGGCTTGATTAAGCCGATGCCGCCAGACCAGTGACCATCTCAGCCGGGCTGTCGAATGGTCGTGCTATCCAGCTTCCAGTCATGACCCAGTCGAACGCCACTACACGGCACTACTGTGCTGCGGGAACGTCACCGCTCCCCGCCGCTGAGGCGGGCCGAGCCCAGCCACCCTCTGCCAGAGGCGGTACTGACGCAACACCAGCCGGCAGACGACTCTGCTGCCAGAGGCGGTACTGACGCAACACCAGCCAGCAGACGACTCTGCTGCCAGAGGCGGTACTGACGCAACACCAGCCGGCAGACGACTCTGCTGCCAGAGGCGGTACTGACGCAACACCAGCCGGCAGACGACTCTGCTGCCAGAGGCGGTCCTGCTGCAACACCAGCCGCCCAGCTGGCTGCAGCGTGGCAGCGGCGGCTCAGTGGGCCGGCGGCTCTGTTCAGCGTTGGGAGACGGCCCGCAGCGCGTCCAGCGCCAGCACGCTGACACTGACGTGGCCCGTCTCCTCGCCGTCGGCCGAACACAGCGGCAGTCGGCTCTCATTCAGGTCGCGACCCGAGGCCAGCAGGTCGGGCAGACAAAGGTGCGCGTACCTGCCAATGTAGACAGGTTAGGAGACATGTGAATACGACCAAACGCAGCGGCAGAACCGACAAAATGGCACACGAAACTGGCAACTGAATCGTGTAAGACTCCTGGAATCTCGGCCCCGCGGGGCATGGACGACAGCACCGGAGCGTCGCCAGGCACGGCGGCTAGAAGTCGGATCTACGATCTGGTGCAGAGGTGTAAGAGCCCGGCGCTCCTCCAGGTGCACCTGATGTTGCATTGACCTGGTGGATCAACTTCAAACACCGCATGGACCCCAGACACAGGAGCTGAAGTATCACACGTGGTATCTACGAGTCGCGGACAACCAGGGCATCAGCGGGACTTTGTGTGTGTGATTAGGGTTTTAGGGCGCATCGACCATGGTAGATAATTTAGCGCCCAATCAGCGGGACTTTCCTTGTTCCTCAAACTGTATGCGGCAGACGGGCGAGAGATCCCGTGCCTGGGGACAATCGTCCCCAGGCACGTCACCCTTCAGCTCGGTGACGTCCACACCATAGCCGTGGCGGTTGTTCTGGCACTGCACAACGCCCTGCTATCGTGGCATGATTCTGTGAAGTTCCTGATCCTGCCTGCTGGGTTTTCACAGCAGATCGGCAGCGTCAGCTGTGGACCAGTGACCGGGTTCTCATATATCTAAGATGCAACACCAACGGCTCTCAACGGCTCGCAGCATCCAGTTCTGCTGGCGTGAGGACGTCCAGTCTCCTCTGGAGGAGCTGATGTCAAAGGACATCGTCAAGCCGGTGAACACCTGGCAGCATGGTGCCATCCCATCGTGCCGGCGGCTGAGAGATCGGAAGGCAAGTGTCTGGATGTCGTCTGACCGTGGACTTCACCCGGCTCAACCGTTTCGTAAAGAGCCCTGCGTACCTGGTGCGGTCCCCGCACGACGCCGTGGCGTCGATCGACCGTGGCGCCGTCTACTTCACCAAGCTCGACAGCAAGTCTGGGTATCATCAGATCGCCATCCGTGAAGAGGACCGTGACCTCATGACTTCCATCACGCCCTGGGGCCACTTCCGGTTCAAGTGCGTCAGCATGGGCCTGATCTCTTCCGGCGACGAATACAACCGACGAGGGGACGCAGCACTTGGCGATGTGCCGAACACATGCAAGGTGGTGGACGACCTGCTGACGTTCGACAAGGACTATGGCCAGCACATCCCCCCGTGTCCGGGAGCTGCTGCAGAGGTGTGGCCAGTACAGCATCACACTGTCGGATCTCAACTGATCCCTGTCGGACGGTGGTGCCTCATCCAGTACGATACCCGACCCCTGTCGGACGGTGGTGCCCCATCCAGTACGATACCCGACCCCTGTCGGACGGTGGTGCCTCATCCAGTACGATACCCGATTCCTGTCGGACGGTGGTACCTCATCCAGTACGATACCCGACCCCTGTTGGACGGTGGTGCCCCATCCAGTACGATACCCGACCCCTGTCGGACGGTGGTGCCCCATCCAGTACGATACCCGACCCCTGTCGGACGGTGGTGCCTCATCCAGTACGATACCCGACCCCTGTCGGACGCGGAGACCAGGCAAACGGTCGATATCGAGATGCTAGCCCTGACTTAGGCCTGTAGCAAGTGTCAGTGGTGCACAGCGCTTCGAGGTGGTGACGGACCATCGGCCTTCCATTCCGATCATGAACGCAGAGCCTGATGCGATATCGAGGACCCGCGGCTCCGGCGTCTTCGTGAACAGCTCATGCGGCTCAAGTTCTGGGCCACGTGGCGGAAGTGTAAGTGTACGCCACCCCAGACGTCCTGTCTGGGGCTCCAGTGGACATCCCGTCGGCAGAAGACGAGGAAGCCGAGGATGTGTGCCACCAGCTCGCCAGCATGGTCACCGGCTGGTCACCGCAGCACTGGAATACGGATCACGCGTGTCTCCATTCGAAAATTCAACGCTGAAGAAGGTCCAGACAAATGTTGACAGCGATCCAGAGTGCATCGCGCTGAAGAAGGTCCAGACAGATGTTGACAGCGATCCAGAGTGCATCGCGCTGAAGAAGGTCCAGACAGATGTGGACAGCGATCCAGAGTGCATCGCGCTGAAGAAGGTCCAGACAGATGTTGACAGCGATCCAGAGTGCATCGCGCTGAAGAAGGTCCAGACAGATGTTGACAGCGATCCAGAGTGCATCGCGCTGAAGAAGGTCCAGACAGATGTTGACAGCGATCCAGAGTGCATCGCGCTGAAGCAGGTGGTCCTGCCTGGAATTCCAGAACACAAGTCCCGGCTGAACCCACCTGCTGCGGCTCTACTGGGGTGTCCGAGATTGTCTGACGGTCTGACGGTGGACGGCGGCCTGATTGTCTGTGGACAGCGGCTGGCCGTGCCCAGAAGTATCCGGCAAGAGACACCGCAGAGAGCCTCCACGCGTCATCAAGGGGTGTACCGCACGAAGAGGCGTGATCAGCAAGTAGTCTACTGGCGGGGAATGGATCGGGACATCGCCGTCATCGGTGCCTGCGGTGCGTGTCAGACGTATCTCCCGAGCAAGCAAAGGGAGCCGCTGATGTCCGATCTCAACATCTTAACCACTCGGCCACCCCGCCCCTGGCATTGGGTGGACAATACTAAAAAGAGCCAGGCTGGGACGGATAATACTCACATGTGGCGGTGACTTATCGGATAATTCTTTTTTAAAACAGCCAGGCTGAGACGAATAGCAGTGTAGTGCAGCTGGGACTCAGTAGATAATGCTGAAAAAGTATCTAGGCTGGGACGGAGAGCATGGTAGTGCTGCTTGGGCCGGCGACGATGAGCCGGGACAACATAGCCGGCACCGCTTGGGATGGACGACAGGTCGGGTCAGGTCAGGTCAGGTCAGGTCAGGTCAGGTCGGGTCGGGTCAGGTCAGGTCGGGTCGGGTCAGGTCAGGTCAGGTCAGGTCGGGTCGGGTCGGGTCGGACCACAGCACCCACCCGACGTCTGCACACTCGGCCGAGTCGTCAGCCGAGTCGGTGGTCGGCTCGGCCACCACGGTGAAGGTGACGATGCCGCGGTCGGCCGAGTCCCGCCGCAGCTGGCTGGCCAGCAGGCGACGGCGCGGCTCATGCCGGACGGCGTCCACCGAGATCACTGCGGCGGCGGCGGCGGCCCAGCGTCACTGCTCGTCACACACTGTCACACACTGCCTCCACACTGTCACTGATCATCACAGACTGGCAATGATCGTCACTGATCATCACAGACTGCCACTGGTTGTCACTGAGCATCATAGACTGCCACTGGTCGTCACTGATCACCACAGACTGTCACTGATCACCACAGACTGACACTGATCACCACAGACTGTCACTGATCACCACAGACTGCCACTCATCATCATAGACTGCCACTGGCTGTCACTAATCATCACAGACTGCCACTGGTCGTCACTGATCACCACAGAATGTCACTGATCACCACATACTGTCACTGATCACCACATACTGTCACTGATCACCACATACTGTCACTGATCACCACATACTGTCACTGATCACCACAGACTGTCACTGATCACCACAGACTGTCACTGATCACCACAGACTGTCACTGATCACCACAGACTGACACTGATTACCACAGACTGACACTGATCACCACATACTGTCACTGATCATCATAGACTGCCACTGGCTGTCACTGATCACCACAGACTGCCACTGGTCGTCACTGATCACCACAGACTGTCACTGATCACCACAGACTGCCACTGATCACCACAGACTGCCACTGGTCGTCACACACTACCACTGCCCGTCACACGGTCCACCTCCAGACTGTCACTGATCATCACAGACTGCCACTGGTCGTCACTGAACATCACAGAGTGTCGCTGGTCACTGATCGCACACACTGTCACTGATTGTCACAGACTGCCACTGGTCGTCCCTGACTGCCATCGCTCGTGACAGACTGTCGCTGGCGGTCCTAGATCGCCACAGACTACCACCCATTATCACACAGCCATCCTACACGGATTGTCACTGATCAGCATAGGGCGCAACTGATCAGAGCCCACGAGTCCCAAACCAATCGCCACCGCGGCTCCCTGCCTCACCTTTCCGGAAGTTAAAGCTGAGCGGCTCGCCGGGCGCTCGGAGCGGCAGCGAGTGCGGCGACTCCAGCTCCTCTGGCGGCAGGTCCAGGAAGCGATACTCGACGAACAGCAGCGGCATCCTGCCAGTCTGGCAGTACACCTCCGACTGGGCGTGCAGCGTGACCGAGTGGACGGTGATGGTGACCGTGTCCTCACCGGCCGGCTGTGGCGCGCACACGCCGGCAGACGGTCAGTCCCCCGGCCATCAACACACTGTCGCCGGCAGACGGTCAGTCCCCCGGCCATCAACACACTGTCGCCGGCAGACGGTCAGTCCCCCGGCCATCAACACACTGACGCCGGCAGACGGTCAGTCCCCCGGCCATCAACACACTGACGCCGGCAGACGGTCAGTCCCCCGGCCATCAACACACTGACGCCGGCAGACGGTCAGTCCCCCGGCCATCAACACACTGACGCCGGCAGACGGTCAGTCCCCGGCATCAACACACTGTCGCCGGCAGACGGTCAGTCCCCCGGCCATCAACACACTGTCGCCGGCAGACGGTCAGTCCCCCGGCCATCAACACACTGTCGCCGGCAGACGGTCAGTCCCCCGGCCATCAACACACTGTCGCCGGCAGACGGTCAGTCCCCCGGCCATCAACACACTGTCGCCGGCAGACGGTCAGTCCCCGGCCTTCAACACACTGTCGCCGGCAGACGGTCAGTCCCCCGGCCATCAACACACTGACGCCGGCAGACGGTCAGTCCCCCGGCCATCAACACACTGTCGCCGGCAGACGGTCAGTCCCCCGGCCATCAACACACTGACGCCGGCAGACGGTCAGTCCCCGGCCTTCAACACACTGTCGCCGGCAGACGGTCAGTCCCCGGCCTTCAACACACTGTCGCCGGCAGACGGTCAGTCCCCCGACCATCAACACACTGTCGCCGGCAGACGGTCAGTCCCCCGGCCATCAACACACTGTCGCCGGCAGACGGTCAGTCCCCCGGCCATCAACACACTGTCGCCGGCAGACGGTCAGTCCCCGGCCATCAACACACTGTCGCCGGCAGACGGTCAGTCCCCCGGCCTTCAACACACTGTCGCCGGCAGACGGTCAGTCCCCCGACCATCAACACACTGTCGCCGGCAGACGGTCAGTCCCCGGCCATCAACACACTGACGCCGGCAGACGGTCAGTCCCCCGGCCTTCAACACACTGTCGCCGGCAGACGGTCAGTCCCCCGACCATCAACACATTGTCGCCGGCAGACGGTCAGTCCCCCGGCCATCAACACACTGTCGCCGGCAGACGGTCAGTCCCCCGGCCATCAACACACTGTCGCCGGCAGACGGTCAGTCCCCCGGCCATCAACACACTGTCGCCGGCAGACGGTCAGTCCCCCGGCCATCAACACACTGTCGCCGGCAGACGGTCAGTCCCCCGGCCATCAACACACTGTCGCCGGCAGACGGTCAGTCCCCGACCATCAACACACTGTCGCCGGCAGACGGTCAGTCCCCGGCCATCAACACACTGACGCCGGCAGACGGTCAGTCCCCCGGCCTTCAACACACTGTCGCCGGCAGACGGTCAGTCCCCGACCATCAACACATTGTCGCCGGCAGACGGTCAGTCCCCCGGCCATCAACACACTGTCGCCGGCAGACGGTCAGTCCCCCGGCCATCAACACACTGTCGCCGGCAGACGGTCAGTCCCCCGGCCTTCAACACACTGACGCCAGCAGACGGTCAGTCCCCCGGCCATCAACACACTGTCGCCGGCAGACGGTCAGTCCCTCGGCCATCAACACACTGTCGCCAGGGCCGGCAGCGGTTACTGGTGAACACAGACCAGACGAAAAGAAAACACACGTACGTATCCATGTAAACGACTATTGGTGTCCAACTTACACATACAGTCCCTGCTGCACAAATAGACAAAATGCTGGGCGATGAAAGAGCTCCGCGTCATACCGTGGCGCAGGGCCTCCCACGTCCACACAGGGCCGCTGATCGCTCAGCTCAGTCCACCCTGGAACGCAGCACCGAGAACCACCAGGCCTAACGCCACAGAACCACCCGAGGACCGTCCACCCTGGAACGCAGCACCGAGAACCACCAGTCTGACGCCACAGGACCACCCGAGGACCGTCCACCCTTGAACGCAGCACCGAAGACCACCAGTCTGACGCCACAGGACCACCCGAGGAACGTACACCCTGGAACGCAGCACCGAGAACCACCAGTCTGATGCCACAGGACCACGCGAGGACCGTCTACCATAGGCAGCGGCACTGCCCGAGGACCGCCCACCCAGGCAGCAGGACTACCAAAGACTGCCCACCCCAGGCAGCGGGAGACGTGAGATGCGCCTACCCCAGGCAGCAGGGCACGTAAGACGCGCTCACCCCAGGCAGCAGGGCACGTGAGATGCGCCCACCCCAGGCAGCGGGACACGTAAGACGCGCCCACCCCAGGCAGCAGGGCACGTGAGATGCGCCCACCCCAGGCAGCAGGGCACGTGAGATGCGCCCACCCCAGGCAGCGGGACACGTGAGATGCGCCCACCTCATGTAGCGTAACAGGTGAGGTGCACCCACCTGCGGGCTGTGCACGCGGTGCACGACGACTCCGTCGCTGTCGGTGCCCGTGCCCGTCGACGGCCCACTGCTGTGGGTGGACGGCCTGTGGTGCACGTCGGCAGCCACGCGCAGCTGAGACTCCGGGCGTGCCGCCGGCCCGGTCGAGTCGTACTCAGAGTCACGCTCCAGCGACGAGCCGGCGTCGGCCGTCCACGCTGGCTGACGCCCAGCCGGCGACGGCGAGCGGCTAGTCGTCAGCGGGGAGCGGCGGGGAGTGGTCGGGGAGCGGCCGGCCGTCAGCGGGGAGCGGCGGGGAGTGGTCGGGGAGCGGCCGGCCGTCAGCGGGGAGCGGCGGGGAGTGGTCGGGGAGTGGCCGGCCGTCAGCGGGGAGCGGCGGGGAGTCGGGGAGTGCCGGCGAGTCGGGGAACCGTCCGCAGACGGCAGCGAGCGCCGGTCGTCGTCCGAGACCGAGTTGAGACCCTCGTCGCTCGGGACAGAGCCACCAACTGCCGGCACCGAGTGAAAATGCTACGTATACGTAGTGTAGTGGTAGCAGGTAGCCTTAAGCACCACCTGTACATATACAGTCACGACTGACAGCCAAAGACACCTTCTCCGGCTTACACAGAACAAGCATGCAAAATCGCCAAAGCGCAAAGGGGTCTCGAACTAAGTACCACACAACCAACCAAAGGAGCATTGATAAGAATGCAGTGTTCACTCCGTGACAAATCATATTATAAAGCAAGGTCTGTAACTTGCCTGTAACACTGAAGTCGCTGTTTTGAGCTCTTAATATTCGGCACCAATACACGCCTACGATTTGAGAACCAAAACAACCCACCATAAAAACAAAACGGTGTTGCTCGTGTTCCCTCCTTTAAGGCACGCCTTTACTTCTTCCACAGCGCGATACGTCACGTAGAATACTGTGTAATTCATATAGGGGTTTTAAACCTATACCGTTGGCGCCAAGCTGCAGTCAGAGCTCCAAATCAGACACATACCCACATGATGCCAGGCAGCAAAAGTTAATGATAAGCTACCAGAGGTTAACTTGAGCATCACCATGCACTTTTATCAAGTGGTCATCTTTTGTGAATCGCATAAGGTGTCCTAAAGTGGTCTCGCTACGTTAGTTATTTGGGCTTTAGGTCGCTTCGACCAGAATTGATCATTCGCGTCGGTCGTTCTAAATATAATCATCGAGACCATTGAAGAGCATCAGAATAGCATGAGAGGACCTAAGAGCTGAATGTCAATGATACATCCTGCGAGATACCCTGTGAGAGAAACAATATAAAGAGAACAGCAATCATAACAGCGGTGGGCGTTCTTGACCTCAGCGCCGTCGGCATTCCATTCCAAAACGAGTCATTCTAAAAAAAAAGGAGAGCATGAAGTTTCAGCAGCCGCAGAGGGAGGCATGTCGATCTTCATTGATCATACAATTACTTAGTGACTATACCCGACTGTGACAGACGAATTCAGACGAAATGCAAACTTTAAGCTATAGGTAATACGAATTTAAGTTGCTCCTATAGGTGGCACTAATAAGGAATTATGGATGAAAATCGGTAATTAACGCCATAAAGTGATTGCCAATAGAACTGCAGGCATCGATGGCTGACGCCACTCACCGCACAGCTGGCGGCCGTGCAGCGGCGGCGGCTGCGGCTGCGGCTGCGGACCCTGACCGGCCCGGTCACCGCTGCTGGCGTCACTGGCCGACGACTCGGTGTAGGTGGCGTAGCCGGCGCCGGCCGCCGGCCGCTCCTGGTGTCCGCCGGTCAGCTGACGACGCGGCGCCGCCGGCGGTGGCGGCGGCGGCGGCGGCGGCGTGTTCCGCCCCGTCCGCTGCGGCCTGGGCGCCGACACGACTCGTCTGGCGGCCACCGGCGCCGACACCGGCGTCGGCTGCCGCCTGCCGCTTTGCCGGCTGGTGCGCGGCGCCTCCTGCTGCCCGGGCGCCGCGCGATGACCGCCGCCGCTGCCGCCGCCGGCAGCCGGTGTGCGCTCCTGCGCCCCGGCCACGTTCACTCTGCGGCGATCTGCGGTGTCGCGCGGCGTCAGGTGGCCGGGCCGGTGGCCGGGCCGGGCGGCGGCTACCTGTCGGCGGGCCTGAGGCCGCGGCGCCGGCCGGACCGTGTCCGCCTCGGCGTGTCCGCGGCCCGGCCGGCGCAGCTCCGGTGTCCGCTCCGACTCGGTGACCTGCGTGTCGTCCGAGCCGGCGGCACGCACAGAGACCGGGCCGGCGGCACGCGCAGAGACCGGACCGGCGCGCGCCGACAGCCGCCGCCGCACCGGAGTCGACACGGCCGCCGGGCCGCCGCCACCGCCACCGCCGCGCCGTGGCGCCGGCTGGTCACACAGCTCCGGCGAGCCGGCCACAATCGTCTGGTCACCGCCGCCGCCGTCCACCGCCTGTCCCTGCCGCACCGCACGGCACGGCCGGTCACACGCACACGTCGCGTAACGTCAGGTCAGGCCAACACGCGATTAGACATCCAGATCAACTCGTGGCCTGCCAGAAAACTTCGCACGCGACCGCGTTGGTAGATACACCAAACACGTTCCTAAGCAGCGTCGTCACACTATTTTTCCACTACATGCCAAGAGGAAAACATGACGTGCTGAAAAAGATAAAGAAGGTACCAAATGAAGACAAATGATATGTTGATAGGATTAGCGAATGCATTGTCATGACTGTCTGCACACCACGTGACACGTGACATCAAATTCCTCGAGTTTAAAATGTTAAACTATTTGCACGTCAACCTTTCCTATTAACAACACTGCCATCGCAATGCTCTATCATAGCAGCTTTGCTGATAACGTCAACTCGTCGCTGATTTCTCTATTCTTATTCTTGATTAGCTGATTAATTAGTGGCGTGCATAATCTCCATTGATTTGACCATGATTGTTGAACGTTTCTGGGCATCGCTTAGTGCAGCTTAATCACTTGCAGTGTTTAGCCCTTTGGAGGACGAGCCAAGTTAGAAATCTGCTCTCTGAGCTCAGGTCGAGATGAACGCTAACCATCGAGGGACGCAACACACGTTGGCAGCTCAGAGTTCTTAGGCTTGCGTTCAATGAAACATAAATCAGGTCTGATTCAGAGCCATGACTGTCACCGATATCCACCGAATTTCGTCTGTCGTGTCTTCGCCTTCAGCATGCCGCCCCACTGCCGCATGGTCCACCCCATGGTTCCTCTCCGATCACACGTCGTTGGCACCCCAATAAAGAACACTTCGCAACCCGCACTAATCCGCTCCAGTCACAAGACTGGCATCAGCCAGTTCATACAGGTTCAGGGCCCCCGACTGACCCAGCCTCATATGTTTACGGTCTCACATCATGCCCCTCCCTTCCACTACGAAGCCGCACACAGACTCACTCTCACATCATGCCACACCCCCACACACACACTATCGACTCTCACAGACCCAGTCTCGCATCATGTCCCCACTACGGATCCTCACACAGACCCAGCCTCACATCATGTCCCCACACCACGGATCCTAACACTGACCCAGTCTCACATCATGTCCCCACACTACGGATCCTCACACAGACCCAGTCTCACATCATGTCCCCACACCACGGATCCTAACACAAACCCAGTCTCACATCATGTCCCCCGCTACGGATCCTAACACAGA
Source organism: Ashinkailepas kermadecensis (assembly GCA_034440615.1). Taxonomy (NCBI): domain Eukaryota; kingdom Metazoa; phylum Arthropoda; class Thecostraca; family Neolepadidae; genus Ashinkailepas; species Ashinkailepas kermadecensis. Next base: position 521,102 of record JAOTOM010005177.1, read on the forward strand.
CCCAGCCTCACATTGTGCCCCAACTACGGATCCTCACACAGACCCAGCCTCACATTGTCCCCCTCCCCCCGACACTACGGACCCTCACACAGACCCAGTCTCAGATCATGTCCCCCCACTACGGATCCTAACACAGACCCAGTCTCACATTGTGCCCCAACTACGGATCCTCACACAGACCCAGCCTCACATTGTGCCCCCCCCCCCCCGACACTACGGACCCTTACACAGACCCAGTCTCACATTGTGCCCCCCCCCCCCCACCCCACCGCTACCGATCGTCACGCGGCCTGGAGCCGGAGCGCGCGCCTCCGCCGCCGACAACCCACCGTGCGGTTTTTGTGTGCGGCCGACGTGGGCGCGTGCCGCAGGTAGTCCTCCAGTGCGGCGTCGACGCGGAACCAGTAGCAGAGCGTGCCCAGACCGTCGACCGGCGCCGTGCCGTGCAGTCTGTCGGAGCGGCCGGAACCGACAGTCACACCGGCGCGCCGTACGTCCCGTCCGCAAACGGCATAAGCTCAGCCACGGGCGAGGCTTTAGTCACATTCGTGAGTACGTTCACAGTCGAGGGTCCGGTCACAGTTGAGGGCCCAGTCACAGTCGAGGGTCCAGTCACAGTTGAGGGCCCAGTCACAGTCGAGGGTCCAGTCACAGTCGAGGGTCCAGTCACAGTCGAGAGTCCAGTCACAGTCGAGGGTCCAGTCAAAGTCGAGGGTACAGTCACAGTCGAGGGCCCAGTCACAGTCGAGGGTCCAGTCACAGTCGAGGGTCCAGTCACAGTCGAGGGTCCAGTCACAGTGAAAGTTCCGTCACAGTCAAGGGTCTGCTCACAGTTGCAGTCACAGCCACACATCCAGTCACGGTCAGGCACCCAACCACGGCCAGGGATCTAGTCATAGGCAGTCAGGCTTGGGTGGGTGTTCAGTCTCAGTCAGATAGTCAGTTTTCATGGATAATGTGTTACAAGGCACCTCCAGGCCTTACTGTGTGAAATGGACCTCAGCGCTCACTGGCAACCATTCGCATAGGAAATGGGGAGGAGAAATGGGGCTAGTCCCTGTACTTTATTTTGGTCAGCGCTGGAAAGGGGGAGGGCGCGACAACGCACTAACTGTACCGAATACTTACTGGGATTTGGCCAACCGAAAATGTGCTTCTTTTTTTTTACTGATTTAGGCCACTCAAGTTACAACTGCCATCTCCATTCACCAGCGTGTTGATCCCAGCTTGACGGCAGGTGGCTTGCAAGGCATCAGATGTTCCACGGTATCAGGTACGCCACAGTTAAATTGGTACAATTATGGGAGCACACTCCAACTCAGCTTAGTCCCGTAGTTTTCTCTTTTCAAGATGAGGACCCAATATAAACCTATTTTCACCCATTCCCAAACGTTCCCGCGTCCGTAAATCGAACTATAAACGCGACAACGCACGATGTCAACGGCTATGCATATGCATAGCCGGGCGGAGAGCTACGTACTTGTTCCTGGGATATTCGAGGATCTCCCGGCAGCTGATGGTGACAGACCCGATCTGCCGACAATCTTCCTCAGCCTCAGAGCGGTGCACCTCAATGGTCACCTGGTCCTGAAACACCGTCACTGCGTCACTGGGGTCCGTCTCGCCCTGGGAGCGGTGCACCTCAATGGTCACCTGGTCCTGAAACACCGTCACTGCGTCACTGGGGTCCGTCTCGCCCTGGGAGCGGTGCACCTCAATGGTCACCTGGTCCTGAAACACCGTCACTGCGTCACTGGGGTCCGTCTCGCCCTGGGAGCGGTGCACCTCAATGGTCCCCTGGTCCTGAAACACCGTCACTGCGTCACTGGGGTCGGTCTCGCCCTGGGGGCGGAGCACCTTAATGGTCACCTGGTCCTGAAACACCGTCACTGCGTCACTGGGATCCGTCTCGCCCTGGGAGCGGTGCACCTCAATGGTCACCTGGTCCTGAAACACCGTCACTGCGTCACTGGGGTCCGTCTCGCCCTGGGAGCGGAGCACCTCAATTGTCACCTGGTCCACGTTACCTGGTTCTGAAACCATGTCACATCACCGGGCCCTGAAACACCATTACACCACTGCACCATTGCCGCGAGAACACCGTCATTGTAGTTCCGAAACGGCGTTACCATGCTTGTGGTGCTACACGACTTCCTCGGTGGTGGTGTGTTATCTTCGGACGCTGCGACAGGCAGGGTCATCATACTCCAATCCCTGGCTGCCTTAGCAGCACGTGACGTGACGTCATGACGCACCGGTTACCAGCCGCAGCGTACCACTGCCGCCGCCAGCCGTGCGGCTCAAACAGCCGGCTAGTTCGGCACGTCGGCTGCTGATGGCATGCAGCTCAGTGGAAACAATCGAGAGCAGGCACTCAAGCGATTGATTGCCTGAATCACCTCAACCGACACTGTGATTGAGGGCGCATCATTCGCCCGCCTTCGAGCAGTTGTGTACTTCGAACAACACACAGAATCAGACCGCTCAGCCGGAGACGGATCAGCCCGCAATTGGATTAGTGCTGCAACAAATAACACACAACGCCCTACCTCCCCACGAAAAGAAAAATCACACGGTTACCGCCGTTCGCGCACTGTGCGCGGCGTCACCAGATCGCTACTTGAAGCCCCGGTGTCGGCAATACAGCGAGACAAGACACGCGCCGAGTCCCACTCGGTGGTCACCGTCACCCCTGCCGCCTGTGCGCGGCGTCACCAGATCGCTACTTGAAGCCCACGGTGTCGGCAATACAGCGGGACAACACACGCGCCGAGTCCCACCCGGTCGTCACCGTCACCCCTGCCGCCTGTGCGCGGCATCACCACATGGCTACTTGAAGCCCACGGTGTCGGCAATACAGCGGGACAACACACGCGCCGAGTCCCACCCGGTCGTCACCGTCACCCCTGCCGCCTGTGCGCGGCATCACCACATGGCTACTTGAAGCCCACGGTGTCGGCAATACAGCGGGACAAGACACGCGCCGAGTCCCACCCGGTCGTCACCGTCACCCCTGCCGCCTGTGCGCGGCGTCACCAGATCGCTACTTGAAGCCCCGGTGTCGGCAATACAGCGAGACAAGACACGCGCCGAGTCCCACCCGGTCGTCACCGTCACCCCTGCCGCCTGTGCGCGGCGTCACCAGATCGCTACTTGAAGCCCACGGTGTCGGCAATACAGCGGGACAAGACACGCGCCGAGTCCCACCCGGTCGTCACCGTCACCCCTGCCGCCTGTGCGCGGCGTCACCAGATCGCTACTTGAAGCCCACGGTGTCGGCAATACAGCGGGACAAGACACGCGCCGAGTCCCACCCGGTCGTCACCGTCACCCCTGCCGCCTGTGCGCGGCGTCACCAGATCGCTACTTGAAGCCCACGGTGTCGGCAATACAGCGGGACAAGACACGCGCCGAGTCCCACCCGGTCGTCACCGTCACCCCTGCCGCCCGAGCCAGCCGGCACCGCTCAGTCTCACGTTGGTCAAGTAGTCGATGAGAGGTTCGTCCAGGAACAGCTTGTAGAGCGAGGAGCAGGCGAACTGCAGCACCTTGTGCATCACTGGCGTGTAATGCATGTCCTGCAACATTGCATCATAAATGAAGACAACAGTTATTGAGTGCATGCTTTCGGCACCTCTAGTTGATTTGAGCCAAGTGACAACATAGGCGCTAAGTAGGTATCGTAAGCGATTCCTCTATTTATTGTAGCTATTTATTCACTCCGACCAACCAACAGAGTACCCAATTGTAGGGAAAAAATACAGAGATCCACGATCATTGGTGCATAATGCATGCTCTGGGACGTAACATCATACGTTAAGAGAAAACTTACTAACTGAGTATATGCTTTCAGCATGTCTAGTTTAATTCAAGTTAGAAGGTGACAATAATCACACTTTCATGTGAAATTCACCCCACTGATTCCATCAGAGATATGCTGGCACAACCAAGAAGGAATTGAAAATAAACGGTTGTGAGCCTAATTCGATTAACACGCGCACTGCTGGGGGGGGGGCGAAATCCGCCCACCCCTCCGGTTTTTCGTACATAACTGCAGATTTTGCCGGTCGATATACGCCATTTTCTGCGTACCTGCTTAGAAATGACCGGCGCGTCGTTTAAAGCAAGACAAATGGAAATCCGCGGAAAATGTTTCGACTTAGGGGCCGTTAAAGTAAAAAAAATTATTAGCGCCAGACCACAAAAATCGGCGCTGATGCGCTTCCCGTATATCCGCAAAAGGGAAGTGCTCTTGGCAACACTAACGACTTGTTTGATGTACTCGTATATTGATATGCTATATAGTTACAAGATCATGTTAGGTCACCGAGGTCAAGTCAGGTCAAGTTCATGACAGGTTAATGGAACCAAACTTGGTCAACTGGAATGTTGTCATAAATGCACTACTGTTTGTCATTTGTACTGTTTGTCATTGCGTTTCCATACTTTATTCATGTACTTGACTCCTTTTTTCGCGAAGCCGATTGCGCCGAGCTGCCCGACGGAGCAGTCGGGCGGGCGGCCTGGTTCCGGTAACTGGAACAGGTAACTGACCTGATAAAGTGCTGCTATATAGGTGACCTGAGGTCAAATGTCGGGTCTAGCATCTGTATTGCATTATTAGTAATGTCCAAAACATCATTGATGCCCATTTTCGAGCATTTAAACACAATCACAGCGATCCATAACAATGACAAGCCAAGCCACGTAAAAGAAGAAAATTTTGACAAATGTGACCTCATTTGACCTTCAAGATATTGACCTAAGGTCATGAAATTTGCACACAATAGAGTTCACTACCGTACCCATCCACCCTGCGAATTTTGTTCCTCTAGCTTTATTACGAGCCGAGATCTTAGGGGGGGTGGGGGGCGGAATCCGCCCCCCCCCCTCCAGTGCGCGTAATTTTCAGAGGCCCTCCAGGGCGCGTGTTAAATTAAGAAACAATGCATTTCCAAACAGTATGTGCATTTTGAGCGCACTGTATAGCGGCAATGGAGTGCACCTTTTAGGGAACTTCCAGTGGCTATGACGTAAAAAAAAACTAGTTGTACTTCACAGCGCAACAGAGTAAAAAAAAAACTGGATGTGCTCTATGGCTGGTCCTAAGTAAAACAAAGTGTGTAGTCTCTGGTTGGTCCGGAGTGAAATACTTGAGCTACCTAACCAGTAGCAGTTGCGGCACCCCTAAGCCCAAATAATAAATAAATCAATCCGGAGTGAAATACTGGGAGCACCCGCTATTTTAACCGCAACATTGGATGCACGCTCCAGTGCAGGTGAAGTAAAACTCGCCCTGACATCACGCACAAGCAAGTGCAACAACTTTCCAGTGCGCGAACCGAATCTGTCATCCAAGGTCGACGTTTTATATCATCCACCACCTCTCCCAGTGCACACCATAGACACAGTTATTAAGTACACAAACAATGCCAAACGTGTCAGCAGTCAGTGTGTCAGCATGTAGCAGACCTGCTTGTAAAACATCCACGTGAGGAAGACGCCGGCGTCGCCGATCTGACGTGCCGCGTCAGCAGTCAGCGTCAGCTGCTGCACGTGCAGCTCAAACAGACAGCAGCCGGCCTCCAGCTGCATGGACGAGTCCATCACTGCCGGCCGGGGGACGCCGCTGCCCGCAGTCCGGTATACCACCTCACGCAACTGTGGCACACGACGCTACTTCGAACAAAACCATCTGGATGACTGATGGTCCCATGTGCAATGCATTAGGACGAAGACATGGCAACGCAAAGCCACAATCATCCCCTCCTTCTTCTGAGTTAATGGGAAGCTCTTCAAGTAATATGCTGCAATTGCTTTGTTGCCAGGATAAAACGAAACATTGCTTTAGACACACTAGTTTGCATACCACTAACAGTTTTCCATTTTCAATTATATGATGTCCAAAGAGTTAAAAAATGTCACCGCTCCCCAAGCTCCTCCCTTCCACCCCACGCACTTCTGGGGAACCATTAGCTCACTTACAGTCCAACTCTACTCCCCACCACAGCCGAGAAGATAGCGAATGTCTGTCACCCCTGATAAACGCTGCACACAGATTACCTAGAGACGGATCCAGCTGATTATATAAGAGGAACGGTCCTGCGGAGCAACGAAATGGTTGAGTGATCCTGGTTCAGCCAAAAATTGCGTACAATCCCGAACAAACTCTCGAGTGTTGGCCGATAAAAGAATGGGCTTATAAACCAGTATAGATGCATCCCAGTCAGAGGCGGACATACGGTGGCACAACGGGTCTGTGCCTCTCATGGAAAGGCGCCCCTCCGGGCAGGTTTGAATACAGCCCACCTCCACACCGCGCTGGACGAATTTTGCAGCCTCTCGGATCAGAGAGAAGAGGCGCCCCTCTGAGACGAAGAAAAGTACATGGGGCGTTGGGGTGCACCCCCACCTCCCCTCACTCAATCACATTTTCAGCTGAAGGCATCTCTCCAGGGACTCTCGCAGTGGAAATTCTTGGATCCGCCCCTGGTCTCAATAAGTCTAAAATAAGCATTCAGGAAAACAACAGACGCTATATTTTCTGCATTGACCGAAACCCACCACCAAATATAGGAATTCGAGGCTCGTAGCTTAGTTCTCGTCCAATGAAATTCAACCACAGTCTCACGTGCCGCCAATTCGCCGACACGGCTCTCCCGTGCCGCCAATTCGCCGACACGGCTCTCCCGTGCCGCCAATTCGCCGACACGGCTCTCCCGTGCCGCCAATTCGCCGACACGGCTCTCCCGTGCCGCCAATTCGCCGACACGGCTCTCCCGTGCCGCCAATTCGCCGACACGGCTCTCACGTGCCGCCAATTCGCCGACACGGCCGGTTGGTTGCCGCGTGCTCAGCTGGTCCTCCCAGCTGGTCCTGTCGGCTGGTCGGGGCTGACGTCACACCTGACGACAACCACCGCCGGGCCGGCGAACAACCAACCTTGTTCTCCAGCGCCACCAGACGACTGGTGCGCGCGTCCACGGCCGCACGCAGCTTCGCCTCCTGCTTCTCGTGTTCCCGCGCCAGCTCTGCCAGCCGTCGCGACAGCAGCGCCACCTGACCGACACAGGTCACACAGTCTCACACATCACACAGGGAACCGCTGCACTGTTAATCTGTCTCTACATCCACCCTGAGGCGACAAGGACTCCGGGGAGGAGAGGGACGGCCGCCTCCGCTGTGAGATAGGGGAAAGCAGGTTTCCCTCTTTCCCCCTGACATTTCGGGAGGCTCAAGCATAAAAGGAGGCCGATCATGCTGTCCGGGGTCCCAGGCCAGGAGGCACATATCGAGAATAGATTCCTAAGGATTACCAAAGGGCTCCAACACTCGGCAGAAGGGCGCTGGCCAAGAGGTCCACTAGTCCCGGCAGGACGTCCCAGTGTGTTGTCCGTGGAGACGTTGTCCGCAGATCCTAACGCCGGACGGGGGCCTCGTGGTACTGTTCGGAGTTCACGACAGGTGGTTCCTTAGTACTGACAAGAGGCCCCCTACTGCCCACAAAGATGCTCCAACGCCACACAGGTGTTATCATGTTTCCTTGAAACTTCAGACCAGGAGGTCCTTAAGTCACCATCGTGCCCTAGCACGTGGCAGGGGCTCCGGTGCTGTCTGTGCTGTCGTCAGGTGCTGTCCCGACCCGATACCAACTAATGACCATTAGCATTGTTACGAGGCTGCAAGAGCCATCGAAATATCCCAAAGCAAAGCAGAAGGCCCAGTGATGTTGTCCAGAGACCCATTAGTAGTGACAGGAGGCCCTATACCTTACTAAAATGTCCCACAGCTCAGCATAAGGCCCCCCGCTCAGGCAGCACATTAGTGATGACAGGAGGCCCTAGAGCTCACGGACAGCCAAACACTAGCCAGTAGGCCCCCCATCATGTTGCCTGGAGGCCCCAGACCAGGAGGTCTATTAGTCGCGCAGGAGACCCATAGAGCTCACGAAAAGCTCTCAAAGCCCAGCAGGGATCTCCCCATGATGCTTGAAGACCCTAAATCGGGTGTTTTGACAGAAGACCCAAAAGAGACCTTAGAGATTAATAACGCAGGCAGGACCCCAAGCATCAGGAAGTTCTCAAGGATCGAGGACGTTCCATGGACAAACGCATGCTTCCCACCCCCTTCCTAGAATAAATTTGTGACGCCGCCCCTGCACCCACCTCCTGCTGCTGAGCAGTATTGATCTGTTTCTGGACGTCCAACAGAGTTCGCATTTTCTCCAGTTCGCGGACCGTTTCGACATACTGGCAGTGCAAACCAGCCAGCTGACGGTCCACCGTCTCACCGGTGTCAATCTGCGGTTCACAAAGCCATGTTAAACACCACCCGGCCCGAGCAGCCATCAAAGCCATTTTGGTGCAAAATTTGAGGAGCAAATCGATGATGGAGACAGTTTACATCGCACCTTGTAGCACTTTTTGCTTGGATATGGAAGGTACACTCATGTCCCGAACTCCGTCGACATAACTATGGAACAATACTATTGTCTGCGCACGCTATTGTATATCAGCGCGTGGGTCATCGGAGTATAATAGCCGCGACCAGCAGGAGTCAAACCCAACACATTTTGTTCGAAGAATATCGACTAGTTGGTTGGATGGCTATTGGAGCTATAGGGGCGCATCGACTGCGTCGGTCATGCAGCACCCATATATCGACTAGTTAGAATAGATTAGTTGGAATAGACTAGAAGACATACATAAAATCACATGTCATAAGATTATTTACCTGAATCAATTGCATACCATCCGCATGAAACTAAATAAATCATTGCAACTAATATCCGTTGCTATAACGACAACGATTGCGAAGTCCCCCTTCCCGTTTTCCGACAACAAAACGGGGACATTATCCTCACCGCCACCCCTGCGTCACCACGGTTAGCTACTCTATGCTCTGTTTGTTGGCTGCCTCATCCTCGCTGTGCCCGTCTCGCCTCTCAGCTGGAGGCCGTTCTCCGGATTGAGAGGAGACGGACGGGACAAGCAGGCTTCGAGACCGTGAAGCGCCAAACGTAGCAACAATTCCCGAGAAGTTATGGAAAGCATCATTGTCCGGCAGTATACCATTCCAGAGCAGGTATGGAGAGCAACATTACCCGTCGGTATACCACCCCAGAGAAGGTATGGAGAGCATCATTACCAGGCGGTATACCACGTTAGAGAAATTATGGAAAGCAGCATTGTCCAGCGGTATACCATTCCAGAGAAGGTATAGAGAGCGTCATTGCCCAGCGGTATGCCTCTCCAGAGAAGGTATAGAGAGCATCACTGACCGGCAGTATACCACTCCAGAGCTAATATCCAATGATATTCCTTCGCACATGCTCGATGACTCTCAATAAACGACAACACCATCAAAAAGGGAACTACTAAGGAGGCAAAATGATCACACTTACCCATTTATAAATTAATCAGCAATTTTCTACAATTTTAGACACATATTATGAGAAAATGTTGTGTTCAAACAAGCCCCACACCCAAAGCAATCCAAATCCGACAGGTTTTTGTCAAGACTTGGAGGGATTGTAATGGGATTTACACTTAGATTCAGACTTCCAGACGAACAGAAAAAGCACTCACAAATCCTCCAGAGTACTATCACCTTTACCACAGCATTTTCGCTCGCTTTTCTAGCCAGCAAAACATTGTGATCAGGATCAAGTAAGTACAAATGGAATCTTTGGATTAGAATACGAAGATGTTCACCACACTTGAACCCACCACCCACCCGATCAGCAAAACAAAGGATAGGCTATAACGGAACAAAGAATCATAAAACAATTCGCAATTAAGAATGACACGATAACTTACAGATATCTCTAAGAGCGCCTGAAGAGCAATCACATCCAATCAACCGCCCTCAGTCGACAGACCACCTCAATCGTCAGCAGACTCTTTCGGGCCAACCCCACTGGAACTGACCTCGCTAATCAGCTGACCCCACTGGAGCTGGCCTGACTGATCAGCTGACCCTACTGGAGCTGACCTGACTGATCAGCTGACCCTACTGGAGCTGGCCTGACTGATCAGCTGACCCTACTGGAGCTGACCTGACTGATCAGCTGGCGCAACTGGAGCTGGCCTGACTGATCAGCTGACCCTACTGGAGCTGACCTGACTGATCAGCTGGCGCAACTGGAGCTGGCCTGACTGATCAGCTGACCCTACTGAAACTGGCCTTACTGATCAGCTGACCCCACTAGAGCTGACCGGACTGATCAGCCAATTCCACTGTAGCTGACTTGACTGATCAGCTGATCCCACTGTATCTGACCTGACTGATCAACTGACCCAACTGTAGCTGCCCTGACTGTAGCTGACCTGACTATAGCGGACCTGACTGAGCAGCTGACCCCACTGGAGCTGACCTTACTGAGCAGCTCACTGGTAGGCGTGTCTGGCTGTGGCCTCAGGGATGGTCCCACTGCTTCACCAGCAGCCTTGCTCGGAGATAGCTCCACCTGTCCGCAGGTGTTCACCGCCTGTGGGCACACGGTACCGTCACGGTACTGTCACTGCCCAGCTGCTCTGCGGTGCAAACGGCACCATCACGGTACTGTCACTGTCCAGCTGATCTGAGGTACACACGGTACCGTCACGGTGCTGTCACTGTCCAGCTGATCTGAGGTACACACGGTACCGTCACGGTACTGTCACTGTCCAGCTGATCTGAGGTGCACACGGCACCATCACGGTACTGTCACTGTCCAGCTGATCTGAGGTACACACGGTACCGTCACGGTACTGTCACTGCCCAGCTGCTCTGCGGTGCAAACGGCACCATCACGGTACTGTCACTGTCCAGCTGATCTGAGGTACACACGGTACCGTCACGGTACTGTCACTGTCCAGCTGATCTGAGGTACACACGGTACCGTCACGGTACTGTCACTGTCCAGCTGATCTGAGGTGCACACGGCACCATCACGGTACTGTCACTGTCCAGCTGATCTGAGGTACACACGGTACCGTCACGGTACTGTCACTGCCCAGCTGCTCTGCGGTGCAAACGGCACCATCACGGTACTGTCACTGTCCAGCTGATCTGAGGTGCACACGGCACCATCACGGTACTGTCACTGTCCAGCTGATCTGAGGTACACACGGTACCATCACGGTACTGTCACTGTCCAGCTGCTCTGCGGTGCAAACGGCACCATCACGGTACTGTCACTGTCCAGCTGATCTGAGGTACACACGGTACCATCACGGTACTGTCACTGTCCAGCTGATCTGAGGTACACACGGTACCATCACGGTACTGTCACTGTCCAGCTGATCTGAGGTACACACGGTACCGTCACGGTACTGTCACTGTCCAGCTGATCTGAGGTACACACGGTACCATCACGGTACTGTCACTGTCCAGCTGATCTGAGGTACACACGGTACCATCACGGTACTGTCACTGTCCAGCTGATCTGCGGTACACACGGTACCATCACGGTACTGTCACTGTCCAGCTGATCTGAGGTGCACACGGTACCATCACGGTACTGTCACTGTCCAGCTGCTCTGCGGTGCACACGGCACCATCACGGTACTGTCACTGTCCAGCTGATCTGAGGTGCACACGGTACCATCACGGTACTGTCACTGTCCAGCTGATCTGAGGTACACACGGTACCATCACGGTACTGTCACTGTCCAGCTGATCTGCGGTGCACACGGCACAGTCACGGTACTGTCACTGTCCAGCTGATCTGCGGTACACACGGCAACATCACGGTACTGTCACTGTCCAGCTGATCTGAGGTGCACACGGCACAGTCACGGTACTGTCACTGTCCAGCTGATCTGAGGTGCACACGGTACCGTCACAGTATCATGGCCAGATCTCAACAACAGCAGGAGTATGGCCAACCCTCAAACACAGCAGGAGCATGGCCAACCCTCAACAACAGCAGGAGCATGGCCAACCCTCAACAACAGCAGGAGCATGGCCAACCGTCAAAAACAGCAGGAGCATTGCCAGATCTCAACAACAGCAGGAGGATGGCCAACCCTCAAACACAGCAGGAGCATATCCAACCCTCAAACACAGCAGGAGCATGTCCAACCCTCAAACACAGCAGCATGGCCAGGCTTCAACAACAGCAGAATTACCACCCAGCCCCAAACAACAGCAGGATTATGACCAGGCCCCAACAGCAGGACTATGACGAGATCTCGGCAACGGCAAAAGCATGGCTAGCCTCAACAACGGCAGGATTATGGCCAGGATTCAACAACTACAGCAGGATGACCTGGTGACGGCTCTGGGACCCGCTGTCAGTTGTCCCGCCCAGCAGCGGCTGGATGACCTGGTGACGGCTCTGGGACCCAATGTCAGTTGTCCCGCCCAGCAGCGGCTGGATGACCTGGTCTCTGGTGTCTGGCCGGGTGTGCCGCTGTTCCGGCGGCGGCTGCGGCTGTGGCTGTAGCTGCGGCTGCGGCGGCTGCGACGTCGGCCGCACCATCAGCTGACTCTGCAGGTCGCGCGCCTCTGCCTGCAGCCGCCAGGAGCGCTGCTGTTCCGCGGTCAGCTGGTCGGCCAGCTGACGTGAGCGCGTCTGCTCGCTCCGCAGAGACGCCTCCACATTGGCCAACTGCACAGAAGACGAGGCAGAAGCGTTGGCTGACGCGACAGTGACACACGCGTACCAGACTCACCGAAGAGAATCGGCACAGTTTTCCGTGGGCGGTAACAAGCTGGCTTCGACATACTAATCCGGAATCCACCCACGTCACGGGCTATTCCTGGCTGACATTCACTGCATGCTCCTCGACACGTTTACACAATCGCACTTGTATTGCAGCCAAACACCTCAATAGCATAACAAGAGAGCTTCAGGTGGTACATGGCACATCAAGGGCTGTTAGCAGTTAATCCGCGCTGAAGTGAAAATCGGACATCATGACGAGGCACCGCTATGCTGCACTGAGCAACAGGTGGCTACACGGAACACCGTGACGGGTACCGCGAGACTTGTATTACCGGAGGATTGCGATCCACGTTTCCTGGTTCAGCTCACCACCCGTCCGTGGCAGTTGAGAGGCCGTCATATCACCGCTGAATCAGGCTGACCGATGGCTTCAAGAAGTCACTCGATATTTGCATTATTCTGATCACGAACACCACTCACCTGAGCCCGCAGCTGTGAGAGCGCCGCCTGGTGCTGTAGTCCGCTCACCTGAGCCCGCAGCTGTGAGAGCGCCGCCTGGTGCTGTAGCCCGCTCACCTGAGCCCGCAGCTATGAGAGCGCCGCCTGCTGTAGTCCGCTCACCTGAGCCCGCAGCTGTGAGAGCACCGCCTGGTGCTGTAGCCCGCTCACCTGAGCCCGCAGCTGTGAGAGCGCCGCCTGCTGTAGTCCGCTCACCTGAGCCCGCAGCTGTGAGAGCGCCGCCTGGTGCTGCCGCTGCCAGCCCTGGTCAGAGCCGATCTCCGAGAGCTTCTCATTCGCTGACCGCAAAAGGTCGTTCTCTTTCTGACGGCGCACACAAAGAAAAAGCAGATGTAGTCACATTAACATAGAAGCCATGCAATGAACACGAATACCTTCGAGAAACTTTTAAAGAGACTCTTATAATACTAACGTGTGTATATATATATATATATATATATATATATATATATATATATATATATATATATATATATATATATATATATATATATATATATATATATATATATATATATATATATATATATATATATATGTATGTATGTATGTATGTATGTATGTATGTATGTATGTATGTATGTATGTATGTATGTATGTATGTATGTATGTATGTACGTACGTACGTACGTACACACATATATATATATATATATATACAGCATGGGTATACCACCATCACCAGCGTCACTATCTCACTAAGCCTTCACCATGGCCACATGGCCACACCTGCGAATCTCGAAGCGACATCTCCAGCTCGTCGTCACTATCTCACTAAGCCTGCGCCATAGCCACACCTATGAGTCTCGCAGCGACATCTCCGGCTCGTCGTCACTATCTCACTAAGTCTTCACCATGGCCACACCTGCGAGTCTCGCAGCGACATCTCCAGCTCGTCGATACGTTGGCATATCTGTGCGGCGGATGTCACCTCCTTCTGTAGCTGCTGACCCCGCCTCTGCTCCGCCTCATACAATCTGGTCAGCTCCGCTGCGGTGGGGTCACATCCAGATTAAGTCAGGTCAAATGCACACAAGAGGTACAGTGTCCTACCAGACGCGGGGCCAGGATCACATGCAGGAGGTACAGTGTCCAGACAGACGCACGGCCCAGGTCCCAAACTGGAGGTACATTGCTTATTCCTAAGCTCATGCCTCATTCCAAGTCCTAGCAGTATCTCGTTTTATAAGTATCATGCTTATGCTCACCATTATAGATCATGAAACACGAACATATCGAAATATATTTCCGGGTAATGGACTATGATGTGGTATGATATACAATACCAATTGATAGCATAGGTATTGTTATCCTTATCGTGAATATAGGTAACCATATATGAGGTACCTTTCAAAACAAACAAAATAGGTGCACTTACAAGAACACTATTGGCTCAAAATTGAGTTAATTGCACTAGAAAGATAGTCTAAATGGCATTGTTTCCATGGAAAATGTTGACATACTGCTGTACTCGTTTTGACATATCACACCTAACGAAAAACCATTATTTTAACACTGGTCCAGACAGACTCAGGTCCCAGGCCATACACAGGAGGTACAGTGTCCAGACAGACCCACGGCCCAGGTCACAAACAGAAGGTACAGTGTCCAGGCAAACCCAGGGCTCAGGTCACACACGGGAGGTACAGTGTCCAGGCAAACCCAGGGCCCAGGTCACACACAGGAGATAGTGTCCAGACAGACCCACGGCCCAGGTCACGCACTGGAGGTACAGTGTCCAGTACAGGAGGTACAGTGTCCAGGCAGACCCAGGGCCCAGGTCACACATATGAGGTGCAGTGTCCAGACGGACCCGGGGCCCAGGTAACACAGGAGGTAGTGTCCAGACGGACCCGGAGCCCAGGTAACACACAGGAGGTAGTGTCCAGACAGACCCAGTGGCCCAGGCCACACGGGACGTAAGGGGTAGGCGGTCGTGGCGCGTCATTACCGACACACTAAAACATCAACAGAATTTCCATCGTTGAATTGCAATTGCGCGGCCGGAAGAGCGTCGCACCAGGTTCGTCTCACCGGTCTCCCGTGTGGAGCGTTCGTAGTTAGGCCTCTCGACGCGCAGTGTCTCCTCCAGGGTGTGCGTGTGCGCCTGCAGGGCTACCAGCTTGCTGCTAGTCTGCTTCAGCTCCCGCTGCAGCTTGATCATCTCCACATTTTCGGCCAGCTTGGATCGGTTCGCTGCGGACGGACGAACACGTCGGAGTGAGAGGGCTGGCAGGGGACTGGGTACTGGTGGGTCCGCGATCAGTGGTGGGCTATGACCTAATGGTTCCTTCAACTGTCAGTATCTTGTGTACAAGGCTGCCAGAAACTGGACACTCAATTCCGGGTAGAAAATATGACCGCTGAAAGAGGCTGCCTCCAAGACCCTAGTGCCACTAGTTACCATACCTTCAGGTCTTGATGAAAATGTGCATCATTATAGTGCCGGCCATAGCACATATACAATATTTCAATGGAATGACAAATCAAAACTGCATTCAGTTGTCAAATTAAATTCACGACATCCCCAAGTGCATTTTATCTCCTTAGTACATGCTAATAATCAGATTACATGAGCACAAAGCTGAAGGAACTGGACGAAGGGGACAGAGGTGGGCCCCTCCCCCCCCCCACCCCACACACACACACACAAAAACTGGATGATTTTAGCATTGACCCTATGGGTACCGTATGGAAAGTCGACTTCAAAATAACCCTTGCCCCCCCCTCCACCAAACTTTGAGATGGTTTCCGTGCCACAGCACGAAAATGGGCAGAACCAATCATCAACGTTCCTCTACGGCATTGACTTGGAATACCATCTGTCCATAGTCGTCGTATTCGTATTAATCTATATTTTCGGTCATGGTTATTCGAATCCAGTGACCCTGAGGTTGGCAAGAAGCATGTTACCATTTACTGACCATGATTTGCCTGGTTCCGTAAAACACCCACTTCCTCCTCGTGCTCGAGCTCCTTGACCCGACTCTGTTCCTTCAGCATCTCTAGCTCCTGCAAACAAAGCGCCATGACTGCCACTACAACACCAGGCAACACTGTGTCAATGGTAATGTCACGAGCGCCATGACTGCCACTACAATACCAGGCAACACTGTGTCAATGGTAATGTCACGAGCGCCATGACTGCCACTAAAATACCAGGCAACACTGTGTCAATGGTAATGTCACGAGCGCCATGACTGCCACTACAATACCAGGCAACACTGTGGCAATGGTAATGTCACGAGCGCCATGACTGCCACTAAAATACCAGGCAACACTGTGGCAATGGTAATGTCACGAGCATAATGGTGCTATTGCTACTGCCATCAAGGTAATTGGGACATGTCCTGCGATAAATATCCAAAATAAAGCCCAACTGCTGGAACACATTACACCGTCCACGAGAGGCGAACACCACCCCGATCACAGGCCGTCTGCTGAAGAACATTACACCGTTCCCGAGAGACGAACACCAGCCGATCACAAGCCGTGCCACGGCAGCATATTATACTGTTGGAGCATATTACACCGTCCCAGAGAGACGAATACCACCCCGATCACAACCTGCCTGTTGGAGCACATTACACAGTCCCCGTGAGGCGAGCACCACCCCGATCACAAGCCGCCTGTTGGAGCACATTACACCGTTGGCGCGCGGAGAGCCGTGGCAGCCGGCCAGCACCCACCTGTTCATACATGTTGCACTGTTCGCGCAGTGTGGAGAATGTCTGCTCCAGCTGTCGGTTGCGCTCGGCCAGCGCGGCCGCCTGTTGCTGCTGCGAGCCGGCCGCCTGGCGCGCCTCCACCAGCAGCCGCTCGGCGTACGGCGGCAGGGCAGGAGCGTCCGCCGCCGCCGGCTGATGACGCAGCGAGCTGCCGGCACCGTACCCGTCCGTCTGCTGCCACACTCCTGCAACACTGTCACTGGCACGGCACCCCCGCACCGTCCGTCTGCTGCCACACTCCTGCAACACTGTCACTGGCACGGCACCCCCCGCACCGTCCGTCTGCTGCCACACTCCTGCAACACTGTCACTGGCACGGCACCCCCGCACCGTCCGTCTGCTGCCACACTCCTGCAACACTGTCACTGGCACGGCACCCCCGCACCGTCCGTCTGCTGCCACACTCCTGCAACACTGTCACTGGCAATGCACCCCCCGCACCGTCCGTCTGCTGCCACACTCCTGCAACACTGTCACTGGCAATGCACCCCCCGCACCGTCCGTCTGCTGCCACACTCAGGCAACACTGTCACTGGTACTGCACCTCCACTCTCGCACCGTCCAGTCATGGTTACCACCACCCCTGGCACGGCACCCCCGCACCGTCCGTCTGCTGCCACACTCCTGCAACACTGTCACTGGCAATGCACCCCCGCACAGTCCGTCTGCTGCCACACTCCTGCAACACTGTCACTGGCACGGCACCCCCGCACCGTCCGTCTGCTGCCACACTCCTGCAACACTGTCACTGGCACGGCACCCCCGCACCGTCCGTCTGCTGCCACACTCCTGCAACACTGTCACTGGCACGGCACCCCCGCACCGTCCGTCTGCTGCCACACTCCTGCAACACTGTCACTGGCACGGCACCCCCGCACCGTCCGTCTGCTGCCACACTCCTGCAACACTGTCACTGGCACGGCACCCCCGCACCGTCCGTCTGCTGCCACACTCCTGCAACACTGTCACTGGCACGGCACCCCCGCACCGTCCGTCTGCTGCCACACTCCTGCAACACTGTCACTGGCACGGCACCCCCGCACCGTCCGTCTGCTGCCACACTCCTGCAACACTGTCACTGGCACGGCACCCCCGCACCGTCCGTCTGCTGCCACACTCCTGCAACACTGTCACTGGCACGGCACCCCCGCACCGTCCGTCTGCTGCCACACTCCTGCAACACTGTCACTGGCACGGCACCCCCGCACCGTCCGTCTGCTGCCACACTCCTGCAACACTGTCACTGGCACGGCACCCCCGCACCGTCCGTCTGCTGCCACACTCCTGCAACACTGTCACTGGCACGGCACCCCCGCACCGTCCGTCTGCTGCCACACTCCTGCAACACTGTCACTGGCACGGCACCCCCGCACCGTCCGTCTGCTGCCACACTCCTGCAACACTGTCACTGGCACGGCACCCCCGCACCGTCCGTCTGCTGCCACACTCCTGCAACACTGTCACTGGCACGGCACCCCCGCACCGTCCGTCTGCTGCCACACTCCTGCAACACTGTCACTGGCACGGCACCCCCGCACCGTCCGTCTGCTGCCACACTCCTGCAACACTGTCACTGGCCCCCCGCACCGTCCGTCTGCTGCCACACTCCTGCAACACTGTCACTGGCACGGCACCCCCGCACCGTCCGTCTGCTGCCACACTCCTGCAACACTGTCACTGGCACGGCACCCCCGCACCGTCCGTCTGCTGCCACACTCCTGCAACACTGTCACTGGCACGGCACCCCCGCACCGTCCGTCTGCTGCCACACTCCTGCAACACTGTCACTGGCACGGCACCCCCGCACCGTCCGTCTGCTGCCACACTCAGGCAACACTGTCACTGGTACTGCACCTCCACTCCCGCACCGTCCAGTCATGGTTACCACCACCCCTGGCACGGCACCTCCCACACCGTCCACCTGTGGTTACCCACACCCCTGGTACTGCACCTCCCACACCGTCCACCTGTAGTTACCCTCGTCTCTGGTACTGCACCCACCACCCGTTCACCCATGGTATCGGGTGGATGCCGCCACCGGCCACCCACCGCCTGGCAGTGGACAGTCGGTAGCACCGACCCACACCGGGCGTTCGGCAGGAACCAGGATGACATTATCCATCGGATGGTTTTCCACGACCAAGGTTCGGAAAGAACCGAAACACCACTGATCACAAACGTCGCTTGAACCATTCATGGCGTTCGAAGTAGGCCATTTCGAATAAATGCATCAGAACAGTGTACGTTCGAAGTATTCGATAAGCGTTGACACTGCAGCATTTTCGGTCAATACATTCCTCTTCTGGTGGGATTCCTCCTTTTCCTATAAGTGTTCCTAAACAATCAAATCGGTATCACATCATCGGTCTTACCTGGCATACAGCCAACTGCTTCTCTAGTCAGGGACCGAATGAGGGAGTCAAGCGATTCGAGCCTTCAAAAACTTGCTGGCCGGCATGCACAAACCGATCTACGGCTGTGGGGGGGGCTGGCTGTGAGTCTGACGGTGGCGGGGTGCACGCACCTGGTTTTCGAGCTCGGTCGGGAGGTGGGCCGCCGCAGTGCGTCATGTTTGCCGCCAGCTGCCCGGCCGGGCCGTCCCGGTGTGGTGCCCGCCTGCTGTCTCGCCACCAGCAGCTTGTCCTGTCGCAGCCGACCGTGCCGACGGTGAGCCCAACCAGCCCACACGCTGCCACTGGTGCTGGAGCTTTGGGCGCCTAACCGAGATGGGCCGCACCAAACCAACGGATGCCGGTCACCCGCACCTTTCTATTCCGGCCCGGACTTTTTGTTATTTGGGTTTTAGGGCGCATCGACTGCATTGGTCATTTAGCGCCCGGCCCGGGACTCTGGTAACGGGCACCTATCTACGTCTGGCACTTATGCTATCCATCCAATAAATTACACACTTCATCCGGCATGCCACTCAGCCGTCAGACCACTTCAGATCACCATCGAGTGAGTGCACATTTAATATGGCACAGCGCCTATGTTAGCCTCCATTGTCTACATCCAATGTACAGCTTACTTTTCATTGACCTGCTTTGGCTTCACCTGCCAGACCCGGCTCTGAAAGTGGGTTTACTGGCCTCTGCCTGAGCTACCTGGGGGATCATGCGGGAGCGAGTTTGTGAGGTGGCTGACCTTTGTCTGGGCCACCTGTCGCTCCAGCTGTCGGATCTGATCCTGCTGCGATTGGATCAGCTCGGCCGTCTCCGGGTCCCGCTGGCGCGTCGCCTCGCCCGACTTCTTCCGGTTCTCCACCAGCCGGAGCAGCTTGGTGGCCAGTCTGGACAGAGGGCACAACATGACGCCACCAAATCAATGTCGCCATGCCGCCGCCACGTCAGTGTCGCCATGTTGCCACCACGTCAGTGTCGCCATGTTGCCCCCACGCCAGTGTCGCCATGTTGCAACCACGTCAGTCTCGACATGTTGCAACCACGTCAGTGTCGCCATGCTGCCACCACGTCAGTGTCGCCATGTTGCCACCACGTCAGTGTCGCCATGTTGCCACCACGTCAGTGTCGCCATGTTGCAACCACGTCAGTGTCGCCACGTTGCCACCACGTCAGTGTCGCCATGCTGCCACCATGCCAGTGTCGCCATGTTTCCACCACGTCAGTGTCGCCATGTTGCCACCACGTCAGTCTCGACATGTTGCAACCACGTTAGTGTCGCCATGTTGCAACCACGTCAGTGTCGACATGCCGCCACTACGTCAGTTTCGCCATGTTGCCACCACGTTAGTGGCTGTATGCCATGCTGCCACCACGTCAGTGTCGACATGCCGCCGCCACGTCAGTGTCGCCATGTTGCCACCACGTTAGTGTCGCCATGCTGCCACCACGTCAGTGTCGCCATGTTGCCACCACGTAAATGTCGACATGTTATCACCACGTCAGTGTCGCCATGCTACCACCACGTCAATGTCGACATGTTACCACCATGTCAGTGTCGCCATGTTGCCACCACGGCAGTGTCGCCATGTTGACACCACGTCAATGTCGACATGCTACTGCCACTTCAATGTCGACATGTTACCACCACGTCAGTGTCGACATGTTACCACCACGTCAGTGTCGACATGTTACCACCACGTAAATGTCGACATGTTACCACCACGTCAGTGTCGCCATGTTGCCACCACGTAAATGTCGACATGTTACCACCACGTCAGTGTCGCCATGTTACCACCACGTCAATGTCGACATGTTTCCACCACGTCAGTGTCGCCATGTTGCAACCACGTCAGTGTCGATATGTTGCAAACATGTCAGTGTTGGCATGACGTCACCCGTCAGTATTGATATGACGTCACCACGTCAGTGTTGACATGATTTCACCATCAATATTGTTATGACGTCACCACGTCGGTGTCGACATGCCACACACCACGTCAGTGTCCCCATGACGTTACATTGTATGTGTCGCCGTTCCGCAATCACGTCAGTGTCGCCATGACGCCACCACGTCAGTGTCGATATAACGTCATCAAACGCTGGCATTGTTATTTTCAGTGTAGCAGTAGGAAAAGATGAGAGTAGAACATTAGTGGTGATATTGGGTGGTAGTGGTGGAAAATCATCATCAACTTGTTACAAACTGATTGCGATTTGTCAGCCGAATTAGAAACTTTTGGGACTCCGGGTATGGTGGTGCCAACACACATTGTGATTGTGAACCAGATACATCATTAATCATAGGGGACCGATTGACTACGACAGATCGACCAGGGCCCGGCACACTCATGTCTCAGATTTTGAGCAAACTTGGTGTATATGGTTATCGTATGCCCTGAATCCACCCGTGCAAATTATACTTCGATCAGGTCAACGGTTCAGGAGTTATAGCCTCGGGCATTTCTGGAAGGTCGCGCTGTAATGTCATGTTCGGTGGCCGATAACTAAGTTAATTATCAGTCAAAATATAAATATCCAGACATTTTTGAACTCGCAAAGATTCACGGAATCGAATTCTGACAATACTTGTAATATGTGATAAATTATAAAATTTACCCCATGACCTCAGGTCACGTGGTCTCCGTTGACCTCGATGCCCATGAATTTTTGTGCCTTTAATCGACAGAATGGAAGGACCATGTTTTGGTTTGATATATAGCAAACGAAAAATAGGCGTTTTTTTCCTACAAATTCTTATTTGGAGAGCACAAACTTCACCATATTTGAGGTCTTTCGAAGAATGAGCTACTAACTCCGCCGTCTCTCCGTCCAAAATCGAGATGCGGTTTGATAACACGTAGCCATTGGCCATTGGCCATTGGCCTCAACTGAACTGTGGTCGGCACCAGTAACACCAAAACACCAGCCTGTGTTTTGTTATATCCAGTTATTTCGCAGATTTAATGCGTCTCAATTTCGTTCGCCGAGAACACTTCCTGACATCTGGTAATGCTTGCATACTCACAGAAAACACGATCCGTAGGGATCCATGAGGGCAATGTATACGCCATGGTTACACAATCATTGTTTGTTTAGAACAAACATGTTCTAAACATACAATGAAAAAAAACTGAGAAATAAGGAGGTACATCACGTCACAACCAGATCCCGTCAGAAGTGCATCGAAGCATCGTTTGTATATTTGAGGACATGGAACCGATACAAAGTGTTTGTTATATGCCCAAAGACAGATCAACACACAAATCTGCAAGTAGCTGCGGAAACAAACCATGTTTCATACGTGCACCAATTGTTTCTGTCTCGTGTCTAGCTTGTCTTCGTCCACCTATCGTGACACTTTCATGGCACGTCCCTCGCCGTTCGACAATACAGGTACCAAAACAGTCGTAACATCAGCAGACGAGAACTTGTGAAATTTGTGTGTTCCCTTGACGGCGAGAGCTTTCGTAAAGCGACCAGCGAGGCTCGCAGTGACCTTCTCCATCTCTTCCTTGGTGACAAAGGAGCTCTGAGACAGGCCTCACAATTTCTTGCAAACATCGCCAGCTCTCGGAACTCCCTTTAGCTCTTAGGTGGCTCTGTTCATCCCCAGTGTTCCTCCCAAGCCTCAGAAGTACCACAGTCCGGTCCGCTTTAGCTCTCAGTGGACCTTCCTACTCCTCAAGTTTTTCGAGCTGGCAATGACATTCTAGCTCTAGAATTGGCTCTCAGTATTCCTCACAACGATCGCTAGCCCTTAGGGAATCTTTAGATCTCAGGGAGCCCTGTTCGGCTCATAGGGACCCCTTCCAAGCCTCTTGGGCATCCCAGTCCAGTCCTCTCTAGCGCTCAGTGACCATCTTCAATCGTCAGGGGTCCTCTCCAGCTGTTAGGGCCCTTCCCAGTCCTTGACAGTCTTTCTAGTTTCAAAGGCTTTCTAGCTCTGACATTGGCCCTCAGTATTCCTCACAATCATTGACCTAGGGACTCTTCTTAGCTCTCAGGGAACTCTATTCGCCCTCAAGGGCCTTCTCATGCTGTTAGGGATCCTTCCTAGTTATCGACAGCTCTCGTGGTTTCAAGAGCATTCTAGCTCTGGCTAGCCCTCGGTATTCCTCACTTCAATTGCCAGCCAACATGGATTTTTTCCTCTCGGGTGGCCTTGTTCAAACATTAGGGGCCGCTCTCAAAATCAGAAAAATCAAAGTCCAGTCCTTTCTGAATCTCAAGAGATCCTCTGCATCACTCAAGATCCTCTGCCTTCCCCTGCTTGAAGGGGCCCATCACAGTTCCCAATAGTCCTGTCTAGCTCTCATCTCGGGAAATTTCAGATCTGAGATGGGCCCTCACAAGGCCTCTTCAGCTCGCATGGTCCTGTTCATCCCTCAGGTGCCCTTTCAGACCCAAATAATATCCCAGCCTTCTCAGACCCTCACGTGCCTGTTTACTGTCCAGCCGTTAGGGGCCAATTCCAGCTGAGACTGCTCTTTCCAGCTAGTATAGGCACTCCCGCCCTCGGGAGGGGGGGTGTCCTTTCTTGCCTCCATAGCCCTTGCTAGCCCTCAGGGCACTCTCAGCCCTCTTCACGTGTCAAGGGCACTTTCCAGACAAACTATTATATTTACTTAAACATTTCTTCGGTTATATTTCTGCCTCTCAGGGCGGCCGCCTGGAGGGCTCCATTACACTTGGCAGGGAGCGGGTACCCCTTCACCCTTTGGAAACGCCACTACTGCGTATCAACCCGCGCCCCTACGTGGGCTTAGAAGCCCTTTACGTAGCACCGGGAACCCTCCGCTTCAGCCCGAACCGTCTCGGAAGCTCGGGGTCTCTTTATCGGCCTGAGGCCCGCTGTCAGCTCTGAGACCCTCTCCATCAGTGTGCCGACAGTAAAGCCGACCCAGTGGCTCTGCACGTCCGGCCCAGAGCCCCATCCGTTGGCTCAGACGCCCTCTTTCACGGCTCAGCGCGTCACTATCCGTCCGGTCGGAATCTCCTCTTCAAAAGCTTGGGCCTCCTCTAGCATGCAAGGAGCCCTGTGCGATTCCGGCCCTCATCGGCCCAGGGACCCTTCATGCCGGCTCTGGGCTCTCCCCGACGGTCCGGGTCCTCCAACGACCAGGGGTCCTCTTCGTCGGCACAGGGGACATCCTTAGCGATCCAGGGCCTCCCCTATCAGGCCGGAGGCCCTCTTTCAACAGCCTGGGCCACTTCCGTCGGCCCAAGGGCCCTTTCTGACGGCACGGGATCCCCTGCGGCAACTAGGGACCCTCCGTCATTTCAGGGACCCTCTTTGACGACCCAGGGCCTTTTCCGCAAGCCGGAGGGTCCTTTTCAAACGCTTGGACCCTGTCGATCAAGTCCGGGGCCCTTTCTTGGCTGGGGCTCTGCTGACAGCCCGGCCTGGCCGAGTTAGAAGTTCAATCCTCGATAATATTCACATTATATGATACATTTTCCGCTCTCCAAACGAACATTTGTAGCAAAAAATGCTATTATTTTAAGTTGTTATATGTCAAGCAAAAATATGGTCCTTCCATCGTGTCAATATTAAAAAGTAAATTTTCACGGGCATCGAGGTCACAGGAGGTCACGTGGCCTGAAGTCATGGGTAACTTTTCAATCATCTATTACATATACAGATATTACCGCAATTGGATTCTTGAAACTTTGCGAGTTCCAAAATGTTTGGACATTTATATTTTGAACGATATTTAGCATAGTTATCGGCCACCGAGCATAAACTTGCAGCGTGACCTTCCAGAAATACCCGAGGCTATAACTCCTGAGCCGTTGACCTGATCGAAATAAAATGTTAGCAGAAGGGTTCATAGCATAGGATAACCCTATGCATCACCCAGTTGCTCAAAATATGAGACATGAGGGTGGAAAATCAACCCTTTGCCAGGTTAGTTTGTCCTAGAATTCCCCCATTATCGTTCGTTAAATTTATGGATATTATACAGCTTTGCGCATTTCTACTTATTAAAGCCATCCATCATCTACACAGTGCCAGAGAATGCGTTGGTATGTGTTATCAAACTGCATCTCGATATTGGATGGAAGGACGGCCGAGTTAGTAGCTCAATCCTCGGAACACTTCAAATATGGTAAAGTTTGTGCTCTCCGAATGAGGATGTATAGAAGAAAAAAAACGCCAATTATATATTTGCTATATATCAAGCAAAAGCATGACCCTTCCATTCTGTCAATGAAACAAAAGTTTCATGGGCATCGACGTCACCGCGGGTCACGTGACCTGAGGTCATGGGGTAATTATTTTATTATTATCACATATTACAAGTATTGTCAGAATTGGATTCATTGAATCTTAGCGAGTAAAAAAATGTGTGGATATTTGTATTTTGACTGATTATTAACTTAGTTATCGGCCAACGAACATAACTTTGCAGCGTGACCTTCCAGAAATGTCCGAGGCTATAACTCCTGAACCGTTGACCTGATCGAAGTAAAATGTGTACAAGTGAATTCAGAGCATAAGATAACCATATACACCAATTTTGCTCAAAATCTGAGACACGAGGGTGGACAATCACTCCTTTGCCTGGTCGATTTGTTGTGGAATGGGCCCATAGACACCTCGCCAACACGTTAGAGAACGAGAATAGACAACAACATACACCTCATGTCCCACCGTTTGATTTTGTCCTCCTGCTTGTGACAGTGCTTCTTGAGGATCTGGTTCTCCTCCAGTAGTCGGAGGTGGCGGTCCTCCAGTTCCGCTCGCGACAGCTTGTTGATGCCGGCCCGCTCCTGCACCAGCGATGAGTCTGCCGCAACACAAAGTGGGCCACACATTCCCCGTACCGTCACGAATGTCGTGGGCTCGACGCTCGATGAAGTTACTGCATGGACCACAGTCACAAGCGTGCCGTCAGGTGAATGGCGAATTAAATCATGAATATGACAATAGGCGTCAGGATATGGTTACACCGAGTCCTTTGGATGGTTTTCTCACTTCCACCCCCACAGAGACTAGGGAAAAATCACTTTCTAATATTACGTTTCCAGCGCCACCGTGGTTCAGGCATAACCCAACTATTTTTTCTTGCCTTCTGTTCATTTGTGCATAACCCTGCATCACATGACTATTCAGACAGAAAATAAGTAGAACAGAAGTAAATAGAAATAATTTCCCAACGAAAAAAACTAACCCTCAGTCTAGTGACACAAATAGTGTCGGCGAACCAACAAGCCGGGCACCTGTGGTCGACTTTGTCTGCTGACGGCAGGGCATACTCTGTGAGGCCACATGAACTACCTTTGTCGTGGAGCGTGCTCCTGTTGAGCTTCTCCTTGTCGGTGACATCCCGCACGGGTATCATGATCTCGTTGTCCTCGCCGTCCATGGCCAGGCGGCGCTGCTACCGCCACCGTGCCAATCGAAGCCGGCTCATCATCTCAACGCCACTGCCGCCCCAGTCCGGGAGCGCGCCTGTCAATATAAGGGCCTCACCCAATCAGTGGGGTTCTCAGATCAGTACAATATTCAGATATTTGGCGGAAGCCTGGCCTAGCGGTAACTGGACAAATGCACGCAAAACAAATATAAGTAAGATGAAAGGTATGTATGTGCAAATAATATAAGGAAGCACAAATACTATGTAATCACAAATGAATCCTAGCACAAATGTATATATGTGCACATGTATGGCAGCTCAAATGTATATATGAGCACATGTACATCAGCACAAATGTATGAAAAAGCAATAGCACATAAGTGCAAATGTAGGTATGTGCAAATGTAGGTAAAATGCCCGTAAATGACAAAAACGTAAGTGCACATATATGTAAAAGCAAAAGTATGTATGCACAAATGCACGCAAGTGCAAATGTATGTATGCGGTACGTAAGAGCAAATGTATGTCAATGCAAATGTATGTGAATAGAAAAGTACAATCACAAATATACCTAAGCACACATGTATACAAGTGAAATGTATTTATCTGCAATTGTATGTAAGCATAAATGTATGTTAGCATAAAAGTCAGCAAGCACAATTGTAAGTGCATGCAAATGCATGATTTCAGGACAAATGCACACACTGATGTATATGTACATTGGTATATGTATGTATATATGCATATGTACACAGAATGTATGTATATGTAAGTAGGACATATATGTACATAGGTAAATGTACCTACATTTGTAAAAGGATCCCATTGAAAAAAGATGTTTATCGAAATCTGGCAACTGGTTTTTAGGTAGGGTAGGTTGGGCCTCCCTCAAATCCGTTTACTACTGACCAAATTGGAGTATTCCACTGGTTCATATGCTAATACATGCAAGATAGGAAAACAGCAGCATGGGATTTCTTTGATGAAGAAACACAAAAACGTGTCTACTCCACATAGGAAACATTTTTGTTTATCCACGGAACACATATTCTTTCAATTTCTACTTTTGGCGTTCATCTCTCCCATCTTCCACTCAGTAGGATATGATAGATGTGCTCTGCACATTTATCCAACCATATGTGTCTCCCAGTAGGCATGGTGGTAGAGTAGCAGAATGGCACAAAATAGCCAGTTTTTCAGCATGCACCCCACAGGTGTTTTCAGATTGACAGTTTCAGGAAGAAGGAGGAAGATTCACCTTCTGAGATTCGTTAGTTATTTGGGCTTAAGGGCGCATCGACTTCATTGGTCATGTAGCGCCAATACCTTCTGAGATTCAAAAACTACCCAGCTGATTAACAGGTGTGTAACTGGGGGAAGAGCTTCCCCCAGGTGTATCTGCCACAACAGCCAACCAATTGATACAGCAGCTTGAGACTTTCAATAAATTCAAATGAACACCTAGGGTATGCTGTGTAAAAAAAATACCTCAAGGTCAGCTTAGTGCATGTTCTTATGTCAGAAAGTGGTTTGTAGGCATTGTTTTACATCTCAAACAGGTGATTATTGTTCTGAGATACAATCGTAGCAAGATCCATAAGGCGCAGTTGGTGTACCAGAGGTCATGTTGTTACCATGTGACCTTAACTAGGTCATTATCGGTCATTTTGATGTCATTAATATCATTAAAATATAATGGCCACTTAGGATTGGAGAAAATGTTCAAGTTGTTATAAAATTGATACATCGGTTACCAAAGACATCCTTACCTGGGAGGTCATCATAGAGCAAGCACACATATATCTGTTTTGATGTACAATGCTACATCATGCTATAATGACATCACAAACTTGACTGCAGGTGCCACTTTTCCAACCTCAAATGGTTGTTTGTTGCCATCTGACACAATCTAATCCTGGCAAGTCGATCCAGCTGTAATTATTCTAGAGAGGTTAATGTCTACCATGTGACCCCAAAAAGGAAAAAAAAAAAAAAAAAAAAAAAAAAGGGGGATTTTAAAAAGGGGAAATTTTAACCACCCACCCCAAAAAAAAAAAAAAAAAAAAAAAAAAAAAAAAAAGGGGAAAATAGAAAAGGGAAAAAAAACAAAATAACAAAAAGGAAAAAAAAAAAAAAAAAAAAAAAACGATCCAGCTGTATAAGTAGGATAGAATGTATTCTAGAGAGGTTAATGTCTACCATGTGACCTCAAGTAGGACATACTGGATATGACCGAACACAGGGGAGTGTATTCTGTGGTACATATTAAAGTATAGGTCCGTTTGTCAAGCTCCTCATAGAAATTGTAGCACATAAACATCAAACACATAGCACACTGGAACAAAATGGCAATTTGGCATCTTCTCCCTCAAATGGCCTCACATGACCCAAGGACAACAAGTTCAGATTGTATAAATATTGGCATCTAATGAATGGATCAAGAAACACCTATGTTCGATGTTACACTAATGCCCTTGATTATTTTTAAAAAAGTGCACTCTTGGAGCCACGAAAAAAAAATCCAATTTACATGACCTGTGACCTTATATGTGTCATGCCAGATCATACCAATTTGCAAAATTATGTAGCATATATGTATATTTGTGCTGCATTTTCAAGATCCTTGTGAAAATGTGTAAACGAAACAGAATGGTATTGTATAACACAGCAATTTGACCTCCTCCCCTGAAGTGATCTTTACTTTACCCAAGGCCAAAAAGTGTTTACATGGGAAATTTTAGGTACACACTGAATGCACTCAATCTGAGTTGAGATTTTATATAAACCTGATTTTCATGGTTTTCATTTAAAATATCAGCTCTCAAAAACAGTACAATTGTTATATTTGACATGCCATGTGACCTTACCAGTGACCTCCAGAAAGACACAAAATATTTTCTCCTGATCAAAGTTATAGGGCATGTAAAGTTATATTCAATGTCATTTTAATCCATGTAATAGGTTCATTGCCTGTGATGAAATAAGGGCCAAAAAGCCCCCAGTGACTTGTGTAAGTGCCCCAGAATCCCAGTCACTGCTGGGTCAATGTCCACGGAAAATGGCATTCAAATCCAAGCATCCTGAACAAGGTTAGATTTGTGCTTTGCAATCCTGGATGTGGAGAGGTGGTTATTGGTTTTTATGACACTTCAACCATTGAGTCATGTAGCGGTGCCCATCTCTCATACTGATTGGTCGCAGGCGAAGAGTAGCGACAGGTGAGACTCAAACCCACGGTCCTTTGATTGTGAGATGGGCAACTTACCCCTAGACTACTCATCCCCTGAATGTGGAGAGGAAAATTTATGAGAAATTGAATGTGAGAAGATATCTATCTGCAAGCCTATGATATCAGAATCTCAGCTAGCACTTCCCAGTTAATGTTGAGTATGTCACCACAAAGCTATTCATTGTTCAAGCACACCATCAAACCTCCAAATAAGAAAAAGTATGGGAAAATGTTTTGGTGAGGATAATGTTCTGGATGGGAAAAAAATAGGAACAACCTGTTTTTCCAACCATGTTCTGGAACAAAATGTTTTATGAAAGAAGCAGAAAATTTAGATGAGGAGAATATGGGGATGAAAAGGGGCAAAAATTGGAAATAGATTGGCACCTCATTTCACCACAATTCTTAGCCAATTTCCTAGTTCTTGATCACACTCCATAGATATGCAATTAGGGTTTGAAAGTTCATTGGCATGTCATAGGCATTTTAATCTAGCTCAGATAAAAATCAAGCATTATATTTTGGAATTGAAAATTTGCATTGCTTGAAAATTTTATCAGTTCAATTTTCAAAGGAGACATTACTTTTCATGGCCCTGCATGATTTATCTGGCTCTGGCTTGATTTTCAAGGCCAGTGTGATAATTTTGGTCACTGAGTGTTGTGTATGCCAAGCACATTCTTGGGGGATCCAGGCCAACACTTAGGGGCATGGCTGGATCTTTTGGGACCCAAATTGATCTTCTGGTGACCAACCTGTTTCTTGGACCTTTACATTTGTTTGTGGGAACCCTGTTGGTAGGATGCTCCTGGGCATTCTGCATATATTTGGTTCATGATATTTCTGGTTCCCAATGAGTTTTTAGTGGCAGGCCAGTCTTT
Source organism: Ashinkailepas kermadecensis (assembly GCA_034440615.1). NCBI lineage: Eukaryota > Metazoa > Arthropoda > Thecostraca > Neolepadidae > Ashinkailepas > Ashinkailepas kermadecensis. Next base: position 551,874 of record JAOTOM010005177.1, read on the forward strand.
TTTTTGTACCAGTATGATATTCAAGTTTCAAGGACAACTTTTTGGATCCTCAGTGTCATTTTTAGACTAGGAACCATTGCCTCCCTGGGGAGAATTTTCACTTTTTCCCCATTTGGTAGGCAGGTCCACAGCTAATTTAAGTAACTTTTGTGTGAAGTGCCATCACAATGCTGTTCTAGGCTTTTTGTGACATACTAAGCTTTAGTACACCCATCCATTGGCTAGCTGTTCGTGCCTGGTGTTTGCACATTTCTGATACGATGGGCAATTTGATACAATTTCTGATACGTCATCACCTGGTGCACTTATGGTGGCCATGTACATTTGACATGTCTTGATGCATGCCTGGAGGCCTTTCAGTATTATTGTGCTTTAAGGTGGTAACAAGACAAGCTTTTGCACACATTCTCTTCCATAAAGCAAACAAATGGGTTAGGTTTGGTTAGGTTAGTTTAGGTTTTTTAAGCTGGATTTTTTGTTTCTTAAGAAATGTTGTTTTTTTGTTTTTGTTTAATATAAAGCAGCTGGTGTTCGGTTAGGCTATGTAGGGTTCGGTTTTTTAAATTTCAAAATGTTTTTAAAATTAATTGCTAAAATTTTAACATTTTCCCAATTTTATTTTGTGGATTATTTTTTCCAAAGGGATACTAGGCTAGGTAAGGCTATGTTATGTAACTTTTATATTTATTAAGCATTTCTTTTTATGCTGTTACCTAACTCAAGGGCCCTTTTTTGGTGTTTTGCTCACAACCTGAAAAGTAAGTATTTGCACAGAAAATGAGTGGTCACATAATCTTAGTCACATTCATAAACATTGCATTGGAATGATAAATTTCAAGAATTCATAAAACACCTTAAAGCACAAATTTATTGACCTTTCTGCATGCCTCAATTTAGGTCTACATGCATGAGATCTCCTCAAAACCTGTCATATTTTGCAGATTGGGTCTTAGGTACCTACCTAGGTAGGTAGGTACCTACTTACCTACCTAAGTACTTGGGTATATATTTCGATCTAGGTAAAATTGTATTTTTTGGATTTTTTAAATACAGGGTATTCTAACTAAAAAATGACTATGTAACCACTCATTTTCTCAGCAAATGATTACTTTTCAGTTGGCAAACAAATACATGATCATAATCTTCACTCTGCAAATATAGCACATTGCATCTAATTATCAGTACATGGTGTGTCACAGATGTGATAAAGAAGAAATTCAACACTTCATGCACTTGATTTAATACTCTTTGACATTGAAAACCTTATGTTTCTGCCTTAATTTGACATTTATGTCCGAGAATGAATACTCGCAACCTGACTGTCCACAACCGTCGATCAAGGCCAGGAGTTCCTTGCGATGCTGTATTATTTTATTTTTCATATATTTGATGACCGGCCGAAATGGCCGAATGGCCGATGTCATGGCCAAAAAATGTGTTTTGGATGATTTTGGTTTTCCAGTTAGGTTAGGTTAGGTTAGATTATATTATGATATAATATATTTTATATATTATGCTATGTTATCTTGGTCTAGATTAGGTTAGGTTAGGTTATTTTATTTTTCTATTATTTATCTATTCATATGTAATTTTTGAACACTTGACCGTAAGCAGAACACAACAGTGTTCTCCAGTATATGCAGTAACAATATGCAGTGTAAGAATGGCAGATAACATAACATAATATAAAATATATTATATCATAATATAAAGTCATATGTCATAGTCATAAAGTGTTAAGGCTTAATAAGAGCCACAGGGGCCCATCTGGGTTAAGCCTATCTGGAAAAGGTACTAGAAATGTACATACTCTCACCTCAATCAATCCCTTACCTCAAGTTCCTAGGAAGCTATATATCACAGCTATAAGCTATATATCCTAATATAATCTAACCTAACCTAACCTAACCTGGCCAGAAAACCAGAATCGTCCAAAACAAATTTTTTGGCAATGTCATGAAATATATGAAAAATAAAATAATACAGCATCACAAGGAACTTCCGGCCTTGGTCGACAGCTGCAGACAGCTGCAGGCTGCGAGTATTCATTCTCAGAAATAAATGTTGAATGAAGGCAGAAACACAAGGTTTTCGATGTCAGAGTATTAAATTGCGTGCATGAAGTGTTGAATTTCTTCTTCATCACGTCTGTGACACGCCAGGTATGAATAATTATACATGTGCTATATTTGCAGTGAAGATTATGATCATGCATTTGTTTGCCAAGTGAAAAATAATCATTTGTGGAGAAAATGAGTGGTCGCATCGTCATTTTTACGTTAAAATGCCTGTATTGAAGAAAAAATCCACAAAAATCCAATTTTGCCTTGATCAATATATTTACTGGTACTTAAGCCTGTGCATGTTTCTGACACATCACCATTCTACTGATTGGATAGTTGTCCATTTTTTTGGTAACAAGATTTGATGAAAGCAATTAAATAGGTACCTACCTACCTAGGTATATCACATAGTGCCAGCTTGTTATTAAGGTCTCTTGACTCATCAGATTTTCCCTTACCATCTAGGTATCTACCGTAAAGATGCTTATGGAAAACCACGCCAAAATTCGGGATCACTGGAGATTATCTGAAAATTAGTCATTTTCGTGGGAAATTACCGCCCACAACCAGAAAACAACATTCTCGAATCACACAACGCAAGCTCCCAACATGCTTTCTTCCATACCCACACAATCCAATCAACAAACCAAAACAAATATTCTAGAGATGGGAGAACCCAGGCAGAAATACTTGCACTGTACCTAAGCAATAGTAATTCCTCATAACCAGTACATGAAACTTATTTTCATTGAATAATATAATAAAAAAGCGAATTGCTTAAAGTCATTTGGAATTACAAATCAGTCCAATTGAATGAAATTATATCTGACTTGGCATAATGTTTATGTTTTATCGATAATTATGTTGAATAGTGCCGAGGTTGTGAAACTGGCGCTGTAATTTCATTATCTACATCGCTTCGTGCAGTCGGTTTTGGGTCGCTGTTGGGCTTCCTTCGAATTTGTTTCGTTGTTGGTGTTAGTCGCGGTGTGGAATACGTACAAAGGTTAGTATTTTTCGCCTCTATTATCTTACAAACGGAAAGATTAAAATATAGCCAACACAAAACAACGCGTCTTTTGAGTAGAGCCGCACCCTGAACCAGAAACTTGACTAGTGTTCCCGGGTAGGCACCTACCTAGGCAGGTACCTAAGTAGGCATCTCGGTACCTAGAACCTACCTGCATGCCTATGCAGGTGGTAATTCTAACCTTTCTGATGTAACTTCTTTTTTTAATTCCTCGTCTCCCTAGACCCTTTTGTTTTAAGTTGGAAAAAATAGCAAATTTGGGCTTTCTTTACCTTTTGGCCGACACATACTGCCAAGGTTAGTGATTTGTAAAGAGGTGTACAGTGACGTCACAGGAGTCAGGGAAGTGACGTCACAGGAGTTGGGTGTCGATGTGCTAAGTTAGGTTAGCTTAGGTTAGGTTGGGTTGGGTTAGGTTAGGTTGAGTTAGGTTAGGTTAGGTTAATTTAGGTTAGGTTATGTTCGTGCCCGTCATCGACACCAGACTCCTGTGACGTCATTTCCTTGACTCCTGTGACGTCACTGTACACCTCTTTACAAATCACTAACCTTGGCAGTATATGTCGGCCGAAAGGTAAAGATTACCCAAATTTGTGCTTTGAGGTGTTTTATGAATTCTTGGAATTTATCATTCCAATGCAAAGAATGGCCAGGCCAAAGTAGCTCGGTTGGTAGAGCATCAGACTTGATCTCGAGATCGTGGGTTCGAATCTCAACCAACTGCATTACTGAGTCCACCTGCGACCAATCAGCGTGAGAGGTTGGCGACTGTACATGACCAAGAGGTTGAATGCATTGTAAAAGAAACCAAGGTTTGTTCATTCATTCCAATGCAATGTTTATCAAAGTGACTAAGATGATGGGACCACTCATCTTCTGTGCAAATGCTTATTTTTGCAGGTTGTGAGCAAAATAACACCAAAAAATGGCTTTGATTTAGTTGACATAGCATAAAATGAAATGTAAAAAAAAAAAAAAAAAAGATGAGACATAACCTAACCTAACCTAGCTTAACCACCCTTTGGAAAAAAAGATCCTTTTTTAATGTAGATAAATTTATTTTCTGAAAATCTTCAACATAAAAAACCTAGCCAACCTAACAACCTAACATCAGCTGCTTTTGAATAATTTTTTTTTTCCCAATAAATTAATATATTATATAATAATTTTCACAAAAAAGTTGTTTTTGGGAGTTAAAAAATCTGACTAAAAAACCTAAACTAACTTAACCTAACCAAACCTAGCCCATTTGTTTCCTTTATGGAGGCAAATGTGTGTAAAACTTGTCTTGTTACCACTTTAAAGCACAGCAATGCCAAAAAATAATTTGGAATTAATTGGGTATATTTGAATTCATTTTTGTCTTCAAAAGCACATCAGGTTAGGTTGTGCTCTGTGAGGTTACATGATAAATTTGCAGTTTGCAGTAATTTCTGATTTCTTGAAGAACATTTTACCAATGCGATGTTTATGAATGTGCTTAACTTGATGTGACCACTCATTTCCTCTGCAAGTGCATTCTTCTCATTTGGGAGGCAAAATGCTTGGGGTTAGGTCATATAGCTTAAATTGTAGCATTCAATATATATTGTTTTAATATAACATAACCTAAGCTAACCTAGCTTAATCTTTCATGCAAGAAAACAATTTTTTTATTGAAAATTTCTGACCAATTTTTTCCTAAAAAGGTTTTCAATTAAAAAAAAAAACATAACCTAGCCTAACCTGAACTATATTTGTAATCCTTTCACCTTTGCATACTTCATAGAGGTAAAATGGGTGTAAAGTTTGTCTTGTGGTTACTGTAAACTGCAATAATCCTTGTTAGATTAGTTTATTTGGAATTTGGAATAGATTTGTTTTGTTGCATGAGAGGTTAGGTTAGGTTATGTTATGTTTTTTCTTTATTTTGAACATTACTATTTATACTATATTACCAACTCCAAGTCCCTTTTGGGGTGTTATTGTGCCTCCCAACTGAAAAGTATGCATTTGCCAAAGAAATGAGTGGTCACATCATGTTAAGCACATTCATAAACATTGTGTTTGGAAAAGAAATTCCAAGAATTCAAACATTATCTTAATCCACAAATGTGCCCAACCATCAGGGGTTACCTAGGTATGTACCTAGTTAAGCTTCCAGATTATATGTCCAAATAGCATGCTTTGATCCCACATGTCTGGGGCTAATCTCAGCAGATATACTATCAAGAGGACTCTAGCAAGCATTACTTTGGGGGTCATATGCATGATGAACAATCCAGGACTTTCTGCTTTGTGACATGCAAATGTAAAAAAGAAAATTACCCATGTGGCTGCATCATGCAATGCATAAGTGAAGTACACATTGCCAAATGTTAACAGGGCATTTGAGGCATCTATGGTTTGCAAACAATTTGTTTAATGAAGAAGATGGAAATGTATTCTGAATGTGCTTAGATAAACATAACAGGAAGTTTGTGCTCCAAGGTATTTTATTAATCATCATAATTTTTCCAAATACAATGTTTATGAATATGATTAAGATGATTTGGCCACTCATTTCCTCAGCAAATGTTTACTTCTTAGTTGGCTAGCAAAATGATGCCAAAAAAGGGGCCTTGAGTTGGATGACATAGCATCAAAAATAATGTTAAGAAAGGAACAAATGTGACACCCTAACGTAGCCTAGTCTAACTGCCCATATGCAAAAATAATCTACCTGATCTCATGAACACCTTAAAACGCAATAATGCTGCCATAACCTTCCCCCTGTTGTGAGTTAAATGTTTGTATCACAGCTGCATAATACAATTACCAGATGTGAAATGCTGAAAAGGGTGATTGTCACACCAAATGCTATCAATTATTATGAAAAGTGTATGGCTGCACAGCCCTTTTGTGTGTTGAACCTGGCCATTAATAAATATGAAGTATTCCATCAAACTCATATGGTACCAGACTAATGCTGATTATCCATGCACCAAGCAGGTCAGATTGAGATGGCTGATGATTATTATTTTGGAAGCTCTGTTTGCTGTAGTGACTTGGAGCATCTAGCTGTCATAAAGTATTCCACCTCACTTGTTCAGATAAAAAAATTAATAAAAACGACAAAAATTGCATGAGGTGAACAGCATAGTCATTCAGAGGTGCAGATGATAGTCAATCAGTCATGGGAGCTTGTTCCCTGTGCAGATGGCTACCTGTTTCACCTCTGATGGTCTCCACGCCTTCAGCCACCATGTCGTCGCGACGTGCTGCGACGCGCCGCGGAGTGACGAAGAAGAGGGCACAGCGCGCCACCTCCAACGTGTTCGCCATGTTCGGCCAGGCCCAGATCCAAGAGTTCAAGGAGGCCTTCAACATGATCGACCAGAACCGCGACGGCTTCATCGACAAGGAGGACCTGCACGATATGCTGGCATCACTCGGTGGGTTGAGTGGTGGACTGCTGAAGCTTGGCACACAGCTGCACGGTCACCCTGTTGCATGGCCCCCTTTTGGTAACCTTGCATTGTGATTTAAAAAATGTGGTTGTGGGTGGCACAGGTCACGACTTCTTGCTGTTTCGGGTGTTTCGGTAGCTGCTAGCCATCTTGATTGGTTGTTATTAGCTTTTATGTATTCATGGAAATTGTTAGGTGAACACACCTGACAGTGATGCTTCTATTCCCTTGTTGGCATGGTGGCTACTTCATTAGCTGTTGGATATTGCCTGGTACAATTACAATGGACAGTTGTCAAGAAGACCAATGTCAGCATAATTTTGGACGTCAGGACTTATCCGAAATACACAAGTGTGATCAACTGCAATAGAATCAAATGGAGTTGGTTGGTTGGTTGAAAAACATGAACATATGGTGTGTAAATGGCATTACATGGCTGCCTTGAGAACATGAGCCACTGGTTTTAGTTCTTCATGAGTTGTTAGTCTGTGATCGTTTTCTTTCCAATCTTTTAAGATGTCATTATTATTATCAATGAACAGTTTTCCACCTTATGCTTTGTACATATCCAATACGTATTAGTGCAATGTCCTCATGACCTTCTGATGATTGCATGCATTTGTTAGTCAGGACACTCTACCTGTATATGCATTTTTGCTTGTCCATAGCATTTGTGTGTATTTGGTGGTCAGGTGATACTGATTGCTCTTGTTATGGGAGCTCTGACTTCTACAGTTGGCATCGGGATACTAATCACAGGGGTTGGTTCAAGTGATTTAGGGGAAAGGATTCATATTCCCATCATGCCCGCCAGATCGATGTGCGTTTTTGTGAAATATTAAAGTTTTCAGTGATTTTCTTCAGCTGGTGACACTTCAGTGCAAGATTCGTTTCGCCTAGGCTTCTTTTCGCATCGTGATGAATATGGAAAGTTTGATTATAATTATTTTTGTGGTATTATTCTGGCACTTCGTCACTTCCCAATGCCATCCCCCGCCCCCGCAAAAAAAAACCAGAATGGATCTATCTTTGAGAAATCGGTAGTCGAGTAGATCATGGTACTGCCGTGGAATATTTTATCTGTGTGTGTGTTTTGCTCGTGATGGCAGCCAATTGGTGAAATAACTTGTTAAGCTGGTTTCTGACGGTAACAATGTCGTGAGATAATTTCTGGTATACTCTGACAAGGTTTGAATGCATATCGCAAGGTTTCTTCATACGCAACGAAGCAAGTCCCAATATTCTTGTCCACTTAATTTCTGTGTCAGGCTTGTGACTGGTGTCATACCTGGTCAAAATGGAGCAAAAAGGGCAGTGTGCTGGTTGGTGTGTTCTCAAATGCATAGGTGCAGTATTCGAGTACCATCTCATGGTCGTACGGCACCACGGAACCATTAAGGTCAGTGAAACATTGGAACCCAAGTTCAGTTCCTTGTCTCTCTCTGAATGTTGCTACCATGTTCAGCAACCTTTATGTTTATTAAATTGATTTATTTCCAATTACCAAGTGTTTGTGAGCCAACTGGTTTGTTTCGCCATTATCTATCAAACGAGTAAGTCGATCGTTGGTTTCAATGCCATGATTTCCATCGTATTAATCCATCACCAAGAAGACTGCCCTATGAAAGAATGGGTGACATCATTTCATTTGGTGCAATTCTAGGCAAGGATCCGACGGATGACTACCTGGAGGGCATGATGGGCGAGGCGCCCGGCCCTATCAACTTCACCATGTTCCTGACGCTGTTCGGCGAGAGGCTGCAGGGCACCGACCCCGAGGAGGTCATCAAGAATGCCTTCGGTTGCTTCGACGAGGATAACGCCGGCGTCGTCTCGGAGGATCGCCTGCGCGAGCTGCTGACAACAATGGGAGATCGCTTTACGGATGACGAGGTGAGCCAGATGAGTTCACTCTGATGACGAGGTGAGAAGGACGAGTCCACTGTGATGGCAGGGGGTGTGGTGGAGTTCGCTTGTGATTGCGGAAGCCTGTTGTCATGGGTCGGTTTCCGACCAACGGAACAGGACTGCGCAAGGTGCGTTGTCGCACGATATCATTGCGGGCTGTGACCTGTTCCCTGCCAGAGATGCAGTGATGAGATCAAGATTGCATCAATGCACCAGTTGAAAACGTGGCATGCGACGCGTGTGGGACAAATCACTTACTACCGTGAGTGCAAGTTCACCAACTGGGTTGTAAATTACCCGTTTATAATCGGCAACGGAGCAAACTATTGGTACAACGTGTACTCGGCATTTGAATTATGAAGAAACTTGTCGGCTCCGTTTTACGATTTTTATCGCTGGTGCGAGGTCTATTCTTTCTGACTGTTCGTTTACCGAATATTGCTGGTCTTGATCGTGATCATGGTGTGGTCGTATGGTTGTAGTCAATTTTCTGTTATAAAATCTCGTTAAGACACGTCCCCCAGTCTTGGATGAATCGCCCTCTCTCATTGACCATGCAATTTTGCAGGTGGAGGATATGTACAAAGAGGCCCCCATCAAGAACGGCATGTTCGACTACGTCGAGTTCACGCGAATCCTGAAGCACGGAGCCAAGGACAAGGACGAGCAGTGATCACATGAGTAAGAGTCGAAAATCATGGCTGCCAGTACATGAGCAATTGTAGCGGCTCGTGCCTTCTTTAGCGCCTTGCACCGCCCATGGAGAGTAAACTGTAGGACCAGCACTGCATTCCACCAATGCTCCCAATGTGTGCCGACAAACTTCTTGCGATCGATATGTATGATTTATATCGGTGGATCTTCACCGGCGGTGGTTGTAGGCTGAAAACTGCGCGTGCCTTTGCACACATTTGTTGACTGTGTTCTGTGAATTGTCATGGGATGGCTGTTGCAGCACTACGATACGAACATGTCTAGCAGGTCTAACAAGAATAGTGATTATCGATGCGAGATGGCGTTTTGCTTGTATTTAATATACGTCTTCCAAAGTGCTCCTGTTATGAGAGAAGGGCTGATTTATGCAGACAAAGGGATCATGTGTTATCTCCAATCGTCTGATGTTATAGATTCGCCGGCAAAGACAGAGCCGACATGGTGCATGATGATATTGGTGGATGGCGGATGTAGCATGGATGTAGACTGCATGCTGACTTTATAAATTCGTTGTGTTTCTTCGGCAACATCAGAAGCATACAAAGCTTCACTCCTGCCATGCAGGTATTGCTAATCTTGCTGCTGCACCGCCATCTTCGATCGAGAAACTTGTCCCGTACATGGGTGTATTCTCTGAGGGGCTGCGGGACATATCCCCGAATTCCTGAAAAGTTGCGATTTGTCCCCCTCAATTTTGAGCGTGTCCTCCCTAAGCCTCAGCTACTAAAATACCTGTGTATGATCGCCGTAATATTCTACTTCATCATTTATAAAGTGAAAATATCTATGCAAGAGAATCACCAAAAATACCAGAGCCCGATCTAGCCAATCAACGGGCTTCACAGACTATCTGTCTTCACAAAATCTCCGAGTGGTAAATCAGCAAGCGCCATAACTTTCTGCTTCCAGGCCATTCTTCAACAACAATCTTGAACATCTGTTTTCGTTTGGGCGGAAAATTGTAGCTTGCAAGGCACTAAATTTGCATTATCGCAAGGGCTTCATATGTCTTAGGTTGCCTTCCCCTGCGCATATATCGATATATATTGAACAAACGTGACTCCGGTTGTCATTGGGCGTCTTGGTCAGCCTAGAGCACGTACGTCCATTCAACATCGTATTCGTATTCAGCGGGGAGTTCGCCAGAGACGTATTTGTATTGGTATTGGTATTCAGCGACGGGTTTATGATCGTTCGAATCAATTACGACAAATGCTTTTTCCTGTACTGAACATGCTGGAAGCAACTACATAAGTCTCATCTGACCACCTTAACGGTGAAGGTCCAACGTAAACTTGTTTCTTCGGTCGCCTCACATTTTTTTCGTTTTCACCAAATCTGCACAAATCTGGTATCAAGCGATATCCTGTGGTGAACCCCGTGCAACATTTCCAAGCCACACATATCAAGGTCAAACTTCAAGGCCAAAGGTTAGCTTCATGTATTAGATTGCCATATTGAAGCGATAGCTGCTGAACGCGAGGTCCGGTCGCGCTAATTCTAAAAAGGTTCGGTCAAGCTAATTTTGTCTGTCGCCTCACATTTTTTTGTTTTCGCCCAATCCTACCCAGATCCACTTTCAAGCCCATGGTGAACCCTCAAGTGACATTTTGAAACGGGATGTGTCAAGCTCAAACTTCAAGGTCAAAAGCTAGTTTGAATTTTTGGAAGTCCTCGCGATTCGTATCTACGGGTTCAATTTGCGCCAAGTGTGTGTCATTCGGCGTTGCTTGTGCCGTATTATAAAGGTAAGAAATCGAACTAATTTCAAAGGTCAAAGGCCAGGCCGATTTCTTCGGTCGCCTCGTATTTCTTGTTCGCCCCAATCTACCAACATCTGGCATCAAGCAATAGCCTGTGGTGAACCTCGAGTAACATTTTAAACCGGGACATATCAATGTCATACCACAAGATCAAAGGTTGACTAAATTGTTCCAGGTCCTCGCGCCTCGTTGCTGTGGCTTCAATTTTCATAAATTGGGTATTATTCGACGTGCCGTTAGGTACTCTAGCAAGCTATTCAGGGATCAAATTCATTTTCAAGGTTAGAGGTCGAAGTCATTTCTTCGGTCGTCTCGTGTTTCTTCCTTTTCTCCCAAAGCTACCCATATTTTGTATCAAGAGATAGCCCGTGGGCATCCCTCAAGCAACATTTCGAGCCGGGACATGTCGGGTCAAACCTCAAGGTCAACGGTTAGTTTGCATTTTTCGAAGCCCTCGCGTTTCGTGGCTATGACTTCAGTTTGCATTATGTGGGTGTCATTCGACGTGGATTGCCGGAAAACCTTCGGACAGGATGGGGGGTTAGGAGTTGAAATACGGTGACTCAAAAACAATATTGGTATATTGGGCCCCCTCCACAGAACAATTAAGCTCATTGCTAATTATTATATTTTAAAAAGGCCCATTTTAAAAAATAGTGGTCGAAATCCGAGGACATTTTGTAATGGGAGTAGGTGGCCCCCTCCAAATTTGTTTGCCGCCACCCCCTGGCCCAAATCCGCAAATCCTAGTTACGCCACTGGTTGTGCTTTCAGGTTACTTGCTTCATCAATGGTGTACACAAAAACTTGGCAGGTACATTTAGACTTGAAAGTGTTTTCATGTTGACACTGTTGGCACTCGTTCATAATGGGTCTGTTCCCGTGGCTCCCCCAGAAGGAACTCAGGGGGGGCTAGGGGGGGCTAGTTGAGACGGCCCCAGGGAAAAACCGGGGGGGTTTGGGGGAAAAAAAAACAAAAAGGGGGGGGAATTACGCAAAAAAAAAAAAAAATTTGGGGTTTTAAAAAAAAAAAAAAAAAAATTTTAAAAAATTTTTTAAAAAAAAAAAAAAAAAAAAAAAAATTTTTTTTTTTTTTAAAAAAAAAAAAATTTTTTTTTTTTTTTTTTGTTATGTGGGGGGCTTTCTGGGAACTCTTGTTTTTTTTTGGTTTCCCTTCCTCTCCCCCCCCCCCCCCCCCCCCCCCCCCCCCTCCCCCCCCCTCCTCCCCCCCCCCCCCCCCCCCCTTATTTTCCAAAAAAAATAGGAAAAAAAAAAAAAAAAAAATTAAATTTAAAAAAAAAAAAATAAAAAAAAAAAAAAAAAAAAAAAAAAAAAAAAAAACTTTTTTGGAAAAAAAAAAAAAAAAAAAAAACCAAAAAAAAAAAAGAAAAAAAAAAGAAAAAATGTGCTGACATGCAATGCGTCCTAATTTACCTTGAAGCATGCGTTTCCAAACCGGTTCACCAAAGGTCCCGGGTTCAACATTCGCACCACTCGGGACATTTCCCAATCCCGCGGCCCACCGGAGAAACAATGTGGGCGGCGCCATTAGCCGTGATCGTGCATATAGTGCGTCGAGAACAACCGAATAAACATACAACAAACCAAACTGGTTCACTATCATTCGCTTCGACCATATCATTTGTAGGATTTTCATGTATCTGGTGCTGTTCGCCGCTTTTTTTTAGACCGCTCTCCTTCATTGACTGGCATGAGGCGTATCTCCTCACTTTTGGGGATTGATTTCTCCATACAAGTTCAAAAATATCTCTATCTATTAATTCGGTGAGGTCATTGCGCAAGCCCACCACAGTCGCTACGTAGGTGAAATGTGACATCAAAGATTTGCTAAGTACTATTCTGCCTTGCCAGCTTATATTTCTTCCTTCTCGTAACTTCATTGTAACTCATACGCTTCAGTCGTGGCCTAATATTCTCATCGATGCAAGCAACGTAGGTCGATGAATAAATACCGGAAGATTTTTGTTTGGGTCCTAGGATTGCATCGTAAATTAAATCATTTTTACTCCAGTCTCGTTCCATTCCACACCATGTTGCACTTTTGTCTGTTGAACGTTAACCCTGATTCTTTCCCAAATTCGCTCAGTATTTCAAAAGCTTGTGTGGCAGACCGACCATCTTTTACCCCAAAAAATAAATATATCGTCAGCATATTGCGATATCCTTCCATATACTCCATTTATTGTGAAGCCTTCGATACGATTTTATTTTGAACATTGACCTATATCCGGAGATATCGCCCGCAAGCACAAATAGAAGTCCCGAAATTTGACAGCTCTGTCAAATTGCTCTAGTGCGGTGGAACCAACTGGAAGAGTGCCCAGTTCGTTCAATAATATCAAAGCAAGACATATAATGCGCACATATGCTGATATTTATACATGATACGGACCACAATTTGCCGACGGAATATTTCAGATGTATGATAAAACCGGAAAGACTAGATCTACTGAATGACCTGCGAATGTCAAGCGAGACGGTTAAAAGGCCACAACTGGCAATGCCACACCGCAGCGCATGCAATCCAAAACAAGCGATTGGCTCACGAATACCAAGCGGAATATGAATATCGACCTGGTGCTGCCTTAGCGCACGCTGCGGCGTGGCGCTGTTCCCTCACACCGATGGCACGGAGGAATTTGAGCTCTGCTCTAGCTGACACAATTTCCTGCTGCGGTTGGCACCTGTCTGGACCATGCATGACTCGCACGGCGCTGTGCTCTCCATATACAGACCTAATGCACTGTGTGGCTGACATTGCGGATCAGTCCTCACAGTATGGGTTAATTGTCTACCCTCGCAATCCTCACAGTATGGGTTAATTGTCTACACTCGCACTCCTCACAGTATGAGATAATTGTCTACCTTCGCAATCCGAGCGTGGAGCAGAGGCTCTTTAATACCCAGCAGACCTTTTTGTTTAAGCAAGATAAAGGTATACAAGATAAGGTAATGCCACAATGAGTATGACATTGCTACATCCTTTAACGTTTAAGGTTGCTTCACATATTTTGTCTGCGTCTTTTAGTTGTCCTCCCAGGTAAGGTCGTCAAGCAGGTCAATGTCGGGGTACAATCAGTCACCGACTTCGCCATAGTTTCCGGATCCTGGACACAATACAAACCCGATTTCGTGCTTCAATTTTAACAATGTTCACTCTGAAGACTTGCTCTAAAGCATGTGAAATGTGGAAACGTCCGGGCCACCGATTCCATCAAGCATCTGGAAATATGGACTGTTCATAACAATTTTGTTTAAACAGAAAGCAGTAGGGAATATTTAGTTCGTGTCACCAAAGCAAAGCCGTATGCTTTTTCTACCCCTCTATGTTTTCTCTTTTTGGTGGGGGAGCATCCCCAAGAGAAATTGTGTTTTTGAAATTTTATAAGCATGTTCGGAAAAATATATAATTGTTCTCCGAATTTATGGACCCCAATGAAATCAGAAATAAACTCAGCGTAAAAAGAAATATTATATACTAGCCGTTTTCAGGGAGACCAGGTCTAGTTGATACAAGGGATGGTTGATACAGCATTGTCTCCAAAATTATGAAGCCGGTTACCATGGCTACCACACATGTTGCTACTGACACCCTCTTATCGCGGAAAAAACAAGCGCAGGTTCAAGGCTCTTAACATACAGCGCAGCATACAGCAACAAGTGCAGGTCCATTCGAGCCGCCCGCTGCAGAACGGTGACGATGTGGCACAATGGTGACGATGTGGCACATTTTTGGGGGCGAAAATGAACTTTCAATGTCTGTACTTCCCCTTGATTTATATATTGTCGACCACTTCTTAGGTGTTGGTTATCATTACCATGTTCTCTCAGTTTTCCAACGGTGAAATGCTTTGCACGTTTGCCGCTACACTGTACTGGCAATGTTGCATGACATTTTTCAGCCTGCACCAGAAGACCAGCGGAGTAAATTGATACAGCTTGATCCAGTAAATCCAGTAAATTGATACATCAAAATCAACCCGCACCTACGTTTTGTGTACGGGGTAGTGGGACAAAATAACCACAGGAATGCCTGTGCCAACAGAATCATGTTTGCTAAAACTGTTTGAAGATTATATTATTCAATATTTCTACCGGCATTTCTCACCCGACGGAAAAGACTGAGCGAAGGAAAAGGCGCAGCTATGGAATGAACGTTTGCTCATTCCATAAATGGCATAAACCATGACCTAAAGTCAGCCAGGGCACAAACCAGTATTATTATTGTAAGCGTGAAATATGGACCTTCCAGATGGCGTAATCTATCTGGAGGATAGCTAGAGGATAGATAGCCTAGAGGATGCCACGAATTTTTTTATCAGGGATGATACTAGAAGGTTTAGGCTTGGAGTAGGTGTAGCTATCTTCTCGCTACCCACTGTCTCACCTGTCGCTACTCTTCCCCCCCCCCCAACCCGCGGGAAAATTGGCCCCCCCCAAAAAACACCACAACCAACGCCCCAACCAACCTTCCAAAGTCATGAGTTATTTTTAGTTTCGCCAAAATTGTGTCAACTAGACTCAGTCTCCCTAAATCACAATAGTAGGGAACGTTGAGGTAAGTTCAGCCAATTTTTGCTTGAGAGGTAATTCAGCGCAGGTGGTGAGAAATGTATTATTTGTGCCAATTTTCTTAAAGGGGAAAATTAGTCGCAAAAAGATTTTCCCAAACAATTATACATCAGTGATATGCTGAGTTGTTCTGAGGTATCGCCCTTGTTTTAACTTACTTCAGGCGTGGGGTATGTTGATCCTTGTGGTAGGGTATGTTGATCACAAGTTTTATGTATGTAAAAAATGCTGTGGCGACCGCTGGGGGTATTACTTTTAGTGTTGCAAGTCTTTTTATAGTCACTTTTTGTCACCTCACGTGTTCTGGTGGAAGAGGATTAGGCTATCAAAAAAATACCACGCAAAATACTTCGACATATATTTTCAATGACTAACTGGTATTTGTCACACCATAACTCATAATATAACAATCTGCTCAACGCCTATAGGCTGAACAATTTTATGCCAATTTGTCATGTTTCATGAGGAATGCATCAGCAACATTCAACACATTAATAGACCACGGCTCACCTTTGCCCGGTCGCGATTGCTCAACTACCCACCTCAATTCGAACAAAATAGGGTTGCCCTTCTGATCAACCCACACCAAAGTTGTTTGGGTAGATTTTAAGATAAAACACATGCCTACAATTGTGGTTTATGATCCAAAGCCTATCTATTACGAACATAAAACATTTTCAAGTCAAGGAAAAATTACTTCAAATCTTAAACACATTTCTGTTGAAGTCTCACCAGATATCTACCGCTCCCGGCCTCCCGTCCAGCCAAAATGGAGAATGTCTTCGAATTGTCGGCATGTGGCTTCTAAGTTTTCATGACACCACAGGATGTGAGAAGATGGGTGTGGCCCAACTATCAACTAACCTCACCCCTACATATTTCAGCCTCCAGCACGCTTGGAATACATGTACCTTCAGGACGTTTCGGATCATATCTCAGTGACCTAATCGGATAATGACTTGAAGCTTTGCACGTTTTTAGAGGGCGGAATTTGACACGTTCCGAGTTTTGAGAAAAAAGTTATTAATAAATATATGCGTAATGAAACATGGTGTACTTTAGCCCTTCATTTGACAAAGAGACTTCACTTGACCTGCAGGTCAAATGTGACTGGAGTTCACATTTTACATTCATACAATTTGTATTTCATCATTTATCTGTAAACACATATTTCAATTGTGAATGTACCTTGTATAGTCTGCTTGCAAGAAAAAGTACTTCAATATACATGATCTGAAGATCAGATTGAGCCGAGGTCGTGACCTGACTTTGGGGCTTGGCCTCTGCTCTTTGGCTTGGCAAGGCCGCCCCCCCCTCCTAACTTTGGCCTGGCGCAACCCTTCGGGTCGAGGTCGTGTAATCGTAAGGTACGTAATCGTCAATGGGATCACCATGGCGAGGATAGAACGGCCAACAACGCTTGTATGGCCGCCGGTTGTCAGACCCATAAAAACATCTACGAGACCTTGTGAATGTTACTGGTCCTTATAAACAACTACGGGTCCTTGTCTACTGGCCCTTACGAATGAGTACAGGGCTTTGCGAAGGTCTGTGAGCCCCTACGAGCTCATATGAATCCTTACAAATGTCTACGGGTCTTCACGAACCTCTCCGGGTTCTAACCACGGACCCTTGCGAACGTCTACGGGCCCTGATGAACACCTACGGGCTACTACAAACGTCTGCGGGCCCTGATGAACACCTACGGGCTTCTATGAACGTCTGCGGGCCCTGATGAACACATACGGGCTACTACAAACGTCTGCGGGCTCTGAAGAACACCTACGGGCTACTACAAACGTCTACGGGCCCTGAAGAACACCTACAGGCTTCTATGAACGTCTGCGGGCCCTGATGAACACCTACGGGCTTCTACAAACGTCTACGGGCCCTGAAGAACACCTACGGGCTTCTATGAACGTCTGCGGGCCCTGATGAACACCTACGGGCTTCTATGAACGTCTGCGGGCATTGATGAACACCTACGGGCTACTACAAACGTCTTCGGGCCCTGAAGAACACCCACGGGCTTCTATGAACGTCTGCGGGCCCTGATGAACACCTACGGGCTTCTACAAACGTCTGCGGGCCCTGATGAACACCTACGGGCTACTACAAACGTCTACGGGCCCTGATGAACACCTACGGGCTTCTACAAACGTCTGCGGGCCCTGATGAACACCTACGAGCTACTATGAACGTCTGCGGGCCCTGAAGAACACCTACGGGTTTCTATGAACGTCCGCGGGCCCTGAAGAACACCTACGAGCTTCTATGAACGTCTGCTGGCCCTGAAGAACACCTACGGGCTTCTATGAACGTCTGCGGGCCCTGAAGAACACCTACGAGCTACTACGAACGTCTACGGGCAGTGATGAACACCTACGGGCTTCTATGAACGTCTGCGGGCCCTGAAGAACACCTACGAGCTACTACGAACGTCTACGGGCCGTGATGAAGACCTACGGGCTACTACAAACGTCTACGGGCCTTTACGATGGCCCGTAGTCTATGGCCCTTACGAACGTGCATGGGCTCTTACAAACGCGTGTACAGGCCCTTGCGTGGTCTTACCTACCTATACCTACCCTGACCTATACCGAGTACTGAATCGACGTCCTTTCCAATGAATCTTTGACTTCCTGCATCTAGGTGTATATTAGGTGGTCTGTATTCCTGGTTTATGACAGTGCCATGTCCACTTACACCAATTACAATTTGAGGAGGAACCTAAGGGCATGGAGTTTGCCACCGCAGGAATCCCCTGGTCCTGACCCCACATATATTTTGCTTTGGGTTTGCTGGTAATGTTTTTCTTTGTAGTCATACAAGCTGGATGCACCATGACAAGCACGAGTGTTTTGAGCATTTGCCATTGGCTTAAAGGCAGGTCACATCATATCCAAACGGCCATGGTCTTCCCCTCCTGCTTGAAAATTGGTCCTGAGCTCCTGCGTTTGGACGACGCCTGGAGAGGATGGTGACGGCTTTGAAAAAAATGGCTCCGACGATCCTGGCCCGAATTATAATTTTATGAATCTTAATTTTGATAAGGAAAACGGGCACTTTTCGAAAGAAAGTGCCCAAAATTTGATGATTTAAGGGAGACTGGGGCTGTATGATACGGGATGGTTGATACAACAGCATTTTGTCCAAAAGTATGAAGCCGGCTGCCATGGCTAGGTCAAACACAACGTCACTCACTCACCTACCACACATGCTGCAATGGGTTCTTCTCGCGGCAAAAACAAGCTGAAGTTCTTTCGACCCGCGGCTGCGGAATAGTGACAATGTGGCACATTTTCGGGGCGAAAGTAAAATTATAATGTCTGCGCTTCCCACGTAATTTCTAATTGTACGCCCACTTGCTAACTCTTTAGGTGTCTGTTATCATTACCATGTTCTCTCAGCTTCGCAAAGGTAAAATGCTTTCATTGTTTGCCGCTACACTGTACTCGCAATGTTGCAGCCTGCACCAGAAAGCCTGCGAGGTAAATTGATACAACCTGCATGAACTTAATCAGCCTGTTTCAACTTTTTATGGACTGGTAATGGAATATAATAACCACATAATTGCCTATCTGTATTAAGGTGCTTTCTAAAACTGTTTGAAGATAATCTTATTCAATATTGCTACGAGAATTAATCGGGGACGAGTAGTCCCCGATTAAAGGGGTAAGTTGCCCGTCTCACAATCGAAAGATTGTGGGTTCGAGGCTCACCTGTCGCTACTCTTCGCCCGCAACCAATCGGCGTGAGAGATTGGCGACGCTACATGAATCAACGGTCGACGTGTCGTAAAACCAATAACCACAATAACCTCTACGATAATTAATCACCTGACGGAAAAGACTGAACGAAGGAAAAGGCACAGCTACGGAATGAACGTTGGGGCATTCCATAAATGGCATGAACCATAGGCGTAGGAACAGGGGGGCCAGGAGGCCATGGCCCACCCACTTTTTAAATTATGGGGGGCAGCAATGGTAACTGGCCCGCCCACTTTTGAGACATTTAAACTTCCTAAAAAGCAGCATGTACACATTTGAATATGGGAAAAACTCCCTGCAATATAAAACTAAGTAAAATATGCACACATTACATCGTAGCACTTCATTTCATGCACACTTTGCAGTCATGCACACTTGGACATGACCTTACAACAATGCAACTAATTAAGGAATTGATATAATGCAACAGATGTATGGATATTCACACCTTATATTACGTTATGAGAAGAATATAAAGCAGATAATATGCCATCCAATACCAAAATACATTCATACTAGAATTTCACTGTGGTTCTTTGACTGTTAACATATTTAACATCGATTTCATTAATGTTGCCTACAGTAGAAAATTATAAAGGCTGGAGGCAGTAACATAACACAATCAATGTAAGGCATGCAATTCGCAAGTGCAAGTCCCTTGCCTTGATATTACATAACGATGTATTATGCATGGCCTTGGTCCTAGCTGCCATACACTTTAACATTTATATGTATTTTGATCATTGAAACATACAAATTACTGCCAGATACACCCATTGTGTGACTGTAGTATGGGATGGAACATCAAAGTTTCCACATTTCAATGGATTTTCACAGTTGGGCACAACACACAGATATCCAACTGTTTCAGTGTGATGTCTGGGTATTCTCGGTGCTGGCATCCAACATAGCAAAATACATATTTCCATCATTTATTATGGTAGCATAGATACAATAATGAAGTTCGCACCGTATTGTATCAACTCCATGTGCGAGAACGCCTCTCAGAATTTCAGAATCCTCCGAGAGGATTAGGCGCACGTGATGCGACCTGACAAGGTCACATGAGGAGTGATATGAAGGGTAATGTGACCAGTGATGAGTGATGCTTGTCATGTGGCCTGAGAAGGCACATGACGAGCATGGCAACTGACCCGAGTGGATCTTCAGCTGGGTAACTGCGTAGTGGCATTGACGGCACGTTAAACATTTAATTCAAATTGTCGTTCAACAGAAATGGTTCGGTCATATGGTGGACTCATGGTATATGTAACCATCTCTGCTTAACAAAGACTCTGATCTCATAATCTATTCAATGAAGACATTTGGATTAAAAGTACTAAAACACCGAATTACAACGGAGACTACTATCGAGGCTTTTCATCGTCCAGTGATGTGTACGCCCAGGCTGAGATTTGTGAACCCCGAAGATAATGTGATGAATTTAGGCCAATTACAGGGTGTATATTTCTGAACACTACTTGTGCTGCGAGCAGTTGAGTGGTGCATATGAAAGTCGATTTTGTGCGATGTTCTCCATAAACGTCATCGTTCAGCTATAAAATCATTTGGACATGCGCAGTGGCGTACCGAAGGGGAGCATTGGAGCAGTCCCCCTGAGAGGTTGTCGGCCCCCAATAATCGCGCCGGGGTTCGGAAAAAAATAGTGCCAGGCTCCCTAAAAATGCTGCTGGTGTCTCCCACAATCGTACCGGGGCCCATAAAAACACATCGCGGGGCCCCAGGAAAGTCGCGCAGGGGCCCCTGAAAATGACTAGGGGTCCCCAAAATCCCACTAATGCCCATGAAAATCACATTGTGGGCCTCAAAAATCTTTCCGGGACCCTAAAATGACGCTGAGGGCTCCAAAATGTGGGACGGGACCCATGGAAATACCGATGGGGCCCCAAAACGTCGTGCCGGGACCCCGATAAGTCGCACCAGGGCCCCAGAAAATCACGTTAAGGCCTCAAAAGGTCGGGCCGGGCACCTAGAAATAACGCTGGAAGCCAAAAAGTCTCGCCGGGGCCCCCGAAAATGACGCTGGGCCCCAAAAAGACTGGCCAGGCACTCAAAATCACGCTGAGTTCTAAAAGATCGAGACGGGGCCCCTGATAATCGCGCTGGATTCCCAAAAAAGTCGGACTGAAGTCCCTGAAAATCACACTGGGAGCACAAAAAGTCGTGCCATGATACTTGAAAATCACGATGGGAGCCACAAAAAGACGGGCTGGGCCCCTGAAAATCATGCTGGGGTCCTCAAAGGTTCGCGCCTGGGCCCTGAAAATCACCCTGGGGGCCGAAAAAGTCGTTCCTGGGGTCCTTGAAAATCACAACGGGGACCCCAAAAGGTTCAGCGGGGTCCCTGAAAATCACGCTGAGCCTGAAGGTACCAAAAAGTCGCACCCGGCCGCCCCTCAAAATCACGCTCGGGGCTGATCGCACCGGTGCCCCAAAAGTCACATCGGGAACACTCAATAAATGAGGCCGGCGCAACGAAAAAAAAACAGTCCGAACATTGAAAATCACTATGGGGTCCCAGCAATCACTCCAAAAGAAACCAAGACGTGTTGGGCCCCCGAAGACGTGTCGAGGCCACTAAAACTCGCGATAGGCATCCCAAAAAATGACGACAGGGTCCAAAAATCGCACTTAGACCCAAAAACGTCGTGCCGCTGCCCTTGAAGATCACAAGAGGGGTCCAAAAAGTCCCGCCGGAGCCCCACAGGTCGCAGCTGGCTACCCAAAAATCAATTTCTTCCCGGAATGTTACTCTGCGGCCACAAAAATTGCACCAAAGACCCCAAAAAGGCGTCGGACCACGGAAAAGAAGGGCGTTGGATCACCGAAAAAAATGCACCGGGAGCCCGAAGAATCGTACCGGGGCCCACAAATATCGCGCAGGAGGCTTGCAAAAATAGAAGTCGACCCCAAAATATGACAAAGGGACACTATCAAGTCGACCCGAGCACCGGAAATTTCAGAACAGGTCCCGAAAGAAAGTTCTCCTGAGGACTTTTCTACTCTGAAGGGTGCCATCGGCTAAACAAAAAAAAATACTCGTTGGGCAGCCGCAGTTGCATACTAAAGAGCCACTACTAAATCCTCCATCCTAAAGAGGTGGGCTCCCAAGAACCCAAGAATCGCGCCGGGATCCCCAAAAAAGAAGGTTTTAGGGCAAGATAAATTCGTGTCGGGGCCCCCAGAATTAGGGGTTATAAATAAATACAGCGGACACCAAAAAACTTGCACTGGGGCCCGAAACATTGCGCCGAGGAACGCCAGAATCGCGCTGTGGCCCAGATAAGTACAACGTACCGGAGCTCGACAAATCGCGACGGGACACAAAAATGTCGCCGAAGGCCCGAAAAATCAGGCCGTGGCTCGGACTTCACTGACTCAGACATAATTCAGAATAAGTCACCAAAAATTGCGTCGAGCCCAGAAAACTAGCATCGGATTCCCCCGGAACCACGCTTGGGCCCGACGAGTCGCGACAGGACCCCGAGAAATTATATCGGAGCCCCTAGTATCGTGCTGGGATCCCACAAATATGAGCGAGGAACCCAAAATAAACACAGCAGGACCCTGAGAGCACAAGTGGGGGACAAAAATTAACCGGACCCTCCAAAGTGTACCGAGTCTGGCAAAAAAATAGACAGGGCCTTAAAGCATGCTTTGCAGCACTACATAAACACACCGGGAGCTAAAAAAACAAAACACAACGGGACATTCAAAACACAGCGGGGTTTGTGACCACATGGGGGCCTCAAAAACAGGCCAGGGCCCTAAAAAATCGACATGGTCCTAGAAAAGGAACAAAAAGACTACGCACTAAATAAACAACGCGTTTACGTGGTGTCTGCGAAAACCCGCCGATACCTAAAAAATATCGTTGGTGCACAAAAAAGCAATAACACTCTAAAAAAAGAATCGGGGTCGCAAAAATGTGCTGGGCCCCTCACAAAAATTGGCTGAAAACCTAAAACACATCCTAAGACAAAGAAAAACAGAACGGTTAAAAAAGAACACCTTACTAGAGACTCAGTTCGGTAGCCAATCTGAGAGCGTATTTAATCAGAAATGAGGTGCATCAAAGTTAAGCGGTTATCCGGATTTCTTAGCCACCAGAAAACGTGGGAAGAAGAAAACTAGTCATCGAATGGAATTCTGGATGGGCCCTTGTGGCTCTTAAGTCTGAACACGTCAGGACTTTATGAGGTGCCGTCGTGTTGTCACCTGTCGGCTATTTTGCACTGAATTGTTGGTCCCCATAATATGCGCTTTCATTCCGTTTCAGCCGGGTGCCACGTGATGTAGTTGTAGCATTTCGTTTCAAGTGGCGGATATTCTAAAGTGCACGATGTGTACTGGAGAGATGTTTGAGGTGACTGATCATCTAAGTGTTGGAGTTAGGCCCTGAGGACAAACATAATACCATGTATTTTATTTATTGCGTTTTTCTTTGCCCCAGTCTGTCAGCCTGCCAATCTTGATCTGCCACACACCGGATCAAAGAATCTTCAACCAGCGATCATACGTCTTTCCTTTTTCTCATCCTCTCCAGCATCAATCATGAGACTTATTTTGCCATGGACCAGCAAGCAAGCTTCATTCTTGCATATTATTTCTCCTCATCAACATCGGTGAACATTTACAACGGGTGACATCTTAAAGACGCATAGTACTATATCATGGAAACTAGGGCATACCACATAACCATTAGTGAGGCTGTAATAATGAGCTTGCACCCCTCCCCTCCCACTCACGCACATAGCGGAAGTTGAAGAAATTTTGTTTTAACAGTAATACTAATGGTTCCACCCGCACCAGGAAGATAAACCTATTATTACAAAAGAATCCATCAGTCGTGAAAAGAGTTCCAAGTCCAGCAAGAAGTGTGAATTTGAAAGTACATTGTGTGTAAATAAAATATACGACCTTCAATATACCAGGAGGTGCTGAGTTGACATCAAAAGTAACGATAAAAGTTGTACTTTATTGCTCATGTACTTTATTGCTTTGAGCAATAAAGTACAACTTATATCGCTACTTTTGATGTCAACTCAGCACCTCCTGGTATATTGAAGGTCGTATATTTTATTTACACACAATGTCTAAAACCCAGGAGCATCTAAGAGCCATTCTTCGTTATATTAAACAATTTGAAAGTACTTATACTGTGATGATAGTTCTTTTTCAGTAGCATATGTTGCTGTTAGCCATAGGCGCGCCCAGGGGGCCTGCCCCCATCCCCCTTAGCGGTGAAAGTTGTGTGTTCACTATTAAAATTATCGGGTTATTTATCCAAAAGTGCTCAACCATATTACTTTGCGACATTCCTGGGTGTGCCCCTGCTGTTGACCCTGGCCCACCCACTTTTTGAGACGTTCCTACGCCTATGGCATAACCATGAGCTATGGTCAGCCAGGACTCAAAACAGTATTTTTACTGTAAAGGTGAAACATGGACCTTTCAGATTGCGTAAAGTAATGCCACCTATAGATAATATATTTTATTTAACTACCATTGTATCAACTTCGTCAGTAGCAGCTTACCCTTATAGCGGGGTAAGTTCATGAACCGGTAGTTGCGCGATGTTTGGCTCTCTGGTGGAAAGCCCAGAGGATGCCACGAAACAATAATGATTGGGGATGATACTAGAAGGCTTAGGCTTGACATAGGTGTGGCTATCTCCTCGCTATCCTTCCAAAGTGATGAGTTGTTTTGAGTTTCGCCAAAATTGTATCAACTAGATCCGATCTCCCCTATGTAGTCCAAGATGTGCGGGTAGTCCGAGTCCCCACTCCCTGACATAATTCCTGGTTGTGTTTTTTGGATTGCTGGTGGGGGAGGGGTCGGGTCGGTGTTTGACATCGGAAGGTGGTGGCCCGCAGTTCCAATGGGTGCCCCCACCCTCCCACGCGCACACAATGAACATTTCTTGCAAGGGGCCATGCTAGATACCCCTGTTCCTCCGTCGCAGCCCTCCCCGGCCTGCATAACCCACACTTGTGTTTGGTGTATCGCCTGCATGGGAGCACACAATAGAATACCGACAGCCTCCGCCGGAGCCACATCTGACAGCGGGCGCACCTTCCAGTCGCAAGCTCAGGAAGGATTTCCATATATGGCAATGTGAGTGACGACCCTCACAGTCACCGGGCGATCTGTACAGCCTCGAAAAATCGCAATACAGCCTCGAGGATGCTGTACAGCCTCGAGGATGCTAACGGTATTAAATGCACCTAGTGGCGATCTTCTGTACCGAAAACTCTCACATTCATGAAGTTATATTTTACATCTTGTATTGCATATATTTTATATATAAAAACATCCGCCATTAAAATGCTTCATTGACGAATATTAACATTGAAATATCGCAACAATTCACTTAGTTTCGTCGAGGATTCACCACGTAAAAGTAACTGCCTACTGGTACTGTTCACCCTCTATGTGATTGTAGACAATAAGTCCTCATCTAATTCAAAATAAGGCGCACCAGCGCATTGCACAAAAATCACAGGTACCAAAGGTTGGGTGCGGTGAACTGATAAATATGTTAAGGGCCTTGGATAAATCAGTTTCCTGACTGTTTGCGAGTACTGCTAGCATTCTTACTGTTATTGCAGTTCACAAAAGCCCGCTGAAGCTAGTATTAGCCGTGTCATTGACATAAACTGGTTAAAACCAGATAAGACTGGCTAAGGCTCAATGCTATTCATGTAAATTGAGTTGAACAATTTTACATGCATCGAACTGCACAAAACTGTAAGCATCTATTTCATGTCACAAAAGTTTTGAAAGTTATACTCGCCAAGCAGAAACACTTAGTGGTAGTGTCAGGCGCACTAGCCACTGGGAGATATGTCAAGCATGCAACATCCCCCATTTTAACTGGTAAGTTTGGATTTCAGGCCTAGTCATTTGGAGAGAGAAATGTAGATAGTATGATAGTAAAATAGTAGAAACAATTATGAATGTGATGATGATGTGATCATTCATTCCAGCAGGAAATGTGCACTTTTCAGTTCATGAAAAACTATTGCACCATATGTGCACCTCTGGGTGACATGAAACTTGCCAATTTAAGCATACCATCACTTGGCATAGCTGAAGGCATGGATACTTTGTTGACCACATGGAATGAAAAATTTGGCAATGTGTTTGGTCATTGAGCTATGATGTAAGTGGGAAAATGTTGGGCTGTTTCATGCCAAAATTGTAAATTATTGGTGATTCATTTTACTTATTGCACCAAAGTCAATAATGATGTATGTGGCAGGGTCATAGAAAGCTTAGCTAACCTGTATGTATAGATCATTTGTTTTTGGTAAATTTGTGCTTTAAGGTGTTTTATGAATTCTTAAAATGTATCTTCCCAATGCAATGTTTACAAATGTGACTAAGATGATGGGACCACTCACTTTATGTGCAATTGCTTACTTTTCAGTTTGCAAGCAAAATAACACCAAAAAAAAGGTATCTCAGTTAGATAGTGCAGCATAAGTCATGTTTAAAAAATAAAAGTTATTATTGTAGTTTAAGGTAGCCATGAGGCAAGTTTTGCACCCATTTTACCTCCATCAAGCATGCAAAGGTTGATGGTATGTGTAAGTATTAGTGATGGTATGCTACAAGGGTTTTGTTGTAAGTTTAAAAAAAAATTAATTTGAAATTTATCACAAAAAATCAGGTTTTTTCCTCAAAAACAGTTCAAGCTATCTTAGGTTAGGTTAGGTTAGGTTTGGTTAGGTTATGTTATGGTATGTTAGGTTTTTTACGTGGAAAATTTGTGAGAAAAATATTGTTTGAAAATGTTGAATTTGTGACAAAATATGTTGCTTTCTTGCATGGAAGGTTAAGCTAGGTTATGCTAAATCATTTTGTTGTGATTTTAAACATGGCTTCTGGTGCCCAACTCCATACCCCTTTTTGGGTGTTATTTTTCCTCCCAACTGAAAAATATGTATTTGCAGAGGAAATAAGTGGTCACATGTTCACCACATTCATAAAAGTTGCATTAGACAAGGGAGTTCCAAGAAATCAGAAGTTACCTTAAACGGAATATTTGCCATAAAATATAACTGCAAGATAATCTAACCTAACCTAGTCTAACCTCACTTTGGAGAAAAAAATCAAATAAAATGAAATTTTAATAATTTCCAATGATTTATTTTCTTAGTGTTTTTAAAATTAAAAACCAAACCCAACCTAACCTAACCAGACACAACCTGCTTTTGAAGAAAACTATTTGTAAGATTTTGTTCAAAATTTCTAAAGAATAATTTCTTGAAAAAAAAACTTTCCAACTTAAAACAACTAAACTAATCGAACCTAATCCATTTGTTTTCTTTATAGAGGCAAAATGTGTGTAAAGCTTTCTTTTGACCACCTTAGAACACAATAATACCAATCTGGAGAAAAAAGGAAAAAATTTGGAAGGTGTTTTTTTTCCAAAGCAGTTTATGTTATGTTAGGTTAGGTTGGTTTATGTTCTTGTTTAATTTGAAAAATTTAAGAACATGTTTCTAAAATGTTTGTTTTCAGAGTGCCACATCAGGTTAAAGTACAAACAAACTTTCATTCTTCTATTAGATTATTTATATTACATTATCAGCCATTCTGAACTAATTTCTAGTTTGGCTTTGAATTTCTTCATAGCACCAAAATCAAAATGCTATTCGAAAATTTGAGTAGTACACAGTGTGTGACTGCCTTCCATCCCAAACAATTGCATTTATGATTAGCAGGCATGACTTGCTTCATGTGTATTTCAGTTATTAGATTAGCAGGTATGACTGCTTCATGTGTATTTCAGTTACATGATTTCCTACATAGGTGCAGTGTGTAGTGAGGAATCTGCATGGAAACCACAATACCTGTCATGATCCAGGGTCTCTGCCAGAGGGCATGGCAACCTGGTCAAGGGAAGGTTGACTTATGGTTATATAAGAAGCCTAACCTCCCCCAAAATGTAAGTAGTAAAATCCTTTCAAGTAAGCTCATCCCAATATACCCCCCACTTTCTGCAAGTTGCCATATTTGTCCAAATGCATAACCCCAGTTAAAGTCACAGGGCTATGAAGTCATGATTGAAAATGTCTTGGAAAATTTTTGGACACAATTATGCTCTTGCATTTTGCAATGAGTTTCTGGCTCACAGGGCCTCTCAAATTCCCTAAAATTTGAGTGGCTCTCTACCTCCCATGGACCCTCAAACTACATGGGTATCCATTCTTCCAGGAGCCCTCCGATTCCTGTGGAGGGGTCATCAAGCTACAAGGTACCTATGCATCTACCAAGGGTCCTCCAGCTGCAAGAAGCACCTCCAGCTTGCAGTAACCAATCCAGCTTTGAAGGGCCTCTCCCAGTTTCAAGGGCCCCTTAGTTCCATGTTTGCAGTCAGTCCTCAAATTCCCTGGACTCTTCCAGCTCTCAGGGGCCCTCAATTTCCTAGAAGTCCCTCAATTTCCCCAAATTCCCAAAGTTCCCCAGTTCCCAGGGGCCCCTCGAACTCCAGGGCCCTGATCCTTCCAGAGGCAGTCAAAATTATACAGGGGGCATGGAGTTCCAAGGGACCCAGACAGCATAAAAGGGTTCTGCTCCAAAGGGTCTCTCCAGTTTCAAGGGGCCCACCAGCTTCAATTGGCTCTCCAGCTTCAGTTGGGCTCCTCCAGCTTCAGAGAAGCTCTCCAACTCCCAAGAGCTCCTCCTGTTCCCAGTCGAAATTAAAAGCTCACGGAACTATTTCAGTGAGCTCAAAGGGGCAGCTAAGCTTCAGCTACCGGAAGCACTCAGCACTCAAGAGCGCCGGCATGCTTCAAGGGGCCCCACCAGTTTCAAGGGACCCATCCAACTCTAAGGAGACGCCCGTAACGATTGCTGACCATCAAACAATCATTGCACGCGTGCCCTTCCGCGGGCTGCGGTGTCGCGGCGTCCTTCACCTATCGCCCCTGGCGCGAGATTAACTGGGACGCCTTGTGCCTTCATTTCTTGCAGGCGGACTGAAGCAGTATGTACCGGGCAACGGCGGTGGACGCGAAACTGAAGGAGTTTATGTACTTGTGGCAGGTGGCGGTGAACGTGCATTGTCCGCTCAAGACCGTCCACCCTCGCCGGGCATGTTGCCCGTGTGAAGGCGACAGTCCGGACCTTCTGCGGCTCATGCGTGACCGGGACCAGGCTTTCCAGTCTTGGCGGAGCTATCGCACCGAATATGACTTGGTAGTTTACCGGAGGCTGCGAAACCGTGTGGAATCTGTGTTCGCAAAAGCCAGGGGTGACTTTGTGTGTGCGCAAATGCTGACAGACCGTGCCAATTTCTGACGCTATGTCCAGGACTTTGCGCTCCTACCGGCCGGGGGAGGGGAGGGGGCCGCGAGGGGCCTGTCGGCGACGGTGGCAGACGAATTTAATCGTCACTTTGCCTCCGTGGGCCCAAGCATTGCCACTGATATCGCGGCTGGCGGCCGCAGCGTTCCCCTCTTCCCTTCGCGACCACCTTGTGTGACTACCACCGGCCTCCGGCTGCACCCGGTGACACTGCCCGAACTATTTAGAGCCATACGTGGCATGTCTTCGTCGAGAGCGTTTGGCGTCGATGACGTACAACCGCACGCTCTCCGCAAATGTTTTCCGGTTCTCGGGCCTCACCTACTTCACCTCATTAACACTTCTGTCGTATCCTGTGTATTCCCTGCCTGGTGGAAAACTGCCTCTGTTGTTCCACTTCACAAATCTGGGCCTCGCGATGTCGCCAGTAACTTTCGTCCAATCTCTATTTTGTCAGTCTTATCCAAGTGATGTGAAAAAGTAGTACGTGCCCAGCTGGCCTCTTATCTAGTCACTAATCACATTCTTTCCTCCTCCCAGTATACCTACAGGCCATGCCATTCGACGGAGGACGCCCTTGTCGACGCTGTTGAGTGGATCACACGTCGTGTCGACGCTGGTCACATCGTTTCGGTCATCTCCATCGACCTGAGCAAAGCATTCGACAGCTTCGACCATGGTATCCTGCGTAAGCTGCAGTGGTACGGCGTCGACCCGAGGTGGTTTCATAGCTACCTTACTGATCGGCGGCAAGTGGTGAGGGGAGGCTCTTTATCCCTTCTGCTATTTCATGATGTCCCTCAGGATCCCTGGTCGTTCTCTTGCTCTTTGGCATCTTCATGAATGACCTGCCAGCGTGCCTTCCATACGGACGTCTAGTAGCATATGCCGACGACACCCAGCTGCTAGACTGCACATCCTGATGCCCGTTCTTAAATCCCGGCATGAGAACACCATCCTTGCTATTCAGTCCTACTTCACATCCAACTCCTTGAAGATGAACCCCACAAAGACCACCCACCCTACTCCTTGTCGGCACGGCTCAATCCCTAAAAAACACATCCTACAACGCGGGCAGTCACGTCCTAATTCCCTCGCCATTCGTGAAGATACTGGGAGTCATCGTTGGCCGCACCCTATCCTGGTAGGAGCACATGTCCCACGTTGCCAAAAAGTGCAACTCCTATACTGCCTCTCTGTCTGGGGCGGGGCTGCCCAATGTCACCTCGGAAGAGTGCAGAAGGCGATCAATTTCGAGGCTAGGATCGTCGCAGGGGCTCGCCGTCGTGATCATATCTCGCCGACAGTAACAACGCTGGGCTGGCGTAGTGTCCGTGACCTCGTCACCCACCGCGACAACATCGCCGTGTTCAGAGCCCTGAATGATTCGCGAGCGAGCCCCTGAGGCGATCCGTTCTCTGTTCCGCCGGCGGTCGGATGTCTCCCGGCGCTCCACCCGTGCGACGGTGGCTGGGCACTGGAGCCACCGCCTTTCCGCCTCAGCATGTCACGTAGAGCCTTCTTCTTCTGGGCAGCCTCGGCCTGGAACCTACTGCCGCCGGCCACTTCCCCTTCTCGGACAAGGGGCGAGTTCGTCACGATGCTTAGCAACGACGTCTTTTATATTGACTGTACGCATTCGATGTTTTTTCCCTGTGTACTGTTTTACTGCTTCCATTTTTGCTGATGTTTGTGAAGTGTATCTGACTGTGATCTGACTCAAACCAAATATTAATCCATTTTATGGAATCGGCTTGTTAAACTCGCAAATACAATACAATACACGTGCGTGGTGCCCCAGAAGGCTGAATGGAACTCCTGGAAGCCCAAGAGGTTCTGATAACTCTGAACCCCATAGGATCCTTGATTCCTCGATTTGTTGACAAGACTGATGTCATCTTGAATAGGCTTGTCCTCAATAAAAATGTACCACACCCGACCCTCAAGGGATGAGGTGACAGCCTCTCGCCCAATTTGCTACTCCGCTTCTCTGTGTCAAAGGGAGGACAGGGGATTCGTACCGTTGTTTTGGCATTTTCCATTACACCTTTGCATTGCAGACATTGTGTGTTCTTACATGTAAATATACAAACCCAAGGACAGGCACTGGGAGAATGTGCCCCCCCCCCCCACACGATGAAAGGTGGCGTCCCTCCGGCCGGGAAAAGGCCTGGAAGGTGAGTGCACCCCTCCCCTTGGGTTGTTCGGCCAGAAGCACCCCTCAGAGAGGAATAGACTCCCTTTGGAAGGAGAAGGCGCCCTTTCAACGTGATCGTATTCGCATTATTCACTACAGCATAGTTACAGATTATTCGTGGAGCAGGGTGGAATATACCACTTCGTGGAATAGGGTGGAATATACCAGTTCGTGGAGTAGGGTGGAATATACCACTTCGTGGAGTAGGGTGGGATATACCACTTGCTGACGAATTCTAGGAACACTCCAACATTCAATGCATGGGTGCCACTCAGTATGCGCGAAGAGGTACAACCCCCCCCCCTCCCTCGCCGAACAAGGGCGCAGCCAGGAATTTGTTAAGGTAACCCGACCCAAAAAAAAGTTCTGTTTTTTGCGTGGTGAAAATATCAGGTTCTTGTTTGAGCTAGTGCATTTTCGGTTGCTACGGGTGAACCCGGACCCCGGTCCCTTTTTTCTGAGATTCTGTCCCCAACCATTGATTTGGTCCCCCATTAATTTATTTGGTCCCCAAGTCAGACCGAAAGTTAACCATTGAGCCAATGGAGGTGCCCTTCCAGAATGCTCGATTGCACCCTCTCCGCCTGCTTCAACGAGTTTTTGCAGCCGATGGCGCCACTCTCCGGATATGAATGCCATCAAAAGCATCAATTGACCCCCCCCCCAATACATTTCAAAGACATCTATGCGCCAACGTGTTTCGGCAGACACAGGCTTTGGTACATCGTAACATGAGGGTTTTGTGCGTTGGACATGGTTGCAATGCGTTGGCTGAAGTCGAGCGTGTGGGACGTTTCGGTAGTTCGCCGGATGACAAGCTGGCTGCCGATGTGGGGATTTTGCGTCTTCGATATGCTCTGCTTCATGTTATGCCGCATGGATCAGATCGTGGTGTCGAAAATACAAACCACTGCTTCCTAGATGGCCGGTAGATGTCGGTGCGATCCGGTGACTGCCACTTGCTTGTCGTCGGCGAATCCGACTACATACACGCGAAGGCCGTTCACCTCAGATGGTATATGGTAGAAGAGGTCGTTGACCACGATGTTTAAGAGCAGGGGGTACAATGACGATCCTTGGAACGCCCCGATATTGACGTTCTACCTGTCGACAATTTCTCGTCGATCTTCACTCGGCGCGTGATCCTGCCGGTAACTCCAGCCAGCCGATTGAAGTTCGCAGCCGCTTCAGGGTGGTCAGCAATGTCTCATGGTCTATGACGCGTCCGAAATGTCACCTCGGATCGGTAGATTCCTTCCAGGATGTTGTCTGTGATGTCGATCAGCACGCGCTCGGGCGAATGGCCGATCGGCACGCGGTCACATGGGAGAAGTGTCAGTTTGACCCCTGCCAGATGTCGAGAAGCGTAGTCTTCGCACTGAGAGACCGTCGGTCAGGTTAATACTGTCAACCGGTTCATGCTGGCTATCGTAAGCCTCAGCTGTTCCGGACTAACCTGCCTGGCAGAGAAGCGGCCGGCGCCAGTCCCAGCAGCTGCGCGGGCGGCTCAGAAGCATGCCGCACGCTGCTGGAATGCCACATGTTCCATGCTCCATGCTGGAAAAGATGCCATCCTCTGTTTGAGAGTGCTGAAGACGCCCTCATCCTGTGCCTCATTGGTGACGCATCCGCAGAGGAGTGATTTACATGTTTTTGGCTCGTCTTTATTTGAATGACTTGCCATCGCCACCAACGTCGGCTTTGGTCCCCAATGGTGTTGATGACCCCATCCCAATGTTTATGCGTAAGAAGTTCAGAGTCCTCCCCTCCACATGGGCCTTCCCAACTCACTCGTTCAGCAGAGCTTTTCTGATGATGGTATCAAGGGCCGAAATGAAAACTTATTCCATCTTCAAACCTAAATGGATAGGCATATCGACAGATATGCTGTATTGCTTATAGTGCAATGCACACACATCAACATATAGGTAACAAACATCCAAAACACTCATCCAGTTTGCATGTGCTTAATGGACAGCTGTACTGCTCTGTGCCGCCTCATGCTGGCTACGTATTTCGAAGTGGAATTGTATGATGTCGTCACCATGTTATTGCTGTACACTGATACACGCTGTGTAAGTCCACAGATCACTAATAATAACAGCTGAGCAATGAGCAATGAGAGGAACGTTGAAGGCTGTGCATGACGCTTGACCAACGGACATATTTTGAGTAGCCATGAAGTTTCTTTTACACAACTTTTATACGCCACCTTTTGCCGCCACTTGCAATGATAAACTTTGCAATGCCTGGGGGAAGACGAGATAAATTGAGCCAAGTTTTACTTGAGAGGACCTTGAGCGCATGAGGTGATACAGATTAATTGTTTGTGCCCATATTCTGAAAAAGGTGATCTTTTGGACACGAGTGAGTCGCACAAAAAAATCAAACAATTATAAATCGGTGATATTTTGAGCTGTTCTGACGTATCGCCCTCGCCTCCACTTACCCCAGGCGTGTGGTACGTTGATCACAAGCCTTATATGTGTAAACAAATACTGTGATGACTATTGGGGAGTGTTACGCCTAGTGTTGCAGGCATTTTGCATTCACTTTTTGTCACCTCAGGTGGTCTAGTGGAAGAGCATGCAGCATTCGAAAAACGCCGCGTAATATACTTCGACCTATATTTTCACCGCCTTTTTATCTGGTATTGTCACACCATTACTAATAACATAACACTACTGAACGCCAACGCGCTAAACAAAAATTGTATGCCAATCTTTTTCATGTTTCATGATAAAATACATCAGCACCATGTAACACATTAATAGGCCAAGGTTCATCCACGGCTCATCTTGCCCGATCGGTCGCGATTGCTCAACTAGCCCCATACCTACCTGACTTCAAATATAATTTGGCTGTCCATCTCCTGATCATCCGACGCCAAACTAGCTTGGGTGGATTTTAAGATAAAACAGATGCCTATAATTGTGTGCTATGTTCCGAAGCATATCTGTTGCGAATTAAGGAACCGAGGAACATTTCCAAGTCACGGAAACAAATTACTTCAGACCTTAACGATACATTTTTATCCAGGCTCACCAGATATCTACCGCTCCCGGCCCCCTGTCCAACCAAAAATGGAGACTCTCTTCGAAGTGTCGGCAGGTGGCTTGGAAGTTCTCATGACACCATATGATGTGAGATAATGGAGGTGGCTCAACTTACCTGGAGGCTCAACTAACCTCACGGCTTCCGAAAAACGTTCAACTCAAGTTCAGCATCCTTTACTACAGAGGCTGTGGTGCTGAAAATTTCCTTGAATCCACCATGCTGCCGCCCTCCCGACACAAATCATCGACAACCTCCCTAAGTCTGAAAAAAAGGAAATTCCCCTCGACCATTGGGAATTTCGCAGCATCTCCCGCTATCCCTTTCCATTCCCCTGTTTCGACACGGTTTCCTGGTGACTCCTCTGCTCTGATTCAGCAACTCCCACTACCCCGAAGAAAACTGGTGATAACCCCGAATCAACACTTCATTCTTCCAGACCAGGAGGTCTTGGAAACGACCTTCAATCTGCACCTCCACCACACGGTACAGACATGTGACAACCCTGGATCAGCACCTCATCCTTCCAGACCAAAAATTCCTGAAAACGACCTTGAATCTGCACCTCGACCAAGCGATACAGACATATAATTTTGGTAACTTGGTTCTTAATTAGCACTTTCCTCACAACTCCCCCACCCCCCCAAAAAAAAATTATATATATATATATATATTCCCGGCGAAGCCACCATTAGTCACCATCGTTTGCTCCGGTCCACACGGCTGGCGCAGGCTGCGGTCAGCTGGTTAGTTTGTTTAGGTCGGACAGGTTGACGGATAATGTTTGAATTATTTTACCTGAACTCGTCGAGCATTGGAATGATTCTGTTGGCAATTCCGTCAATAAATGCAACATATTACCCCGTTCCACCCTGCAATGGTGAGTTGTGGTTCCAAATTAAGTTCACCCACCCCATGGTGAGCCAGAGTCACTGGCTCATAATCTCACCACCGTGGCGGAGATTCGTGATCGAACCACCCGTCAGGACCATCACTTGTATGTCCCCGGTCCCGCACTGAGATGGGGAAGAGGCGATTTAGCTTCAGAGCACCATTTATGTTCAACTCGCTGCCACCCGAGCTGACGCGCCTTCCCGTGCCGATATTCGGTCGCCACCTACGGCGGCACCTGTTTAACGTGCCGCCCGTGCCGGACTGATTTGCTGCTCGCCCTGCTGTATTTTATTTTTAGTATGACATGTATGACCACCGGTTAAACTGTTATGTGATTTTGAGCTTTTGTGCTGTGCTATTTTATATAAGTAACGCGAGGTTGTAATAGCCATACGTTCATTGTGGATTACCTCAATAAAAGTCTGTCTGTCTGTCTGTTCAAGCAGATACGAAGGGCCATGGATTGACGGATGGGGTCTCGGGGCATTAAAAAGGCCCTCGTCCTGACGGAGATGGCCCCGGCAAATAAACGCCCCCTGAGCGAACAGCTAGGGCTCCTGAGTGGTCAAGAGGCCCATATCACTTAAAGGGTCCGGTCTACCAGGGGCCCTTTCAAAATGCTTGCGCCTCAGGAAAATCCTGTTTGAACCCCTGTGCTCGAGGACCCCTCATATCAGCTCGGGGCACTCCTCGGCCGCCAGGGGCCCTCCCCGTCGGCTCGGCCCTCTTCGTTGGTGCAGAGGCCCTCTACTGGTCAGTCCCTCGCCGTAAGGGCCCCCGCCCGGGGCCCGGGGGCCCTTCCAGCGACCCGTGCCTCCACCGGCATAGGTGCCTTCACGTTGGCTCAGGCCGGGTCCTCGACGTTCGCCCGTTAAAACTCTATCGACTCGGAGGCCCTCTTCATCGGCCCTGGAATATCCCCACCAGCCCAGGGCCCACTTTGTAGACGTATGGGGCCCTTCATGTTGGTCCAGGGCTCCGGAGCCATGTTGCTATTGCCATTGCCAATGTCTGATGTCTGTTGCCGAAGTACTAACATTGAATTGCTAGTACTTCGGCCCTCTGCGCTCGCCCGAATGCCCCCTGGAGCGACAAATTTGTTATGTGCTTCGTCGCGGCCTATGTTAAAATAGGTGTTCAACGGCCTCCTTGGGCCCTGGAGGGGTCAAGGGGGCATAACTCTATGCCCCTTAGATCCGCCACTGCCCTAAGCATATCTATGTGCTTCTGCTAGAAGGGCTTTGTCATCCAATACATATCACGGGATGTTTTGGGATGACTTTGAACCTGAAGTGTTATGTATTAATAATAGATGTCGCCACCATATCGTCGGGATGTTCGCTACTACTAGTCCCCAGGAAAAGTTAATAGCACTTTTATACCTGTGCGTAAATGAAGAAAAAACAGCGCCGATGAAACATTTCACCTTCAGGCCAAGACATTAGTTACACACATGGGCGTTGTCACGGTGGGGGACGGAAGGACGCGTCCCCCAAACTTCACGACAGTTAGCATGGCATTACATCTGCGGCGCTGCACAGATAAAATAAACTTAACGAAGTCGTCTTCCCCTATTCAAACTCAATAGCGGCGGCCATGGTTATCTGCTCATGCTTGTCGTTTCCAAATGCTGAGCTGCATGAAGAGAAAGTGAGGTTAGTTGACCCTCCAGGTAAATTGACCCACCTCCTTATTTATTTAGGGGAGACCGGGGCTGTTGACTCACGGGATGGCTGATGCAACAGCATTTCCTCCAAAAAATTGAAACCGGTTGCCGTGGCTACCACACATGCTGCTACGAACACCATCTTCTCGCGTCAAAACCAAGAGCAAGTCCTTTCGGCCCGCAGCTGCGGAATGGTGACGATGTGCCACATTTTTAGAGCGAAAAGTAAAATTTAAATGTCTGCTTCCCCTTAATTTCTAAATTGACGCCCATTTGCCAACTTTTTGGATGTCTGTTGCCATTACCATGTTCTCTCAGATTTGCAACGGTGAAATGCTTTCATCGTTTGCCGCTACTGTGTGCTCGCAATGTTCCATATCATGCTGCAGCGTGCACCAGAAAACCTGCGAGGTAAATTGATACAGCCTGCACCATCTTAATCAGCCTGTATCAACATCAGCCTGTATCAACGTTTTCTGGACTGGTAATGAAATAAAATGATCACAAAAGTGCCGATTCTGTATAAAGGTGTTTGCTAAAACTGTTTAAAGATATGTTTATTCAATGTTTCTACGGGAATTTACCACCCGACGAAAAGGACTGAACCAAGGAAAAGGTGCAGCTACGTAATGAACGTTTGGGCATTCCATAAATGGAATAAACCATGAGCTATGGTTAGCCCTCAAACCATGTATTAGGTATTACTGTAAAGGTAAGTTATGTACCTTTCAGGTGGCGTAAACTAATGTCAACTATGGATGATATATCTGATTTAACTTACATTTTATCAACTTACCCCATCATCAGTGACAACTTACCACCATAGCGGGGTAAGTTGATGAATCGGCAGTGGATGAATCGATGTTTTGCTCTGGTGCAAAGCCCAGAGGATGCCACGAAAAAATTAATCGGAGATGATACCAGAAGGTTTAGGTTTGGCATAGGCGTAGCTATCTTCTCGCTACCCTTCAACAGTGATAGGTATTTTGAGCTTCGTCAAAATTGTATCAATTAGACCCGTTCTCCCCTTCTATGACGTTATGAGAACGCGGTGTGCTGGCTGTCGGTGCTCTGAAGGAGGTCTGCCTTTTTGGATGGACGAGGGCCAGGAGCGATATATGTCTGGTGAATAGGTATTGGGATGTGCCTTTAAGGTCGGAAGTAGTTCTTCCTTGACCTGGAAATCACGTATCTCTTACGATTTAAGAAAGATGCAGAGATAAACACTATACAAAATTATAGGCGTATGTTTTGTTTCGGGATCCATCGGACCCACTTTGTCGCGAGACATGAGGGATGTGCAGCCATATTTAATTTCAAGTCAGGTGGGAATGGAGCTTGTTGAGCAATCGCGACTGGGGTAAGAGGAAATTAAATATTGTTCGGATCACTAGGAGAGATAAGTTCCCCTTCAGTCGGCACTTTATTCGTATTCCTGCCCACAGGCATTGGTAAACGAGGGTGGGGTGGCACCTTGAAGTTGGAAGGTTAATTCCCTTTTGTGTGTGTATTAAGCTGAATATCATAAATGTCCGTGACTTTCGAAATGAGGCCCAAACAAGATATTTCTTTCTTCAGTTTTGTGCGGGTTATGTTTGGCCGAAAAGTGTCGGAAGAAGGGTGGGGAATCGGGAGGGGGAGCGACCCGAACTTTAGGGCCAAAGGGGCAATGCCCTCAACACTGTAGGAAGTTTTGAAGATGTAAAGAAACACATTTTACTTTGAAAAAATTAATGAATATACCTAGATCTGAAAATGGAGTAATATAAATCCGATGACTTTATGGTCCAGGGAAGGTGTGCTGAATTACCTGGTAGGTCCTGTCACCTATCTATTCTGTTTCCAGGAGTGCCAAATGAGATAATGCAAAACACAACTTAGTTACTCAATTGCATGTTGCCAACGTTTTTCCTCATGGAACACAAACCAAATGCGCATACAAATGTTGGTCAGCCTATTGGTATTAGTGAGAAGCGAACTTTGATCTGACAATACCAGAGAAATGCGATGAAAATATAGGTCGAAGTTTATTACGTGATATTTCCCAAAGAATCATTCCCATGCATACTTTTCTACTGGAACACGTGAGATAACAAACAATAATTTTAGAAAACCCTGCAACACTAAAAGGAGCTCTCCCTAGCTTCCGTTGCAGCCTTTTTTTACATGAACAAGGCATGTGATCAACTTGTACTTCAGATAACTCAAATTATCACCGATTTTTTATTACGTGATAATTCCCAAAGAATCATTCCCATGCATACTTTTCTACTGGAACACGTGAGATAACAAACAATAATTTGAGAAAAACCTGCAACACTAAAAGGAGCTCTCCCCAGCTTCCGTTGCAGCCTTTTTTTACAGGAACAAGGCATGTGATCAACTTGAACTTCAGATAACTCAAAATATCACCGATTTTTGTATCTTCAGAGATCCTTTCTGTGACTCGTTGATAGACCAAAGGACCACCATTTCAGAACTTGGGCACATATCAGGGGCGGCGGAACGTATGCTGCTGTGCTGCGCTGCACCCCCCACCGGTAAGCTCACTAATGCTGTTTACTCTCCCCAGATATTATGCTTCTTAAAAGAATACCTGTTCAAAGTTAAGCGATGTATTCCGACAGTTTAATTATGTAGGGACGGTTGGAACATAGGTTCATACCTTTTCTCGTCATTTCTTTAGTACCTGATTTAACGATATTTAGGCCATGATTATTCTGGTGCACAGCGCAGTCTGATCGGCACCACTGCTAGAAATTCCAAAACGTGATTTTGCTGACGGTATTTGAAGCTGAAGCTATGGCCACTTCATCCGGTCCAGTTGGTCCTAGTGGCACATCCAGCGGAGCCGATTTCGACATGCTATAGCATGTCGACGATGTCAACAGGTATACCTGTTGAGCAAAACATCTTCCATGCATCTGCAAAATAAATAGTCTGCGTGGCAAATGCGCAAATCCCGACCAAATTATTCGTGTTCTGCATCTTTTGCCACTGTGGTCTCCCCGGTGAAATTTGTTTAGAACATGCCCTGGGATCCAGAGGGAATCACTGAAGATATGCCCCCCCAGAACGGCGTTCCGTACGGACGGCAGACGGCAGCATCGCCTCTTCCTCTCTGTTCAGCCAAAGTCAACTCGCTGCAAAATATGGGCGTCTTGGTGACGTCCGAGTTCAAATCACTGAGTTTTCTCGATTGATGTCGCTCTCCGGGGAAATGGTTCCCGGCCCACCAGATGTCCCGCTGCAGTAAATTACCTCAACAGTCCTTACTTCTGCCAGGTAATTCTTAATACATGTTTTTCTTGCCTTTGGGTCCTACAAGCTTGTCCCTTCGAGCCACAATTTGGAAATACTGGTTTTATTAGTGATTTTTGTCCAATAAAAATCAGCCGTTTTCTTGATCTGAGCCAGTTAATTGTTTGGAGGAAATGGTCCGAAAAAAATGTTTCGAGTATGACGGACGGTATACCCTTTTTGTGTCACCGTTGTTGTTACAACACCCACTCAGATTTTGCAAATAGTACGTAAACGGAGAGGGTAAGCGGGCCCGCATGCACGCACCTGCGAGCATTCATTGCGGAATCATTGGTGTAAGGCGTGTCTGGTCAGGTCAGGTCACTGACCTGTGACGATTCTTCGAGAATCTGTCCCGGCGGATTTCGGAAGATTTCGTGCTTATCAAGTTTGGACCCAAATATATGGCACACCATGCATGATATCCTAATGGAATGCGTATCGCTGTTTTGTTAATTCAATTTGAATTCCATTGACGGGTCGCATGATCCTATGGCATTCAAGGACTCCTGTACACGTTAGGTCAAGTCATTAGAGGTCAATATGGGGTTTGGGTTTTTGGATCTAAGGAGCGTAATTTTTGGACCTAGTGGGTGCCAATGAACGCTGAATTCCAATTCAGCGCCCCTTGCTACCCTGGTCTGCACGGTCTTTGTTGAACTGACCTTGACCTGTGCTGACCAGAGGTCAGAACAGGTACATGGGGGCCAAAGTGAATCATAGCTGGTTCTAGGGCAATCGCGAGTACTGATTTCGTATTCGACGTTCATGTTTATCCCACAGAGTCGTAGTTTTTTTTTGGAAGGGGGGACATGAAACCCTCATTTACCTCATATTGACCTTGCATGAACTGACCCAAACTGCACAGGAGTGCGTGAACGCTTTAAACGCTATAGGATCATGCGACTCTTGTTGGACTTTGAATTGAATGCGGGACACGGTGGTGTGTATTTCATACGGATATCATACGCATTGCACCATCTGTTTGGGTCCGAACTTGAAAAAGTGCGAAATCTGCGGAAATCCGCCGGGACATGCTCACGAAGAATTGCCTTAAGCCAGTAATCTCGCCTGACATGCCCTGATAAGCTTTACACCAAATGTTCTGCAATTAATGTCTACAGGTCTGTGCAGGGCTTCATTGCATTTTATTCAGCCATTTCTGCAATATGCTGGATGGAAATCGCAAATTTCCCTCCGGACCTCAATTTCCCTCCCTAACTACGCGCCTGGCCGGAATCATCGGCGCAGTGTTTCTTT
Source organism: Ashinkailepas kermadecensis (assembly GCA_034440615.1). NCBI lineage: Eukaryota > Metazoa > Arthropoda > Thecostraca > Neolepadidae > Ashinkailepas > Ashinkailepas kermadecensis. The sequence goes on from JAOTOM010005177.1 coordinate 593,852, forward strand.
AAAAAAAAACGTTAGCACTACAACACTGCATAAGCTAAAAGCAAAAATCGTACCTCAAAAGACGCGCCATGAATGCTTCATCCAATACTAAAGAATTCAGCGCGTTCGCGTTCGCGCCAGTCGTTTTTCATTTATGCTGAAAGAACAGAAATTTTGGAAATCCCCGCACGGTCCTGTGCGTGTTAATTCTATAGCATGATTTTTTTTTAAGTGTCTGCTGTAACCAGCAGAGACAATCATAATGTCGATCATTATGACAACCGCATGTCGGTGGAATACGTGTAAATTGCCCAACAGGGGTTTCTTCTCCCATTTCACACTGCAAGCTGGCAGACGCATCGCCATAACTTGACCCCTACAATAATTCGTATCGCTGAGACCACCGTGACGGCGTGCTCGGTCACACAACGTTAGTTCGTCTCTCTGAGACCACCGTGACAGCGTGCTCGGTCACACAACGTTAGTTCGTCTCCCTGAGACCACCGTGACGGCGTGCTCGGTTACACAACGTTAGTTCGTCTCTCTGAGACCACCGTGACAGCGTGCTCGGTCACACAACGTCAGTTCGTCTCTCTGAGACCACCGTGACGGCGTGCTCGGTCACACAACGTTAGTTCGTCTCCCTGAGACCACCGTGACAGCGTGCTCGGTCACACAACGTTAGTTCGTCTCTCTGAGACCACCGTGACAGCGTGCTCGGTCACACAACGTTAGTTCGTCTCTCTGAGACCACCGTGACAGCGTGCTCGGTCACACAACGTTAGTTCGTCTCCCTGAGACCACCGTGACGGCGTGCTCGGTCACACAACGTCAGTTCGTCTCTCTGAGACCACCGTAACGGCGTGCTCGGTCACACAACGTTAGTTCGTCTCTCTGAGACCACCGTGACAGCGTGCTCGGTCACACAACGTCAGTTCGTCTCTCTGAGACCACCGTAACGGCGTGCATGGCCACACAACGTCAGTTCGTCTCCCTGAGACCACCGTGACGGCGTGCTCGGTCACTTCTTGCCTGACCGCTAGTATGGAGTGATTTGACTTCTTTCAACCCTGTGCATTGATCACTGATGTTGCATAAACAAGATACTCGTCGGAAGCCACAAACGCATTGCCTAGCTGCCGAGTACTGAGTACTGCGCCTCCTTGCCGCCAGACGTTCGCATTGCCTAGCTGCCGAGTACTGAGTACTGCGCCTCCTTGCCGCCAGACGTTCCGCCGCCCCTGGCGAAATAATCAACATATCTCACTACATACGCTCAAGGCCCTCTCAAGTAAAATTGGTTTCATTTACCTGGACTTACCCTACAGATGAAACGATCCCATGTAAACAACATGTTTAAAACATTAGTTTGATACATTTTACAACCACTAATATTAATGCTCATGAGCGGAGAATCGCAGTCAGAGTTGGTGTTGCAAATTACATTTGTTGTTGCCATTCTCTCCACGCAATGTTCGTAGGCCCCATGTTAAGCTTCCGCATCATTGGTATGGCATAGTTACATCTGTCCCCTGCATGGACGGACTCACCGGCAGGGGCATGTGCCACCCCATGAAAGGGTATCGTCCCACTGATTGGGACAAGGCCAGGGGCGTCGCTACCGGGGGGGCAGAGGGGGCAGTCGCCCCTCCTGCCGTGAGACTGCCCCCCCCCCCCTCCTTGAAATTTCAGGAGGCCCCTATCCGGAAATACACAGGAAAAAAAGGTGAGCAAGGAGGCCGACGAGATAGAAGATCATGCTGCCAAGGAAGCCCCAAGACTGGCAACGATGCTCCCGCGAAATCTAATCAGGTCCTAATAAGCGACGTAGGACAGAGATTGGGAGGAGGCCCCAGGACGAAAAGGATGCCACCGAAACGGGCAGGAAGCCACCCAGGTTAGACAAGAAGGCTTCCGATTGGTGACAGGATATTCTTGATTTGGAAAACGAGGCCCCCAAGATGGAAGAGGAAGTCCCTGCAACAGAAAATAAGGAATGATAGGATATATTTCTCCGGACGCAAGAGGGAGCCCCAAGATGGGTAAGAAGGTATCCGCAGGAATGAGAGAAGGCCACTGTGATCAGCCAGATGAGGCCCATATCTTGGAAGGAGAGGACCCCAGGAGAGAAGATTTGGGACAATGACACAAAAGCACCCTGCGAAGAGGATAATGGGGCTACAAACACAGGTGATGAGGCCTCCAAAACGTGAGAGGAGGCCCCTCATTTTTTTTTAAGGAGTCACCTAGGAGAGGATAGGAGGCCCCAGAAATCAAGAGAGTCCCACAATTGGCACGGAGACCCCAAAGATTGCAAAGGAGGCCCCCAGGATTGCAAAGGGCAGGATTGCAAAGGAGGCCCCATGATTGCAAAGGAGGCCCCCGTGATTGCAAAGGGGCCCCATGATTGCAAAGGAGGCCCCAGGATTGCAAAGGATACCAGAAAGTAACGCCCGGACCATGAAAATCACGCTAGGGGCACGACAGGTCGTACCGTTCCCTAACAGTCTCATTGGGACACAAATGAAGCCGGGGCGATGGAAAACAATCCGGACATGGATAATCACTCTGGGGCCCTAACAATGACGCCAGAAGCCTCCAAAACGTGTTGGACGCCCAAAAAGTGTCGAGGTCGCTAAAACTCGCGCTAGGGATCCAAGCAAATGAAGTCGGGTCACAAAAGATTGCATTGGACTCAAAAAAGTCGCGTCGCAGCCCTTGAAAATCACACTGGAGGCCCAAGAAGTCGCGCCAGGCCCCTAAAGTTGCAGCTGCCCTAACAAATAAATTATCAACCGGAATGTCACGCTACGGCCTCAAAAATCGGGTCAGTCCCCAAAAAATCCGTTGGGCACCGGAAAAAAACGTGTTAGGGCATCGAGAGAAATAAATCGCACCGGGAGACTGAAGAATCGTACCGGGACCCAAAAATATCACATAAGGACCTTTAAAAAGATAGAACTCGATATCTTTTTAAAAAGTTCACACCGAGACTCGATCGAATCGACCCCAGCACCGGCAACTTAAGAACAGGTCCGGAAAAAAATTACCCGGAGGGCTTTTACACTCCGAAAGGTGCCATCGGCTGCAAAAAACCTTCGGTGGCCGCAGTGGCATATCAAAGGGGCAAATGTCCCCTCTCTCCTGAGAGGATAAGCTCCCAAGAATCGTGCCGGGGCCCCAAAAAGTCGCGCTGTGGCCACACAAATTCGCGTCGGTCCACCAGAATTCGCGCAGGGGGCTGACCCGATAAATACGATGGGCCCAGAAAACTCGCTCCGAGGCCCGAAAATCTGCAACAGGAGCCGCTAAGATCGCGTTGGGGTCACAGCTAAGTACAACGCGCCCCGCAAACTCGAACCGTTTCCCTAAATATCGCGTTCGGGACCCACAATTCCCATCGGTAGTCCCAAAAATTTGGTCTGGGCATCAAACATTCACGTCGGGGCTCCCAAAAATTGGCCTCTAGGGCCCCACATAAGCACAGTGTGGCCCCAAAAATCACATCGGCATCCCCAAAAATCAAGCCGGAGCCTTCCAAAATAAGGAGGGATTCCAAACAATAACTGTCCAGATCAGGAAAATGGCTCTGGGGCACCAAACATATCATCAGATGCCTTCACAAATCGCGTACGATCCAGAAAAACATACCGGAGCTCGAAAACAAATAGAGGTGAGATCCAAAAACATGGCGCCAAGGGCTCGAACAATCATGCCGGGATTTGGACTTTAAAGAAAATTCAGAACAGATCCACAAAAATCGCGTTGAGCCCAGGAAACTAGCGTTGGGTCCCCGGAACCACGCGCCTGGGCGCGATAAGTCGTGCTGGGACCCAGACAAATCGCACCGAAGCCCCAAAATTGCACTCGGGCCCCACAAATGTGCGTCAGAAGCCCTAAACAAACACAGTGGGACCCTAAGAGCACAACGGGGGCCGAAAGTGCAACTGGCCCTCCAAAGCGCACAGCCTCGCAAAAAGCGACAGGGCCTTAAAACATGCGTTGCAGCCTTAAATAAACATACCGGGTGCCTGGAAAAAAACTGAAGCTCTCAAGGCACACAGGGGCCATGCGACTGCACAAGGTCCTGAGAAAAGGCTGGGGCCTCAAAAAGTAGCATGGTCCCAAAACGAACAAAAAGACCAAGCACTAAATAAACAAATCGGGATCTTTGAAAGCGCCCCGAGACCTAAAAAAATCGTCGGTGCACAAAAAAAGCAAAAAAAAACTAAAACGAGCAGGGGTTTCGAAAATGTGTTGGGCTCCTCACAAAAATGGATTAAAGCCCTAAGACACATCCGTAGACGAAGAAAGACGAAACGGGTTTTAAAAAATGAACACTGAGGCAGGGCCTCGGTTCGGTAGCTAATCTGGGAGCATATTTAATCAAAGATATTAGGTGCAGTAAAGCTCAGTGGGTATCCGCATTTCTTAACCGCCATTAAATGTTGGAAATAGGGAACTAATGATCGAACTTAATTAATCGAATTTTCGCAGCGAACGTCCATACGAAGCATTCCATCACATCAAATATGGCGCAAGTCTATCATATGGCAGCAATTAGCAAAATGTAACAAGCCTAGCAGAAACCGTAGCATCGCACGAAGTGTGGCGAATGCGCCGAATGCGCAAGAGGGTTGAAATCCGACGAATCAGAAGCGAAAGTGGTAGATTAGGCCCCTCCATATGGCAATTATATTGATCACTAATTATTTTATTTAAAAAGGTCCCCTTTGACAAAATAGTGGTCGAAATCCGGGGACTTTTTTAATGGGGTAGGTGGACCCCTCCAAATACGTTTCCCACCCTCCCCCTTGACGCAAATATAGGTACGCCACTGGTCTCCCAATAATTTTCAGAAACATGGGGCAAAGCCAACATTGAGGGGGCAAATTCCCCCTCACAAGCATACAAAACAACACCGATGCCCCATACAAATTGGGAGGAATGATGTTTATAAATGCATTTTCTTTCTAAAAACTTGTTTTCTGTGATTGCAGCCTGCATGATTAGAGCTTCCCAGCTTCAATACCTTCTCAACGACGTCATTTACAAAACGGTGCAGCACAGCGAAAACCATGGGCGTGATGGCGTGGAATTTCAAATTTTTGCAATATTTCTGCATTGCCATTGTTGCATTGTTGCATTGTCATTTATGCACTGTTGTTCAATGCTTGCTTGTTCTTGCCATGAGTTTATTTGCTGAGGATTTATTATCTTAGCTTGTGTGCCATGTGTCTTACAGCCAGCACCAAATGTTATCAAAATAAATAAATCCATAAGATGGCGATAAGAAAACCAATTCAATCCACTTCTCGTTGTCACCTTCGCGAAATTATCGTCCTAGGACTGAGAAATGATTGTTTAAGCTTACTTATGACATCAAGCTGGTGGGAATGACTAACAGTAGTGGTGAATCTAGCTATATTCAGTTAGACTTTGTGGACGTAGAAGTGGGTTGATCAATGGGAGATATCTTTAAGATATGTTCAGCACCAGCCCCGCCAGCTCGCTGGAATCTAGAGGCCAACGGGAAGATTCTTCTGGTCGAGAAAGCATTAAGACATCGGTTTGTTTTTGGCACTTAGATATTTATCCACATCTACTTATTTATACCCTGGCATGGCTCAGTTCTCAGCGAAAAAAAAAGATTATTGCTATTGCGTTTTGTGTAAATGATGCACCATGCCAAGAACAAACAAGACATCAATATGAAATCATGTTTCCCATTCTTGAACCATACCAAGAGCCTAAAAAATAGGAGGCCCCTTTCGGGGAGCAGGAGGCCCCTACCAATATTTCCCCCCCCTGGAAGAATTTGGTGGCGACGGCACTGGACAAGGCATCCTTCCAGCGATAATCCAGTGCACCCTCACCCGGCTCTACAATTCCTTCAGTCAAAGGTCACCCTTCCAGTTCGACCATTCTTAAGATGGCCGGACCCATTTACGTGAAACCGTCACCAATCTAATCAGCTCATGCGATTTTATCGATGCTTTCGAATATCGAAGCCTGGAACGATGTCTAACAATCTTAAATCGCCAAATTCTTAGATTTCCTTATTGCAACTAATCTATGCTCCGAGATGGCTGGGCAGACTTACATCAAACCTTCGCGAATTGATTCAGCGTCTGCAATTTTATCGGCAGTTTTGAATACCTAGGTCTGGAACAACGTCAAATCACTGTAAATTATTTTGTTTCACTGGACCAATTACGTCAAATCAAAACCAAGCAACTGCAGTCATTGTCTCGAACGAGAGCTAAGTTTTCAAGAAAACCAAGAATAGTTTAAGCGCACCAAAGCAGAATATTGACCGGAAGTTTCCGGAAGAAAGGGAAAATTGATACTGGTGTATTTTGAATTTTTAAATGAGGATTTATTACTTGTTTTCGAGATTTCGGAGTTAAACGATGTTGTAAACGCTGGCCTCACTATCCGATTCGTGAATTCCAATTCAACGGTATAATTTTGACCGAGAGTTGAACGTGCCGTCAATGCACCGACCGGCCCTCCCGGTAACTCGTCCTGACTTTACTTTAGCTGGCCAGCTGCCAACTGACCTTCCCAGACCCAAATGCGAGCGCGTGAAGCGACTCAAGCCCTGTCTTGCAAGGATAGGGCAGACCAATGCAAGCCAGCGCTCTAACCAACTGAGCAACTTGCTCATTCATACCAAATGAGACTATCCAATGAAACCAACGGAAACACAAAATTATGAAATATAACAAGAAATAGTTATGGACAACCGATCAGAATATCTAAGAGTTTGCGACTAGTAACAACCCTTGAAACAAGTACCAGGTACAGGTCTTAAAATGGCCTTTGACCTGGTCCTAGGTCAAGTTATTGAGGATGAAGCATACGACCGGACGTGCATTCAATATAATCATGAAAATCGTATCATCCAACTCCATTTACTAATTTATAATAATTATAATTTATAATAATAGGATTGGCCAAGTTTGGATTGTTTGATCAAGGCAGAATTCAGTAAGTTGCATGACGATATTCATTTGGAGATGTGTCATTCCTGAGAGGGGCGCCACTGCAAATGTCCCCGGAGGGGCGCCTTCGGCTGAAAATTAATTGAGCGATGGATGGGCATGGGTATGGGTAGGAGAATACTGAAGCAAGCCTTTTCTTCTCAGGTTGGCGCCTTTTCCGCTCAAAGGGACGCCGATTCATCTGAGGGAAAACGTTGAGAAAAAAAATCGTTGAGATGGGGAGGATGGGATGCACTCGAGCTTCAAAGGGGTGCACTCGGGCATCGTCTTTCAAAAGATGTGACATATTCTCCCGGTGAAAAGTGACGCCCGTTTTTTCCGAGAAAAGGCTCTCCTACAGAAAGACTGAAGTGCTCCCCACCCCGTTCAGAAGATTTTTTTTGTCGACGGTCTCAGAGAAAATGGCACACCCGAAAGTCGAAGTGGGTGCTCTTTCGATTTTATTGCTGCGCATGGTAATCATTAATGGTTGCCTGATGCATTGGTTCAGTTCATAGTTGCAACGAAATAAGTCTTAGAATCAGAGTACATTCTGAAGACGATCGCGACGCAGGAAGCAAGAGTAAGACAGGCCATTTGCCAGGGTATGGGTTGTAATTTATCGTGTAGTAAATGCACTACATGTGTAATATTTTTCTGTTTTTGTGCTGTTTTGTGGCTCTCCATAGCTATTCTAAGAAATATCCATTTCTGATGCCTCTCCATCCTATGCGTCCCATGTTCCTTATTTGGTAAACTACATATACACATGTGGCCACTCCCCATGTACCTAGGTACGTACCTGCAAAATAAGCATTATTGTACAAGGTGCAGACAATACAAAAATAATTGTATCACACAGATAGCCAAAAACAGGCAAGGCAATAATTGATACTCTTTGTAAACTATAGGTGTATTGTTTTAGAGTAAAAAAGCATGGTGTTTGAAGCCCTGAGTATTATTACAGGTTGACTGTTAGAATCTGGCAGTGGTATGGCTTGTTTATTTGATACATGATGCAACATCTTACAGATGATTGAATACTGAATGATTCAAGGCTTGGTATCTACGTACCTTGTCTTAATTGTGCTGCTTCCTTGACGGAGGACTGTAAATAATGGGGATTAACCTGTGTGTTTTAATAATTGTGTTGTAAATATCATGCCATCAATGCCTGTCACTTGAAGCAGGAAGTCTTGATCAGAGGGTTGTTTTCAATTCACTTTCTAGGAGTAAACTAGGTTTTCCAAAGTGATGTGAACTGCCTACATTACCTTCCTTAGTTGAGGAACAATAAATGGTGTTACTTAAGTGCAGCAAATGAATGTGTTCAAAGGACTGGTCTTTTGACCGGGTTTCAGTGCATTTGACCGGACCTCAACCGGTCCTCAACCGGTCCTCAACCGGTCCTCAACCGGTCCTCAATCGGGCCTCAGCCGGTCCTCAACCGGGGTTGTTCCACCAGACCAGCCGATCCCGGTCTTCAATCCCAAATGTTTTGGTATTTGCCACCCCTAATCGTCAATCTTTTCCCCAGCTTTGTGAGATTTATCGGTATATGGTTATATATGGCATGGTTATATATGACATGGTTATATATGGCACGGTTATATATGGCATGGTTGTATATGGCATGTTATATATGGCAGGTTGTATATGGCATGGTTATAAATGTGCACCTCAATTCATCCTCTCAATTCTCAATTTCTCAACTCCTCAATTCCTCGATTCCTCGCCCGTGCAGGGGTTGTTGTTGGCAGACTTCCCCAACATTGCGATTGATCAGCAATTGACCCCCCTTGTTTCCTCCACACCACCAATGATGAGTGCAGTAGGATGATGGACAACTCAGTTAATCTGTCTACATAGGTCATGAGTTTTCAAGGTTCCTGGCTACTGTCCTAACTTGATCTCAGGTGACCTTTTTGGAGTAATGAGTTATTAGGGAGTTGATATAGGCGCTAGTGCTGAATCTGGCATCTAATCTTACTCCTGGATGCCGGAAAACAATGCTTTCGGGCAGTATTTCGGAAGCATATCAAATGAGGTATTAATTTGACCTCGTCTAACCCCTAAGTATGGGTCCAAGTGAAACAAATCTTACGTGCATTTTGGAATATTGAGAAACGCCATGTGGAACATTTGAAATGTGTATCTACTATTGTTTTCACACAGACAACGGTTGACAGTAAAACATTTCCATTTTTGCGAAGACATAGGAGGTAAAGGTGACCCGAGAGGTCTCCCGTTAACGAGTAGTATACAAATTGGGTATCACTTGTGAGGCCTCGTAACGTGAACAAAGCACCAATTTCAGCTACGTACCAACCAAGGGGGGGGGAGACGAGAAGAATCCCGTACATTTAAAAATGGAACAAACTGAGCCTTTGAAATCCACCCTCCTCCATTGATCGTTTCTTAAAGTAGGCCTTCGGGCAATGCCTAGCGTAGCCTAGCGTAAGTGTAGCAGAGGTTGACAAATTGTCAACAAAGTGTTTGTACCCTATGAACGACCCTTAATTGCGGTTTAGCTCCCAGCCAGGTTTCCAGTACCCCGCTCAGGAAAACATTACAGACTGGGACAGGGTGCAATTAATATTTGGAAGCCATCCTTATATCGGACGCAAGTTTGGTTTCTACGTTACACGAATATATTGAGTAGCGGAATTAAGTGCAAATTGCTATTTTTCTCAACAAGTGATGCGAGGCTGCAATTGACACAATTGCAATTAAAGTTGTTAGAATATAGCCAGGTCAACACAAGGCACCAACCCATTGGCATCTCTGCCAGTGGACAATGCCTCTGCCGGGAGCTCGCCAGTGGACTTTGCGTCGAGCTTTTTGCTTCAGAAATATTTTAACACAATCGAAAATACATATGGAGTCAAATTACAATGGGCAAGTTTATGTTCTATTCCATGACTAAACCTGCACTGAAAATGAAGCTCACCAGTTGAAAAGTTGCTTAAACCTACTACTGCGTGCTTCAAACTTTCCAAAACCTAATCTGAGCGTCAACTATTGCAGCACAAAGCGGCATGCATGCCGAACAAAACGGCCGACTTGAAGTACCTGATATTTCTGCGCAGTTATTTTAGGACGATCTATCTCCGGTAGGCCGACACACCTCCCCTCATTCGCCTTAGTAATCTTAGAAACTGTCCTTCGATAGACTAACTCGTATAATACAGCTTCATAATCTGTTTAGACGAAATCATTTTGTTCATCCATTGAAATCCAGAATATTGGCAAATGAGGACTAAACAGCCCGGAAAGTAGAACAGGGTTAGGCCTTCCATCCCTCACTCAAACCGCATTGTGTCTCATACCGATTTCCGTGTGAAAGTGCCTCAATTATGTGCTCCAAAAAGTTCCCAATCCATCACTTATGCATTAGAAAGGTGTGCTTTGGTGCAGTGGCGCAGTAGGAGCCAGATGCGGATCCGGGAATTCTCATCGGGGCTGCACATTTACTAGGAGGGACGCATTCGGCGGAAAAATTCATTGAGCAGTGTGTGTGGGGGGGGGAATGGTACATTGGATGATACTGAAGGAACTTTTTTGTCTTTAAGGGGCGCATTTTATTTTTCTGAAGAAAGCATTTTTAGCTGTTGAGTGCAATCCGTTGAGTGTGGGCGAAGAGTGCACTCCAGCCCTCCTGAATGAATTGCTCGATTGATAACAGGTTGCTGCGCTGTAATTGCCAATGAGAGGGAGGCATTTGTTTGGAAACTGAGGAAAAGCACAGTTTAATTCAGGGCTGCTCTCCGTGTGCAGTCCATCGAACGACACGTGACGTGATGTGTATTTTCGTGAGCAATAGGACGGATTCAGGAAAGGAAAAACGGTTGATTATCGGCACCTTCCATCTCCGAATAGAACATTTGGAATGCCATAATGTGACACACATTTCGTCCTTAAGCTACCTATCAATCCATACAAACATCCCGTAAGGGGCACAGCAAGACACAATCGCAAACGGGGAAGAATTCGCGACCTTAACCTGCAGTGCGCTATTTCAGCGTGTATTTCCATTGTAGTTCGGTTGCAGTCACTTTTTTTGCTTCCAGTGACGAGGGCATCAATTCCCGTCCCTGTCACCCCTGTCAATCTTCTGGGGATTTCTACGGGTTGGTGGACCCTCCCGATGAGGTTCAAGAGGATGAGAAGGGTTCATTTGGGTTCATCCCCGGTATGGGCGGCAATGGGTTATCCTGGGGTGGGGGACGTGGGGTAGAGGAATGCATGCCCGGTAGGATATCACTGTTGCGAATGTTCAGGGCCAACACACACAACCGCGTCGACGTGGGCAAAACGATCCATTTGGCGGAGCAGCGGCGCAGTCTGTATCTCCACCGGAGCGGTGCGCCAGGGTCGGCAGAGCTGAATCTACAGCAGCCCTGGTATCGCCTGCGCGATCTTGCCGCCGGAGAGCGGCGCGCCACGCCGGCCCCGACCTCCCCCGTCCCTCGGCCGAAAGGCGGTCAGACGCCGCCGCGCTGCGACACAGTTGTGACACGCCGGACCGGCGCCGCCGCCCTGTGACACAGTTGTGACACGCCGGACCGGCGTCGCCGCGCTGTGACACAGTTGTGACACGCCGGACCGGCGCCGCCGCCGCCCTGTGACACAGTTGTGACACGCCGGACCGGCGCCGTCGCCCTGTGACACAGTTGTGACACGCCGGACCGGCGCCGCCGCCCTGTGACACAGTTGTGACACGCCGGACCGGCGCCGCCGCGCTGTGACACAGTTGTGACACGCCGGACCGGCGCCGCCGCCCTGTGACACAGTTGTGACACGCCGGACCGGCGCCGCCGCCCTGTGACACAGTTGTGACACGCCGGACCGGCGCCGCCGCCGCCCTGTGACACAGTTGTGACACGCCGGACCGGCGCCGCCGCCCTGTGACACAGTTGTGACACGCCGGACCGGCGCCGCCGCCGCCGCCCTGTGACACAGTTGTGACACGCCGGACCAGCGCCGCCGCCCTGTGACACAGTTGTGACACGCCGGACCAGCGCCGCCGCCGCCCTGTGACACAGTTGTGACACGCCGCCGCCCTGTGACACAGTTGTGACACGCCGGACCGGCGCCGCCGCCGCCCTGTGACACAGTTGTGACACGCCGGACCGGCGCCGCCGCCCTGTGACACAGTTGTGACACGCCGGACCGGCGCCGCCGCCGCCCTGTGACACAGTTGTGACACGCCGGACCAGCGCCGCCGCCCTGTGACACAGTTGTGACACGCCGCCGCCCTGTGACACAGTTGTGACACGCCGGACCAGCGCCGCCGCCCTTGACACAGTTGTGACACGCCGGACCGGCGCCGCCGCGCCCGACACAGTTGTGACTCGCCGGACCAGCGCCGCCGCCCTGTGACACAGTCGCGCCGGCGCCGGACCGGCCACGCGGCCGCCGCCGCCGCCGCCGCCGCCGCGCCGCCGCCACCCTTGACACAGTTGTGACTCGCCGGACCAGCGCCGCCGCCCTGACACAGTCGCGCCGGCGCCGGACCGGCCACGCGGCCGCCGCCGCCGCCGCCGCCGCCGCGCCGCCGCCGCCCTGTGACACAGTTGTGACTCGCCGGACCAGCGCCGCCGCCCTTGACACAGTTGTGACACGCCGGACCGGCGCCGCCGCCGCCCTTGACACAGTTGTGACTCGCCGGACCAGCGCCGCCGCCCTTGACACAGTCGCGCCGGCGCCGGACCGGCCACGCGGCCGCCGCCGCCGCCGCCGCCGCCGCGCCGCCGCCGCCCTGTGACACAGTTGTGACTCGCCGGACCGGCGCCGTCGCCCTGTGACACAGTTGTGACACGCCGCCGCCCTGTGACACAGTTGTGACACGCCGCCGCCCTGTGACACAGTTGTGACACGCCGCCGCCCTGTGACACAGTTGTGACACGCCGCCGCCCTGTGACACAGTTGTGACACGCCGCCGCCCTGTGACACAGTTGTGACACGCCGCCGCCCTGTGACACAGTTGTGACACGCCGCCGCCCTGTGACACAGTCGCGCCGGCGCCGGACCGGCCACGCGGCCGCCGCCGCCGCCGCCGCCGCCCTGTGACACAGTCGCGCCGGCGCCGGACCGGCCACGCGGCCGCCGCCGCCGCCGCCGCCGCCGCCGCCGCCGCCGCCGCCGCCGCCGCCGCCGCCGCCGCCGCCGCCGCCGCCGCCGCCGCCGCCGCCGCCGCCGCCGCGCCGCCCAGGGCCCAGGGAGACGGGGGAGCGTCACCTGCTCCAGAGCATGGGGAGGGGGAGCAGGCAGCTGTCGGGCGGGCTGATGACGCAGTGGCACGTGCGCCGACGATTGAGGAGACACGGCCGCCAGCTGGCGGCACGTGCCGCGCCGCCTGCCACGTGCTGCTGCTTCCTGCCCCTGCGGCGGCCGGCCGTGCTCCCTCGGCGTCCAGAAAACAACCCCTGCCGAGAAATCAAGCGACCGGGATGAGTGGCTTAGTTCTACAGAGTAGGCGGAGGTGACGTGCGTATGTAAATGGAAGTGGAACTCAGCTTGTAATTATTGCTGCAGCTCGGGACGGATATAGGGCTCAATATGCAAATCAATTGCAGCTTTCAGTGCATGTGTGTGTGTATGTGTGTGTGTGTGTGTTTGTGTGTGTGTCTGTGTGTGTATGCATTGGCACGATGGCGGGCACACTACCCACGAATCACCACCACACAACCTATCTGCCCACAGGTCACCACCACACCACCCACGGGTCACCACCACACAACCTATCTGCCCACGGATCACCACCGCACCACATACCTGTCCACGGGTCACCACTACACCACCCACGGGTCACCACCACACAACCTATCTGCCCACAGGTCACCACCACACCACCCACGGGTCACCACCACACCACCTATCTGCCCACGGGTCACCACCACACAACCTATCTGCCCACGGGCCATCACCACACAACCTATCTGCCCACAGGTCACCACCACACCACCCACGGGTCACCACCACACCACCCACGGGTCACCACCACACCACCCACGGGTCACCACCACACAACCTATCTGCCCACGGATCACCACCGCACCACATACCTGTCCACGGGTCACCACTACACCACCCACGGGTCACCACCACACAACCTATCTGCCCACGGGTCACCACCACACAACCTATCTGCCCACAGGTCACCACCACACCACCCACGGGTCACCACCACACCACCTATCTGCCCACGGGTCACCACCACACAACCTATCTGCCCACAGGTCACCACCACACCACCCACGGGTCACCACCACACCACCCACGGGTCACCACCACACCACCTATCTGCCCACGGGCCATCACCACACAACCTATCTGCCCACAGGTCACCACCACACCACCCACGAGTCACCACCACACCACATACCTGCCCACAGATCACCACCACACCACCCACGGATCACCACCACACCGCCCACGGATCACCACCACACCGCCCACGGGTCACCACCACACCGCCCACGGATCACCACCATCAAGTGTGTTATGGCGCCTCACGATAGAGGCGTAGAAACGTCTCAAAAAGTGTGGGGGGAAACCGCTTTTGAAGTTAATTCTTACCATGCATCGCCATAACCTTAATGTTAAGCTTTCATAGAATGTGGGGGCATAGCCCCTTGCCCCCCCCCCCCTTCCTATCCTCCTACACCTATGCCACAATAGGTCTCTTGGATGTCTAATGATAACCTACATCACCTTGCGTCACCTTACAACCTAGATCACCTTACAATTTACACCGCCTTCGTTCTACGTTCTAGAAACGTCAAAGGAGGGGCCACAGCCCCCGTGTCCCCATTGGATCCACCAATGCCCGGTACAGCTACTGCGAGCCACTATGCTGAGAGGTAACGGAGCAGGCACAACCAACGTTTGAAGATGGATGGCGGAGGGTGAGGATAGGTGGTAAATGGAACGGAGGCACGGACTTCGCCAAGGCAATATGATTGAGGGTGATCTTAAATTGTGCTTAGTTCGGTACTTTCCATACAACGCCCGTAGGCGTAATGTTAGTTCCCAAAATACTGGGGATCATCTGGTCCCCCTCGCCAACTAATGACGGAAGAGCTAATGGGCGGAGGTTTGTCCACAGGAAAGTGCTCAACTTATTTATTGATTGCACGTGCATCATGGCTTCATTTCACGGGAACGTTTCATGCGATATGTCGCACTGCATTAAATGGCCTCGATATCATAGTAGTTTGAATAACATCGATATCATGGTGGTTTGAATAACATCGATATCATGGTGGCTTGAATAACGTCGATATCATGGTTGTTTGAATAACGTCGATATCATGGTGGTTTGAATAAGATCGATATCATGGTGGTTTGAATAACGTCGATATCATGGTGGTTTGAATAACATCGATATCGTGGTGGTTTGAATAAGATCGATATCATAGTAGTTTGAATAACATCGAAATCATGGTGGTTTGAATAACGTCGATATCGTGGTGGTTTGAATAACGTCGATATCATGGTAGTTTGAATAACGTCGATATCATGGTGGTTTGAATAACGTCAATATCATGGTGGTTTGAATAACGTCGATGTCATGGTGGTTTGAATAACGTCGATATAATGGCGGTTTGAATAACGTCGAGACAGAGCCACGCAGTTGAGCTGTTGGCGGACCATCAATAAACACTAAAGAAGCAGTCGTGCTGGAAGGAATCCAGTTCCACGCAACTACCGGGTGAGCAATAATCATTGGTGCTGCGTTTGCTCATGACTAACGTCTAATGCATTCAGCATTCATGAATTAAATTGTCAGTACTAAAACTTCGATTCGGCCAGTACGTGGCACCATCAGAGACTGTGCGACAGTATCCCCAGTCGGCCCACACGGTGCACACGCGTGTCGACCCTCCACAGCATGGTTCGCAGCAGCTCCAGTTCCAGCGACCCGATGCTGGATCACAATTTGCGCTTCAGATCGGCATCATTATTGGCTTGTTAGACGCATTTGTGCTTGCTGCCCTTAATAATGTCAAATGCATGTTCAATCGGCTGTAGCTGTGGTGTGTACGGGGGATTAATTTCACGTTATATGAATGGATTCCTCGATCCCGGAGAACCTCTTGAGTATTGGTCACGTAATGGCACGAGGCCAAATTGGGCCAGAAGATACCTCCCCCTGCGGTTAGTGAATACTCAGGAAGTGCATCACACACTTCCCTAAACAGCTCTTCCTGCGTGTTGTCCGTTCGTGCGGGTTGTACTCGGGCAGAAGAGTTCCTAGACACCCTTTGCACTCACGACGAGCCACGTCATTATCTTCCGAGTGAACGTGGCCTTTTGACAGTACTCCTCGCTGAGTGACGAGTGACCTCCTCCACCACAGTAGTAGCCAGCGTCACTGGGTGTAAAGTCACCAACATTGCCGAAATATTCCCTGTTGTCCATGACGACACCGCTGTTGCTGTTTGCTCATCTGGTGTGGCGGACTGACGACCGATCGTGACTCTGTAAAGTCACCAACATTGCCGAAATATTCCCTGTTGTCCATGACAACACCGCTGTTGCTGTTTGCTCATCTGGTGTCGCGGACTGACGACCGATCGTGACTCTCTGTGTTTGCCGTTGATTCTCAGTAGCACGAGATTTCCTGCTCCTCGTTGATTCTCAGTAGCACGAGACTTCTTGTTCCTCGTTTGCACTTTATGCCAGTACTCGACAGGATTTTCCTCACATAGCATTGTGAAATATTGTACTTTGGAGCCAAATTCAATGTTGAAATTCCAAGTTTCGTGCGTGTTGTGCAAGAGCCTGCTTGCGCTGCAGTCATCTTGGTGGACTTACATCAAGATCATTCTTTTTCTTGGCATGTCACTATTCCAGTATCTTCAAAACGCTTCAAGATACAATAGCAAATGATCCCTGAAATTTAAATTATTGCAAGACGTCCCACAGTGTATTTCTTCCCATGCTCCCGCTGAGCCTCATACAATTTGAGGCCAATCTCACTAGCATCACAAGCTGTGTATTCACATCGAATTTGGTGTGAATACACGCTTAGATAATCTTATTGAATTATATTTCATTTAATACGATGTATTTCATTAATTATATTTAATCTTATTTAATGTTTAAGTCACCAACAGCTGACTGGCAGCCAGCTCACGGTGACTTAAATGCCTTGTTGATATATAGAAAGTAATACTTGAAGACTGCCTAAGGGTGTAATTCGGTAATTCACATCGAATTCACATCAAATTCGGTGTGAATACATAGCTTGTGATGCTAGTGAAATTGGCCTTTGACCATCATTTCTCCAACTACGTCGTGAAATGTTAACACCATTTTGTCAACGGACTAAAAACGAGGCTGAATTTCAACTTTAATTAACCTTCCATTAACTTTCCATTAACTTGTATTCCATTCCATTAACTTCTATTAGTTTTTCGTCGATTTTATATGTCCACAAAAGCAACAGAAACATGATCAGTAATAATGTAAACAGTCCTAATACTTCGTGCTCACCCATTCCTTCTTTGATAACACTGGCGTGTACTGACGGAATGTCGAACTACAGTTAGCTGAAGTAAGACTGCATCTGTTCCAGATTTGGCCTTCGGCCTCCTCCAGACTCGGCAAATATGCCGATAGCCTGGTTCTTGGATCAGACTTTGTATAAGTGCCATGTCACATTATGAAACCAGCTGATGAATCGTGCTCCGTTCAGTTCCTGCAGGTCTTAAACAGGTCGGTAAAACAGCAATACCGCAAGTACAACATAAACTTAGCTTACTTTTCTTAAATGCACGCTTCATGCGAAATATTCCTCGCATGACACTGCGTCACAGCAGCAGTCTTATCTAATGGCATCGCCTCGATCCTAGTGAAGTAAACTGAGAAATGCCATGTAATCTATTGAGGAAGCGTGAAGGTCAGCACCTTGAAAAGGCGCAATAAGGTGGGCCTCAGGATTATCATGAACAATCTCCCTATTAAACTACTTCTGAACGTAGCATAAGGTATGAATGTAGCATGAAAGAAAGGAGCAATCGAGTCCACGAAGATGAGCAATTGTATTTTATCCCAACTAATAATATTCATTCCCTCATCAGAATGTGCTAAGGTTCCTTCATTTTCCGTAATAGGTTTTCTTTTGTTGGTTGTTGTCTGCAGCTCAACGGTTTGTTTTTCTGGTTATTACCGGACTGCTGAACATTGTTTGCAGGTCTCGCATTAGCCCCGCCAGCGCGGTGTATATTATTTTCCCACGTATTGAACCATATTTGCCTACATATATATGTATATATATATATATATATATATATATATATATATATATATATATATATATATATATATATATGTATATACATATATATAAATATATATGTTCAAGACTACCACCATCAAATTGAAATACTGAGCAAAATTGAATAACCATGAGTGGAAAGTATTTGCAATAATCTTTGTATTTTAACGATTGGTTAATTATTAGACAAAGGACAGAAGCACACGCTTGGTATGCAAGGTGAATTTCGGATAAGTCCTACAATCCTTAGAACAGGATTGCATTTCAAACATGCTAAGCAGACATAGATTTCTTTGCAAATACCGCAGATTAAATAGGGATCCTATCTATTGTGCTACTCGGATGAAAGAAGGGCACATCCGTCGGGGATCGAAGCCCAGCACCGCCTCTGGACTATCGGTCTGTCGGGGATCGAAGCCCAGCACCGCCTCTGGACTATCGGTCTGTCGGGGATCGAAGCCCAGCACCGCCTCTGGACTATCGGTCTGTCGGGGATCGAAGCCCAGCACCGCCTCTGGACTATCGGTCTGTCGGGGATCGAAGCCCAGCACCGCCTCTGGACTATCGGTCTGTCGGGGATCGAAGCCCAGCACCGCCTCTGGACTATCGGTCTGTCGGGGATCGAAGCCCAGCACCGCCTCTGGACTATCGGTCTGTCGGGGATCGAAGCCCAGCACCGCCTCTGGACTATCGGTCTCTTCCCGAACCAAATCCCAGATCTTCCACCGAGTCAAACATGCCATGCATAGGCACCAGGACAAGGCTTGCCGAACTTAAGGCTTCGGCTATGTTCGGTATTGGTAAATGTTTATGGGAGTGGCAATTATTGTTACACCTACAATGTAGTGTTGCCCACCAATGCAATAGCGCGGAGGCTTCTCTCGAGGCTACATCGCACCAGCGAATGTTCTGGTCGGCGTGACCTATTGAATGTTCTGGTCGGCGTGACCTATTGAATGTTCTGGTCGGCGTGACCTATTGAATGTTCTGGTCGGCGTGACCTATTGAATGTTCTGGTCGGCGTGACCTATTGAATGTTCTGGTCGGCGTGACCTATTGAATGTTCTGGTCGGCGTGACCTATTGAATGTTCTGGTCGGCGTGACCTATTGAATGTTCTGGCCGGCGTGACCTATTGAATGTTCTGGTCGGCGGACCTATTGAATGTTCTGGTCGGCGTGACCTATTGAATGTTCTGGTCGGCGTGACCTATTGAATGTTCTGGTCGGCGTGACCTATTGAATGTTCTGGTCGGCGTGACCTATTGAATGTTCTGGTCGGCGTGACCTATTGAATGTTCTGGTCGGCGTGACCTATTGAATGTTCTGGTCGGCGTGACCTATTGAATGTTCTGGTCGGCGTGACCTATTGAATGTTCTGGTCGGCGTGACCTATTGAATGTTCTGGTCGGCGTGACCTATTGAATGTTCTGGTCGGCGTGACCTATTGAATGTTCTGGTCGGCGTGACCTATTGAATTGTTCTGGTCGGCGTGACCTATTGAATGTTCTGGTCGGCGTGACCTATTGAATGTTCTGGTCGGCGTGACCTATTGAATGTTCTGGTCGGCGTGACCTATTGAATGTTCTGGTCGGCGTGACCTATTGAATGTTCTGGTCGGCGTGACCTATTGAATGTTCTGGTCGGCGTGACCTATTGAATGTTCTGGTCGGCGTGACCTATTGAATGTTCTGGTCGGCGTGACCTATTGAATGTTCTGGTCGGCGTGACCTATTGAATGTTCTGGTCGGCGTGACCTATTGAATGTTCTGGTCGGCGTGACCTATTGAATGTTCTGGTCGGCGTGACCTATTGAATGTTCTGGTCGGCGTGACCTATTGAATGTTCTGGTCGGCGTGACCTATTGAATGTTCTGGTCGGCGTGACCTATTGAATGTTCTGGCGGCGTGACCTATTGAATGTTCTGGTCGGCGGACTATTGAATGTTTTGGTCGGGGTGACCTATTGAATGTTCTGGTCGGCGTGACCTATTGAATGTTCTGGTCGGCGTGACCTATTGAATGTTCTGGTCGGCGTGACCTATTGAATGTTCTGGTCGGCGTGACCTATTGAATGTTCTGGTCGGCGTGACCTATTGAATGTTCTGGTCGGCGTGACCTATTGAATTTGGTTCTGGTCGGCGTGACCTATTGAATGTTCTGGTCGGCGTGACCTATTGAATGTTCTGGTCGGCGTGACCTATTGAATGTTCTGGTCGGCGTGACCTATTGAATGTTCTGGTCGGCGTGACCTATTGAATGTTCTGGTCGGCGTGACCTATTGAATGTTCTGGTCGGCGTGACCTATTGAATGTTCTGGTCGGCGTGACCTATTGAATGTTCTGGTCGGCGTGACCTATTGAATGTTCTGGTCGGCGTGACCTATTGAATGTTCTGGTCGGCGTGACCTATTGAATGTTCTGGTCGGCGTGACCTATTGAATGTTCTGGTCGGCGTGACCTATTGAATGTTCTGGTCGGCGTGACCTATTGAATGTTCTGGTCGGCGTGACCTATTGAATGTTCTGGTCGGCGTGACCTATTGAATGTTCTGGTCGGCGTGACCTATTGAATGTTCTGGTCGGCGTGACCTATTGAATGTTCTGGTCGGCGTGACCTATTGAATGTTCTGGTCGGCGTGACCTATTGAATGTTCTGGTCGGCGTGACCTATTGAATGTTCTGGTCGGCGTGACCTATTGAATGTTCTGGTCGGCGTGACCTATTGAATGTTCTGGTCGGCGTGACCTATTGAATGTTCTGGTCGGCGTGACCTATTGAATGTTCTGGTCGGCGATTTTTGACCTATTGAATGTTCTGGTCGGCGTGACCTATTGAATGTTCTGGTCGGCGTGACCTATTGAATGTTCTGGTCGGCGTGACCTATTGAATGTTCTGGTCGGCGTGACCTATTGAATGTTCTGGTCGGCGTGACCTATTGAATGTTCTGGTCGGCGCACCTATTGAATGTTCTGGTCGGCGTGACCTATTGAATATTCTGGTCGGCGTGACCTATTGAATGTTCTGGTCGGCGTGACCTATTGAATGTTCTGGTCGGCGGACCTATTGAATGTTCTGGTCGGCGTGACCTATTGAATGTTCTGGTCGGCGTGACCTATTGAATGTTCTGGTCGGCGTGACCTATTGAATGTTCTGGTCGGCGTGACCTATTGAATGTTCTGGTCGGCGTGACCTATTGAATGTTCTGGTCGGCGTGACCTATTGAATGTTCTGGTCGGCGTGACCTATTGAATGTTCTGGTCGGCGTGACCTATTGAATGTTCTGGTCGGCGGACCTATTGAATAGCTGACGGTCGATGACCAGTTGCTGTTTTGGCCGCCCGCCACCAGCTATGCCCACGCCAGTTGGCTCCGGTACCGAACGCTGCCAGCCGGCACGTCGCTTGTTTTTCTCACTGAATACGGGCCAGTGCGGGGAAATGCGGTGCGCTCTCCGACACGAAAAACAGGCGAGGTACCCGCGGTCGATTGCAGGAAAAATGGCGCGCCGTCGCGCCGCTGACCCGCCGAAGGACAAACTGCGGGAGAGCACCGGTCCCAGTTACGACTGCCCCATCCCCCTATGGACACACGTGTCGCCAGTACGAAGTCGACCCCGCCGAGGTGTTGCTACATCTGTCGAACGGGGAGGTATTGCTCCTCTGCCTGGTGACCGAGGGAAGTGTCGCTCCTCTACCTGACGACTGGGGGAAGTAGTGCTGTTCTGCCTGCCGACAGGGGAAGGTGACGCTTCTCTGCTTGCCGACTGAGAGAAGTGCCATGCTCCCCTGTCTGCCGACTGGAGGAAGTGACGCTCCTCTACCTGCCGACTGGGGGAAGTGACGCTCCTCTACCTGCAGACCAGGGAAAGTGGCGTTCCTCTGCATGTCGACTGTGGGAAATTATGTTCTTATACATGCCAATAAGCAAATTACGCTCCTCTACCTAATGACTGGGGGAAGTGCCGCTCCCCAGTTGCCAACCGATGAAAGTGCCTCTTCCCTACCTGCCGACTGGGGGAAATGATGCTCCCCTGCCTGCAGACTAGGACAAGCTACGCTCCCCTACCTGCCGACTGGGTAAAGTACTGCCCCATTACCTGCCGAACGGTGGAAGTGACTTCTCCCTACCTTCCGATCGTGGAAAGTGGTGGTCCCCTACCTGCCACTCGTGAGGAAGTGGTGGTCCCCTACCTGCCGACCGGAGGAAGTAACACTCCCCTGCTGCAGACGGGGGGAAGTAGTGCTCCTCTACCTACCGACTGTGGGGAAGTGCTCATCTTCCTGCCGGTGGCAGGTGCCCCCGCCACCGGTAGGGGAGGGGGGGGGGTGCTCCCTCGCTTGCACGACAAATGCATCGTCGATGATTTGCTCATTAGACTGCATTTTCCAAACGGGCCGAGAATACTGTTATCGCAGCCACAGGAACATCAGGGACGTATCCATAAATTTATATTCGGGACGGGAGGGGCACTCGTCTGGAGGGGAGCCATTTCTCCAGATGGGCGCCACTGATTGTGAAAATGCAAAGGGAGGGAGATTGCACTCGATGTCCCGGGAAGGGCGCATTTTCTATTCAGAGGGGCACCTTCTGCTGAGGAAAAACGTCAGGGGAATACACCCGAGCGATACAGGAGACGCGTCTTTCCCAGTCAGAGGGGTGTCGTTTTTATGAAGAAGGACATGTCGCCTATGCCCCTCCCCTTGGATCCAACCCCGATGAACACCGAAGACGGTTCACGTTGACTGTAAGCTTGGCGTACAGTTGTTCATTATTTGGTCTTTGGGGAGCATCGATGCCATTCGCTATATAGAGCAGCCCATAAACCGGCGTGCAATGTCTTCCCATTCGAAAGCGTGTGAGCCGTGTGGGAGCCTTTGAGATGGGGCAGGGCAAGGCCGTGTGGGAGCCTTTGAGATGGGGCAGGGCAAGGCCGTGTGGGAGCCTTTGAGATGGGGCAGGGCAAGGCCGTGTGGGAGCCTTTGAGATGGGGCAGGGCAAGGCCGTGTGGGAGCCTTTGAGATGGGGCAGGGCAACTGCCATGTCAACTGTGCGCTATCTTAGTGCTGGCCGTTTCGGAGTTGTGCGGAAGTTTGCACGGTTTAAAGTGAAACTGAAGTTCGAGGCCGACCCTACCAACTACAAAATTCCTTCAACGCACATCTTAATTTCTTTTTTTCCAAGAGCATCTTTTACCGGAGAGATTCTCAATATTACAAGAGGCCAACTCAATAATGCATTGGTGATTCATATTTTGCTTCGGTGTATCTACACGCAAGGATATTTTACACATTCTAAGTACAAATTCGTATTACTACTTACTCGGCTGTGCTTGCTCGGCCATGAATGCATTAAATTCAAGGGACAGTAGCATCCATAAGAGCATCCAAGTGCGCTGAGTGTGCCTCCTACTCCTTTCGGATTTGAAAGTATCGTTTTTGGAATCTGGAAACCTGAAGCTAAGGATCAGCCCCACGCTCCGCTGGGCTTTTTCTTGATCAGGACTTTTTCTGAAAATAAAGTTCAGGTCCTTCTCCCCGATGAACACACACAAAAAAAGGAAGCTTCGTCCAATCTGGCCCCATCAGGAAAATCCTAGGTGCTCCTGGTAGCACTCGTTTCTGGTCGCTTTGGGTTTGGCTAAAATCCCGGTAGGGTTCTGATCCCAGGAACCCCAGTGGTAGCGACGCCCATTGATGCAGGCATTCTCAGACTTCGTTGCATGCTGGCTTCGCCTGCATTTTTACGGAGGTATTTTTGCGCATACTACGTGGAGGATTGATTAGGATCAGTACATGCCGCAGCGGGAAAACCTGGCTGTAGCAATTAGGTAAGTGAGGTGTCGCTGTCAGTGCAGGATGTCTGGGGCTGGCATCCCGCCAGCACTCCTCGGGGGCGGAGCTTCCCAACAGGCTAGCTGGTGTGAACGTGGCACTCACACTGCATCTTGCTACAGGTGAACTGCTTCGTAAAGCAAAAATATTGCGCAAAGGTATGCTTGTAGTTGTTTTAGTTATCTCTCGATTAAGCCTAAAACTCAGAGTCAAACATTTGAGTGAATCACTTGAAAACAAATACAGCTTAGGTGCATTAACAATTCACTATTGATTACTTTGAATCCAGTGGGCTGGCAGAATGCTGAAAGTGTTTAGGTTCCGAAAGACATGATCGCGAATTTTGGATGGAAACTGTAAATTAAGGAAAACTTGCAGAACACTTTTCCTGGAATTGACCGATAGAGTACAGAAACAAAATATGTCTGGCGCTGGCACTACATGTTGCAATCCTTTGAAGTTGAGGAATGAGAGCTTTTAACACAATAGATTTGGACAGAAGAATTCATAAGATTTAGCTGCGACCATTGATCCGATATTTTCCATTCCCTTGAAGAGGCGGAAGCAAAACATTACCACCTGAAGAGCGCTGTCTATGCCTATTGTATCCAGTGCAGGGTCCGAAAGGCAAGGAGAAGACTGATTGGAAGGAGCAAGGGAGTGTTGGGATGATTTTCCCCACAACTCCGTGGTTTTCCAAGAAGTACTGGGTTTCAAATGCTTCAGGAAAATTCCACTGAAAATCTGGACAATGAGAACATTGCAATGTTGTGTCTAGACACATACGCTTGGGGGCTACTTTTTTGTCGTTCCAAGGATCGACCTATCACGAAAATATACCTCTCGGCTTGTCTGGGCAGTAACCACCTTCTTACGGGATAAAAGCGTAAAACAGGCTACTGCTGTCCTCGTAGTCACGGATAACGTTCGTCATTATGTTCACTCTTGCATTATGTTCACAGATTGCTTGCATACTTCTCCTTTGAAAAGCTGTAGCTCAAGGAAACTACAATGTTTTTTTGTTGCATTTACAACTTTCACGGAGTCTTTATTTTAGGTAAGCTATTTTGAATTAGTATTGATGATTTTATGATAATTTGATCATTGAAATTAAGCTTATTAATGACGACCTTCATTCACATTGGAATGAAAATGGTGAAATATGTTCAAAAGTCCGATCATGGCTACTTGGCATTTTGGACATAATGCGATGGTTTCATTTAAAGATGGACAAAGGCTACCGTTGTCAAGCTTTCATGCGAACGTTTGCTGATGAAGTCAGCTGGAACAAAATATACAAAAGCAGGTAAAACAGTTCGAAAAAAATTAAGCAATTTTCAGACAGGGGAGAAGGACTTGCCTTTTGACGTACTTGATACCGATTCGGGTAGGTATCTGTGTGGTCCTCCACACACCTTTGTCCTTTCCATCTAAGACCAACTTAAGCAAACTTATCTTACATAAGCAAGTGCCTATGACACATCAGAGAGTACTGTAGCATATCCCTGATGACACCATGACAGGAGGAGTCCTCTTCTGGACGGTACGATGTGAGCAAGATCGGGATAACTTGGGAAATATGGATGCAAGGGCGCAGCCAGGGTTTTCTTAAGGCGACCAAAACAAAATGTCATGAAACAGAAACCGCTTTTGGCGCTCAAAGCGCGCAAAAAAAAAACGGTATTGTGTGGTGAAAATCTCAAAATTTCTTCTTCCATCTAGTGTATTTTTCGTTGCTACGGAAAGGGCGGTTTCCCCTTGACTACGCCTATGTAAGGATGTCACGTTATCGTAGCGAATATCAATATGATGTGCACGTGTGTGTTCGGTGTATAAATTTGTGTGAGGATACTTGTTTCGAGGCGAGGGGCCATGGCAATACGGGCGAGGGGCCATGGCTGAAACGTATCGTGATCTGAACCGTGAGCCGTATAGGATAAAATGGCGCTGGTCCTGCACCTTTCATCAGCGTTCCTGTCGCTGTTTAAAAACCATTGTGAAGAAAGGAATATACGCGCCTTTCTGATGTCCAAGCTCTTCGAATCGAACGGACAGTTGTAGGGTCGAATCCGCCTAACCCAACGCTCTCGTCTTATTTCGGGGACGATCTAATCTAACTTTAATTGCGATTGGGCATGAATACAATGCGTGTGGAGTGGATGCCGCCCCGGGCGGTTTTGCCGCGAACACCAGAAGCGTGCTGGCCGGCACCGCACTCTGTCGGCGGGGCTGACATGGCGCGAACTGTGCGTGTTCTGGCGCTAAACAATGAATCCTAGCTCAGTTAGCTACGTCTTCATGCATGAATAACAAGACTGTTTGTGCCTTTTTCCTTGCATCGAAAACTTTGTCTGTAGTTCTGCTGATAACGTGCACAGCTTTCCCTTTGATAGTCAATTTTGTTAGATTTTATCCGGCAATGCCGTCTCACCAGTGATCTTCCAAGATCACATGCTGTTACCGAGCTCGACCTATATATCATGACAGTCTTTGAATCAAATGAATTCGAGGCCGTCTTACGGGCTGGATTCAAATTCAGCAACCGTTTTTAATCTTTGGAATCATGGATGTAGCCACAGTTTTGAAAATGGGGGCGGGGGAACAAACCAGGAACGCGAAAAGTTTGGGCAGTATAGAGAGGAATGCACCCCCCCCCCCAAAAAAAAAATCGGATTTCAGTCACTTTATTTTTAAGGTGGGGTTTTCAAAATTACCATTGTTAAAATTAGATTTTAGGGACAAAAGTTCAGCGAAAATTGGAAAGTTTCACTCTTTATCTACCTGCCTATGAACACCTATATTTATGTCGTATGTGCTGGGTCAGATTTCACCATCACCGTATGGTAATGCTGTAATTACGTTCAACGTTGCCCTCTTGTAGCAGGAAGATATAAAATATTGGACGATGGTTTTGTTCTAGTAAATATGAACTTACACTAGTTAACCTTTCCCATGCTTTTCTGGTTCACGGGCACGCATTTCGATGCAATAACAACCAGGGGCGGATAAAGGGTGTGGCACTAGGCATGGGTGGACAGCATAGAGGGGTATACCTGCCTCCCCAAAACGCCTTTTATTTCAGTCTCTTCATTTTCACTGTCTGGTCTTCAGACTTACCATTGTTAAAAATAATATTTTGGGGACAAAATGTTCCCGCCAAAATTAGCAAGTTTCACTCCCTATCACTGCCTATGAACATCCAGCTTGATGTCGTATGTGCTGGGCCCGATTTAACAAATAGCATAGAGCAATGCTGTAAGTGCGTTAAACGTTGCAGCCTTACAACAGGAAAAGCATAAAATATTGGACGGTGGTTGTATTGTAGTAAATATTAACATACAATAACCGTTCCCATGCTTTCCTGTTTTACGGAGACACATTTCGATGCAATGGCAATCAGTGCGGATAAAAGGTGTGGCACTGAGGGCATGCGCCACCCACATGGAAGGTGGCGTCCCTCCGGCCGGCAAAAGGTGCCCATCTGAAAAGGTTCCAGTGTACCCGTTTTTTTTTCCAGCCAGAGGCGCCCCTATGAAAGAAAAAGGCACCCCCTCTGAAGGAAAGGCGTCCCTTCGGGAAGGACCGAGTGCAACCCACCCCCTCTATTTCTTTTTGTTCAGCCAGAGGCGCCCCTCCAGGTGCTTTTGTAGTGGCGCCGCTCCAACGCAATGACGGCCATTCAGATAAGTACCCCTCATGATCATTACTGGATCCACCCCTGATTACAACATTGCTCTCTTGCGGTTATGAACTACGGCTAGATATAAAATCGTGCGCATTCACGTGTGGCTTCTCTTGCAACTTTGACGACTTCCGTTGAAACATTAAGAAGAAAACGGACAATTAAAAAGTTTTATATTTTGTATGTCCGGAACAGCAATGTGGCAGTGTAAATAAAAAAACCAGCGACGACAGCGCCGTCCGAGCAGGTTATAACGGATTTATTGGGGAGCTCCGAATCATACGGGATATGAGTGCCTGCTATCACAACACCTGCAAACAAAGAGAGATTTGATCCTCCCATTCCTATTACATTCAATCATTGTACGCACACCGGACCTTCGACACCTGGTGCATTCCACGACAGATCGACCGATGCACTTCACCCCATAATTTTTTATTGAGGCCAAAATTTGCTCACAGGGTAGTTTTTGGCTCTGAAGACGGCTGTGCAAATTTCAGCCCGATTCGGCCAACAGTTGTTGAGCTATAGCCTCCGGCATTATGTTTAGGTCAAATAACATGGGTTGGTTTGACGATGGATATCTCATCAATAAGAAGCGGAGAGGGCGGAAAAGTATATATATTTAAGAAGAAAAAGGATTAACTGAAACATTTCCGAAATAAAATATCAGTATTTCCTACATTTGACCTCGTGACCTCATGACTTCGTGACCTCCCGTAACCCCTAGCCCATCGAAATTGAAAATTTGACGGCGGGAATAAGAGTGGACATGATTTCGCTGACCAAACAATTTTGTATAATGCGTTCTTATAAATATCCGATATGGCCGTCCGCTCCTCATGACTTTTTCGATCTTCCGTTTTCCGGATAGAACGGATTTCGTGCAAGCTTTCTTCCATTGGAAAGCTACATGAGGTAGAACAATGACACAGACATATGATTGGAAAACGTTTTTTTTTCTAAGAAAAAGACATTTATACTTTTTTAATGTAAATCTTATAGTTTACCTTAAAAACCATCACGAATTTCAAGGTCACTAGTTCCCGATGGGTGACCCATGGGTTTATTGACGCGCAGCGATGCAATTGTACTTCGGAACAACTGATATATGTTGAATAACAACACACATGCAAATATCGCAACCCGATCCTATTGAATCAGGATCTATTGCTTACATATTGCATCTGGCGCGGTAGGTAGGTACCTACAACAAACATGACGATCACTTTGTGTCAGCGATCGAGTGTTAGGCAGGTTTATCATTTTGTGCTGAAGAAAAAGCATTGCGTCTCTGTGCACTGCTGATGAATATGTGTTAAAGGCAAATAAAAGCCGAGGTGTTTGTCTCGCGTATGTCTTCCCTCCCACGCCATCCGTACTTCATACATATATCCGTAATCCCCATCCGTACATACATCCGTCAATACTCTTCAGCCTGGTGGCGGTTCCGAGGGCGATAAAGACGCCGGTATTGCTGCCGGCGGACAACATAGGGGTTGACATCGGGAAGGAAACGATAACAGGCTGGGCAGAGCCGGAGCAGTGTACGAATCAGTTTTCGAAAACGCCTGGTGGAAAGAGGACATGGTGAATTTTTTTAGACGTACATAACGCTACAAGCAATTGTGGTATTCACTGTGTCGATTCTTATCGTCGCCATACAAAGCGAATAAAAAAAATGGTGCTGAAGTATCGGTAAGTCCCATTGAAAACGTGAGCATACTCACATTACCAGAGGTGTGGCTTTGTGTGTGGAAATTTGAAGTTGAAATTTTTGAAGCTATTAAAAAAAATATCTCCGATTTTTTCAGATTGCTTTCACAATCGGCGTCAGAAATGAAAAAAAACAAAATGAAAAGGATACACCAAAGGGAAATTGATGGAAACAAAATTCAGAACCCAGGCAGGCTTTGAGGAACAAATTATGCCAAATTCGACAAATATGTAAATTTAATTTTGCGGAAATGTTTTAACTGAAATTTGACTTTCCATCAAAGAAAATATGTTCCGTTGGCTGCTGGCTATCTGTACCTGTTCAGAATTCCCTGAAATATGCCACATTCAGGGCTCACATTCGTGACCACAGGCCCAGATTCCATGTTCACTCCCAAAATTCGCTTTCGGCGAACTTCGAAATCGGCGCCGTTTGTATCGATTTGGTTATCAAAGCGAAATCGACGCCGTTTAATCTGCTTTAATTTTCCTAACATATGGACTATTGTGTAGCACAGTATCCCATGCGGAATGTCCACATGCGCAGTGTCTCAAAAACGTGAATAATGAAATCACATGAAGGTTGTGAAAATGTTTGCGGGCACAGCCTACGTGCACTGTGACAGCAAAGAGTGGCTTGCAATAGGTGACGACTGTACATCCATATAAAGGATGTTCTGCATGTGGAAATAAAGCATAAATGTACTTCTTATTCTGATGTTAGCATGGTCGAATATGGCCAGACTGCATCGTTGTCATGTTTGATGGCATTCAGTACATGGTGTAAGTAACCACCAGATGCTCTGAAGTAAAATTCCTCCGCTACACGCAAATAAGCTACGACACTGTGGTGATACAAAAGTTCAACCCTTGTTAAGGAAGCTACAAGAGCTGCATTGGATACCTACAAATGGGTAAGTAAAAAATCAAAACAAGTTCTCATCATCTGATGTTTATTTCGTTGTTCTATCCCATCGTTGTTCGATTGTGCACTGCTTAGTGCAGTGCAGTAATGGGCAATAATGTGCAATATGCAGGGAGTGCGTGTACAATGAAACCACAGGAAGCTTGTAAAAATGTTCATGTTTTCCGGGACACGCTATGTATACCGTGACAAAAATGCGTGTGTTTGCATTACGATAGGGATTCGACTGTCCGTCCATGCAAATGATGCCTACAGGTATAATAAAGGCATAATTGTACTTCTTTTTGTGGGGCCAACATGATCAGATGTTTCCATTACCATACCACTAGATATTCCGAAGTAAAATGACGTCCTCACGCGTAGGTAAGCCTATGGATGACCTATCGGTAATACCTTCTGACCGGCGGTGGCAGTCCGCTGTGTCCAAGGTGCCATGCTGCACTGTCAGTGCGGCACGTACTGATTGCCTGCAGTCGACTTACCCATAAGCGAAGGCCGTACCTTTGAACGGTACCTTTTACCTATATTTTTACCTTTTTACCGTACCCTTACCCTTTACATACTTTGGACGTACCTCTATATCCCTCAGGGAAGTATTAGGGGACGAGTCATTAATTGTCCAATGGGGGCGGCTCTTCCGCTTCCTATCAGAAATACAGTTTTCTGTGATGTATGCCCCTCATTAACTCGCTTTTACACCTGACAAAATGATGATAGTAGCACGGCATGATGTCATTCGTACATCGACTCCTTCACATGCAGTTGTCTCGTCGACTGACCTTCGTGTATATGCCATTGTTTGACTGACGATGATATGGACGCTGCATGACCAACGCAGTCGATGTGCCCATAAACTCCAATGACCAACCTTTCGGTAATGGGTGACCTTCAACTTTGTGAAGTTTATTAAGGCAAACTATAAGACTTACAATATCAATACGTTTTAAATATTTTTGCTAAGCAAACGTTTTTATATCACCGTTCTTTATCTCATTGTTCGATCCCCATAGTTTTCCAATGGGAGACAACTTACTCGAAATCTGTTCGTTCTGAAAATCGGAATATCATAGAAACCATGGAGAACGGACGCGTATATGGGATATTCAAAAGCAAAGCGCTTTTTTTTGTATGGCAGACAAATCAAGCCCCTTTGTAGTTCTGCCATCAAATTTATCAATTCCAATGGGCTAAAGGGTCACAGAAGGTTACGAGGTCACGAGGTCAAACGTGAAAAATGTTGATATTTTATCACGGATGTGGTTACTTTCACCATTTTCTTCTCAAGGATGCATAACATGTCACACTTTCTCTTCATTATCAATGAGATGTCTATCGCCAAAGATACCCTTGTGGTGTAACCTCAAAATACTGCCGTAGGCTATAACTCGAAACCGTTAGTGGGATCGAGCTAAAAATGTGCTCAGGCGTGTTCAGAGCACAAGACTACCCTGTACAACAATTTTGGTCCCAATTCAAATTTAGTGGGTGTAAAATGTGAAATTTTTTGGTCGATCTGTCGTGTAACGCTCCACCTACCAAATTATTTCGATATCTCAGCATTCTGATACCGTACGGCAAACCATGGCAAATGACACTCACATGATACACATTGAAGTCACAGCGACGAAACGCGAGAACTTCGAAAAATTAAAACTAACCTTTGACCTTGAGGCTTGACCTGACATGTCCTGGGTTGGAATGTTGCTCGAGGGTTGCACACGGGCTATCTTTTGATACCAAACATGGGTAGCTTTTGGAGAAAACGAAGAAACGCGGGGCGACCGAAGAAATGAGTCAACCTTTGACTTTGAAAATTAATGTGATTTCTGAATAGTTTGCTAGAGTACCTCAGGGCACGTCGAATGACACCCACTTGATGACAAGTGAAGAGATAGCGACGAGGCGCGAGGACTTCGAGCAATTTAAGCTTACCTTTGATCTTTGGTTTGACATTGACATGTCCCGGTTTGAAATGCTACTCGAGGTTCACCACGGGCTATTGCTTGATACTCGATGTGGGTAGGTTAGGGCGAATAAAAAAATGCGAGGCGACCGAAGAAATCGGTTTCACCCTTGACTTCTGAAATTAGTTCGATTTCGATTTTATAATACGGGAACAAGCCACGTCGAATGACACCCACTTGGTGGAAATTGAACCCATGGCGACGAATCGCGAGGACTCCGAAAACTTCAAACTAGCCTTTAACCTTGAGGTTTGACCACGACATATCCCGGTTTCAAAATGTTACTCGAGGGTTCACCATGGGGTATGGCCTGATGGTGGATCCGGGTAAGTTTGGGCGACCCCCCCCCGAAAGGCGAGGCGACCGAAGAAATCAGCCTTAATTTTGACCGGTCAAGATTATTCCTAAGTATCAACTTTCTGATACTGCACAACAAGCGACGTCGAATGACATCCATTTCCTGCAAATTGAAGCCATAGCGACGAAACGCGAGGTCATCGAAGAACTCAATCAAACCTTTAACCCTGACATGTCCCGGTTTTAAATTTTGCTCATGTGTTCACCACTGGCTATCGCGTGATACCAGATTTGGATATGTTTGAGCGAAAACGGGAAAAAATTTGAAGCGACCGAAGGATCAGCTTGGCCTTTGCCCTTGAGAAATAATTCGATGACCTAAGCTTTCTGATACAGCATAACAAGCCACGTCGAATGACGCCCATTTGATGGAAAGTGAAGCGATAGCAACCTAACCTCGCGTTCGGTCGATACCGCTTCAATATTGCCATCTAATAAATCAAGCTAACCTTCGACCTTGAAGTTTAACCTTGACATGTACCTGTTTGAAATGTTACACGAGGGTTCACCACACACGAGGGTTCACCACACACGAGGGTTCACCACACACGAGGGTTCACCACACACGAGGGTTCACCACACACGAGGGTTCACCACACACGAGGGTCCACCACACACGAGGGTTCACCACACACGAGGGTTCACCACACACGAGGGTTCACCACACACGAGGGTTCACCACACACGAGGGTTCACCACACACGAGGGTTCACCACACACGAGGGTTCACCACACACGAGGGTTCACCACACACGAGGGTTCACCACACACGAGGGTTCACCACACACGAGGGTTCACCACACACGAGGGTTCACCACACACGAGGGTTCACCACACACGAGGGTTCACCACACACGAGGGTTCACCACAGGCTGTCGCCTGATACCAGATTTTGGCAGGCTTTGGTGAAAACGAAAAAAAAATGCGAGGCGACCGAAGAAACAGGTTTGTGTTGGACCTTGGCCGTTAAGGTGGTCATGTGAGACTATGTAGTTGCTTCCAGCGTGTTCAGTACAAAAAGAAGCATTTTTGGTAATTGATTCTAACGATCGCTGAATGCCAATGCCAATACAAATACGCCTCTGGCGAACTCGTCGCTGAATACGAACACCAATACGACGTTAACTTGACGTACGTGCTTAAGGCTGCCTATGACTCCCCTCCATCGTCTCGTAGATACCCAGGGACACCCACAGTCACGTTTGTTCAAGATATATCGATATATGCGCAGGGGAATGCAACCTAAGCCGTATTAAAGCCTTGCGATGATGCAAATTTGTTGCCTCGCAAAGCACAATTTTCCACCCAAGCGAAAACACTAGATGGTCAAGGCTCAGGCTATTGAAGAATGTCCGGGAAGCAGACATTTCTAACGTTTGTTGATTTACTACTCAGAGATTTTGCGACTACAGATAGCCTGTGAAGCTCGTTAATCGGCTAGATCGGCTTCTAGTTTTTTTTTGTGATTCTCTTGTATATATATATTTTCGCTTTATAAATGATTAAGCATAATTTAGCCGCGATCATACTCAGGTAACTGGGTCTTGGGGGCGGGACACGAAAGAAATTGATGAAAAATGGCCACTTTCCAGAAATTTGGTGGTGGTGGTGGTGGTGGTGGGGGGGGGGGGGAACATGTCCCCCCAGTGGTTACACCCATGCTTGGAATCTACTTTTGTCTTTCGCAAGCCTAGTATTAGAAATTGAGTATCAAGCTTGGTCAGGATAGCGGATCTGATCTGGCCAGTTAATGATACAAGTTATCAAGTGACATATCGCATGGAAAAACTTCAACAACCAAGTTCTTTTCTGGTGATCATTTCGCATTTCTATCTCGAACCGATTCGGTGTGTGGTTTGGTTGGAATTGCGGACGTACGTTTTCGACACGCTTTGATGTGTCTGCCGTGGAAATGCAGCGGCTCATCGAATGCCAATACCGACTTGAATGTGGTGCATGCAGGTCTTGCAAAAACATATCTAGCTAAACATTACTGTCGCGAGTGAATCGTCACATATTGCCATGTAATCAATTGGCTCGCCTCGACTTGCTTGATGATGGACTTCATTTCTCTCCTTTTTGGCCGCCGAGCGCCGAGCTTTCCAAGCCAGGCAAGCGCCGCCGCTGCTACATAGATGCACACCGAACACACAGCGCCGCCGCTGCTACATAGATGCACACCGAACACACGCTGCGTGAAGGGCAGCAGAGCGACTACCTGGACGGAATAATGGCTTCCCGTCGACTATCTCCGTCCAGCCCAAGTTTGGTGGGAAAAACGGCTGTCAATTTTCTCGATCAGGTACAGTCGTGTCACATAATTATGTTCCATTATACCTTTCCTATGACTGGCCGCTTGGAGCGTAGGCTGTGCCGCTTTACAGAAATTGTTGGCAGAGGATACTGAACCGCTTCGCAGTTAGGCGTTACGTGACAGTCTACCAGGATGACCACAGGCCAGTGTCCAGGGACAGGAGTTCGCGTTTGCGGTTGTCACGTGACCATTTGCATGCAGCCATGAAGTGTGACAGAGAGACAGAGAGACAGAGAGACAGAGAGACAGAGAGACAGAGAGACAGAGAGACAGAGAGACAGAGAGACAGAGAGACAGAGAGACAGAGAGACAGAGAGACAGAGAGACAGAGAGACAGAGAGACAGAGAGACAGAGAGACAGAGAGACAGAGAGAGAGAGAGAGAGAGAGAGAGAGAGAGAGAGAGAGAGACTGGTCTATGCTGTTCCTGCCTGACATGCGTCAATTGGACAACCAGGATTGGCGGTTCAGTGAGCCGGCTACCGTTGGACTCCAGCCGACAAGAAACAATTGATCGCTATGGATTTCAGATTTCGACAACATAGAATGAGCTGTAACAGTTGGACGGAGTTCCGTTGCAAAACGTGTAGTGAAAAGGGGTGTATGTCAGGAAAGCATTCTCTGGTACTAAAATAAGGATACAATTTCCAAATTTTACACTTGCTTGCTTGATTCAGATTGATTGACGACTCGATTAATTACTTGAAAAAATACACTTGTTTCATTGAGGAACCCAAGTTGTTGGGTGTATGTCATATGCAGTATGTTTTTTTATTATTATTATTATCTTATTGCATTTAGTGTGCGCGGCGTGACAAACGAGATGTTCTGATTTCTGTGTGGCTAAACAAAATATTTATTCCCGTGGATACCATCCAACTTATTTTACCGTCTTTTTTAACAGGTTTTAGTTTATGTTGCACGAAGTGCAACATAAACATAAACATAAATAAACATAAACATAAACATAGATACATTCGTGCTTCAGCACGAAATGCAACCGGTCCATCCGTCATTCTTTGTGAAACCACTTTTACTTATTTTAAGATGGAGCAGCATTTAGTCCCCATATTTTGTATGTTCGATTGCAGCGCAAGCAGCATAAATAACGCCGCATGGGGCCGGTAGAATACACTTTCCAGGACCAAGGTCATTGTATAATTGTCTGCCCACACAAAGTCGATGGTGTGAAGTTCAGTGTGACCGGCATTGCGGAAATTTGTATTTGACAAGAGCGGAACCGATTTCAGTGCCGTACTTTTCTGAACTGTCTGCGACAATGACCAACCAATTAGCACGAACCGGGATAGTTTACCCGATCAAATGGCATGTATGCATTAATGGTGTGTGTATGTATGCGCATTTTGTATCCTACCCGGTTTCGTCTCCTGGTAAAAAGAACGTGTTGTTGCCACTGCACTACATTACACCATTGCAGTGGTGTAGTACTTTTATATCCTTCACCAACATCAATTACTAGGAAAATATCCATGCATTCCACGTATCAATGTACTGAGTCACGGTCGACACCGAACAACTGGACGCTATATCCAAATGTATTCATCTATGGATGGAGGCACTAAATTAGCGCGGATGTCATAAGACGAGTACAAAAAGGTTAACATGCAAGACAATTATAATGCTACGTTCTGCATGCAATAATGTAACGAAAATACAGTCGTATCACCAGTGGCGTACCCAGGAATTTCTCTAGGGGAAGGGGGAGGAAACGGATTTGGAGGGGCCCACCTATCCCAATATTTTAAACAGTCCCCATTTCGACCACTATTTTTCAAAGAGTCCTTTTTAAATAAAATAATTAGTGACTAACTTAATTGTCCTGTGAAGGGGTCCAATCTACCACCATCGTTTCTGAGTAGTCGGATTTCAACCCTAACTCCCCCATCCTGACGGAAGGTTTTTCTTTTGACATCCCTTGAGAAGACACTTCACACTGCTGAAATTTCACCTATTAAAATCAATTAAAAGTGTGAAATTTTCAAACTTCAGGCATAATAACGCCCGGTCGCCAAATCGCCAAAGTTCGTGCACGTGCGCACCCACCGTGCGTATTCGGCGCATTCGCCGCACTTCGTGCGATTCTCCGGTTTCTGCTAGACTTCCTACGTTTTGCTAATTGCTGCCACATGATAGTCTTGTGCCATATTTGTCGTGTGGAATGCTTCGTACAAGGGTTTGGTAGGGAAATTCGATTAATTCAATTCGATGATTAGGTTTCTTCCCACATTTTCTGGTGGTTAAGAAATCCGGGTACCAGCTGAGCTCGGATGCACATAATCTCTTCGATTAGATTCGCTCCCAGATTGGCTACCGAACCGAGGTAGATTGGCCCCAGATTGGCGTTCTTTTTTGGACCCGTTGCGTTTTTCTTCGTCTACGAATGTGTTTTAAAGCTCCAGGCAATTTTTATTATGGGCCCGGCACATTTTTGAAACCCCGGCTCTTTTTTAAGAGTTGTGTTGCTCTTTTACGCACCGACGGTATTTTTGAGGTACCGTTGCGTTTTCGAAGACCCCGTTGTGTTTATGTATTGCCCTGTCTTTATGCTCGTTTTTGGGACCATGTCGCTTTCTGAGGGCCCCAACCGATTTTCGAGGCCCCATGCGGTCTCATGGTCCCGGTGTGCTTTGAGGGTCTCCCTTGTGCTGTTTTAGAGCTGCCGGTGTGTTTATTTTGAGCTTTAACACATGGTTTAAGGCCCTGCCGCTTTTTGCAATACTCGGTACGCTTCGGAGTACCCGGTGCATTTTCGGCCTCCTGCTGTACTCTTAGGGTCCTGCTGTGTTTATTTCTGGCGCCTGACGCACATTTGTGGGACCCCAGTACGAATTTAGGGTCTCCGGTATAATTTCTCGGCGTCCTGGCGCGACTTTTCGGGCCCAAGTGCGTGATTACGGGGGACCCGACGCCACATTTCTGGGCTCGATGCATTTTTTGGTGACTTCTTCTGAATTTTGTAATGTTCGAGTCCGGCCTGATTTTTCCGGCCCCCTGTGTCTTATTTTTATTTCCCACCGCGTTTTTTTTCGAGCTCTGGTACGTTTTTTCGGGGTCGTACACGATTTTTTTTAAACGGCTTGTGGTGGTATGTCTGGCTCCAGAGCGATTTTCCTGGCTCGGACATATATTTTTCGGAATCTCTCCATATTTTGGAGGGCTCCGGCTTGATTTTTGTTGGATCCCGATGCGATTTTTGTGTGTGTGTGTGGAGGGGGGCACGCTGTGCGTATTTGGGAGCCATCGACGCCAATTTTTTGGGAGCCCCGAGGGAAAAATTGATTCCCCGACCAAAATTTTGGTGACTACCAACGGGAATTGTGGGTCCCGAGCGTGATATTTGGGGGACTCGGCGCGAGTTCGCGGGGCGCGTTGTACTTTGCTGGAAACCAGCGCGATTTTGGCGGGCCCACGTGCAAATTTTCGGGCCCGGCGTGAGTTCTTTTGGTTGGCCACTGTGTTCATTTAGAGACCCCTCGATAAATTCTGGTTTCCCAACGGAAATTTATGGGGCCCCAGCGCGATCCTGGAGCCCACACGTTCAGGAGGGGAGGGGAATTTTCCTCATTGGTACGCCACTGCAGGTACTGCTTTTTTTTGGGGGGGGGGGCACCGGTACGATTCTTCGGATTGCCGGTGCATTTTTTCTGGTGCACCAACACACTTCTTTTCCGGGGTCCGACACGTTTTTTTTAGTCTGACGCAATTTTTATGTTGCCTCAGAGTGACATTCCGGCCAAGCTTTGATTTTCGGCAAGCCAGCTGTGGCCTGTCGGGCTCCGTCTCGACTTTTTGGGCACCCGCTGTGATTTTTATGGCCAGCGACGCGACTTTTTGGGTCCAGGTGCGATTTTTGGCCCCGTCTTCATTTGTTGGGATGCCGGGCGCGAATTTTAGTGGTCTCGGCACGTTTTAGGGGCCCAACACCTACTACGTTTTGGGGGCCTTTGGAGAGATTGTTGGGACCCTAGAGTGATTTCCCATCTTCGGACTGTTTTTTTTTCGTTGCTCCGGCCTCACTTTTGGGTGGTCATGGGACTTTGGGACTCCAGTGCGACCAGTCGGGCCCCTAGCGTGATTTTCAGCGGCCCCAGCGCGAGTTTTTGGTACCACCAGGTCAGCGTGATTTTCAGGAGCCCCGGCCCGACCTTTTGGGGTCCCGTCGTGATTTTCAAGAACCCGGACGACTTTTTTGGCCCCCAGTGTTATTTTCAGGGGTCTAAGTGCGAACCTTTCGGACCCAAGCATGATTTGCTGGGACCCCTGTCCGACTTTTTGGGGTCCACAAGGCGGTCTTCAGGGGCCTCGGCCGGATCCTTTGGCCCCCAGCGTGATTTGCAGGGGCCCAACCTGTGTTTTTTAGGCCTATCGTGAGCTTCAAGTACCCCGGCACCACTTTTTTAAACCCAGGCGTGAACTTCAGAGGCCCAGGTGCGAACTTTTCAGGCCCCAGCGTGATTTTCAGGGGCCTGCCCAGCTTTTAAGCCACAGCATCATTTTCAGGGGGCCCGACGAGACTTCTTGGCCCCAGCGTGAATTCCAGGGACTCCGGTGCGACCTTTTGAGGCCCCAGCATGATTTTTTGGGGGCCCGTCGCGACTTTCCGGGGGCCTGGCGCGATTTTTTTAGACCCCAGTGGGATTTTCAGGGCCCGATCACACTTTTTGAAGCACCCAACGTCATTTTAGGGGGACCGGAGCGATTTTGGGGCCCCCAATGTGATTTTCAGGGGACTTGGTGCGGTTTTGTGGCTCCCAGGGTCATTTTTCAGGGGCCCTTGTTCGACGTTTTGGGGTCCCAAATGTGATTGTTAGGGGCCCGTGCGCTTTTTTGGGACAACAGCGTCGTTTTCAAAGGCCTCTGCGCGGCTTTTTGGGGCCCGCAATGTTAATTTTAGGGGCCCGTGCGATTTTTGGTGCTCCAGCGTGATTTTCAGGGCCCCTAGCCCCAATGTGATTCTAGGAGCCCCATCTGGATTTTAGTGCGCCTGGCGCAATTTTTCCGAACCCCGTCGCGATTATTGGGGCCCCACAACCTCTCAGGGGTGGGGGGCACGGCCCTCCCCCTTCCGTACGCCAATGAGTACCACACATTTTTTTTCATCACGCAGTTATTCCCTAACAATAGTAACTCGGGCAGTACGAACCAGCTTCATATATTACTCAACGGTGCTGGGAGGGAAATTTTGATTTGCACAAGACCGAACGTCGAATGCAGGGGATTTTTAGAACGAAGCGACAAAATCCGTCCCCAGCACAAGCTCAGTAAGGTAATCAGAATATTATCATTACTGTGAGTACTCTTGGGTACGATTCCTCCACGATTGCGAGTATGTTTGCAAAGTTTTGGTTTACCAGTAATGACCTTTATATTATACAGGACCCGAGTGGAATGGTTGTAGAACCAGTCCATTTGCTATCTATTCCCCACCGCTGAACTAGCGGTGGAACGGGAAGAAAAATAAAAATCACGTGAAAGCCGGCATGGGATGCAATTATTAAACTCTTCGTGAGTTGACACATTTTATTGAAACTACTTTCATGCGGCTCCTGGTTTAAGTACAAAAAGTTCCACTCGTTCGTAGTTTAATATATATTGCCACACGCCAGGAAGTACGTTTAATATTCGGTCGCGTCCTTTTGCAAAATTGTGGTTTCACAGTGTGTGTTCATTTTGCGTGCAAATAAATGGCCTTACATACGGCTTAACTGATGTTTGTGCGCTGCGGTTGGTAACATTTTTCTACCGCACGCAGCAAATAACCATTAGGATGAAAAGCTAATCCGTGCAGCTCCGTGGCTTCTACTCATCAGGTCAGCCACAGGGCCTAGAACTACGGTCAACACAAAGATGATATTGTCAACAAATGGCACGTATCGGGTATATTGGCCGGACAATTCATTTGAAATTTACAAAATTGTAAGTCCTTTCTCATCCCGTAAACGCACCATTGCGTGATAAATGGCCCATTCTAAGAAGCAGAATACGAGTGTCTAAAAATGTTATTCTGCACTCTCGCTCGGCATCCTCCAATAAGGCGTTTCAGTTATAGTACATACATAACTACATTCCGCGGCGCGTCATTCATTGCTGCATGCTGTTTCTATATCTCACTTTTTGAAATGCAGAGCCCAAACCAGTGCAAATTCGTCATTCATTGAAATTAAGCAAACGACGGTATGATAAATACCTAACTGAGCGTGTGCTAGACGGAATTTCGCCGTTTCGCGCGAAAAATGTATTGTTCTGCACGTTCGGTTTCGTGCAGTGGTTTTTCCTTAACTCGAAACATATTTTTTTTCCTAGCACCGGTTAATGATGTATAAAGCTAGCATGGATTGCTTGAGTTTCCATTGGTAGGGAATAACCGCGTGATGAAAAATGTGTGATACACAATTTTTACACAAATTGTTCCTAAGAATGTGAATGGTTTGTGATTGAAGACTGCTTATAAAACAGGATAGCATGTATCGGGTCGGTATAGCTTTTCTGTAACGTTTCCTTACCTTCAGCAAAATCCCTTTTTACTCTTTAGCCGCTCTCGCTCGCTCAGAGTCTTGCATATATTCCCACATATAACGGCCATCCTACGTTTATTGTTACATTATTGCATGCAGAAACTAACATTATAATTGCCTCGCACGTAAACTCTTCTTTTACTCGTCTTACGACATCCGAGCTAATTCAATGCCTCCCTCCATATCCAGTTGCATACATCGCACAGCTATTCGGTATCGACCGTGACTAGACACATTGATGAGACGAATGCATTGACCTTTTGCTAGTAACTGATGTTGGTGCAAAAGATAAAAACATTACACCACTGCAATGGTATAATGTAGTGCACTGGCGACAACACGTGCTTTTCACTAGGAGACTAAATCGGATAGGATACAGAAGCATAGGAAGTGATTCAATACACACGCACACACACACCGTTGTGTATACATGCCATTTTATCGGGTAGACGATCCCGGTTAGTGCAAGCTGGTTGGTCACTGTTCCCTACAGTTTTTAAAACTTTGGCGTTGAAGCGGTTCAGCTTTGGTCCAATATATATTTCCGGAATGCCGGTCGTACTGAACTTCACACGATCGACTTTGTGTGGGTCGATAATTATAAAATCACCTTGGTCCTCGAAAGTATATTCCACCGTTATTGCGCCGTTATTTGCTGCCCATGCTGCAGTTAAACATACCAAATATGGAATTAAATGTTGGTTGGTTGGTTATTGGTTTTACGACACGTCGACCGTTGAGTCATATAGCGTGGCCAATCTCTCACGCCGATTGGTCGCGGGCGAAGAGTAGCGACAGGTGAGACTCGAACCCACAATCTTTCGATTGTGAGACGAGCATCTTACCCCTAGACCACTCGTCCCCCGGAATTAAATGATGCTCCATCTTCAAATAATTAAGTGGATCGACACAAAGAATGACGGATGGGCCGGTTGTATTTCGTACTGAAGCAACATCAACTAAAATCCTGTGATTCCAACATAACTTGGATGGTTATGTGTTATAATTTAACTCATAACTTGAAGAAATGTCTTAGCTGTACGGAAATCTGAATATATCGCTTGCCACACAATGAACATTATATACAATAACATACACAATG
The DNA here is from genome assembly GCA_034440615.1 of Ashinkailepas kermadecensis. NCBI lineage: Eukaryota > Metazoa > Arthropoda > Thecostraca > Neolepadidae > Ashinkailepas > Ashinkailepas kermadecensis. The sequence goes on from JAOTOM010005177.1 coordinate 636,528, forward strand.
CAACATAGGTCGTATACCCAATAGCGTTCCCCAATGAAATGGCACGTACTTTTGTCGAGCAATTCACCGATTTGTCAATGTTTGTGTTTGTCCGACTGAGGAATGCAATACAGGAACAGTATAGACCAGCCTCTCACTTCATGGCTGCAAGGCAAATGGTCACGTGACGACCGCACAAGCCCTATGGTTGGGACACTGGCCCGTGGTCAGTTAGTCATTCTGGTTTCAAGGGCGCATCGACTGCACTGGCCACGTACGCCCAAACTAGATTATTCATTAAAACTCGGCAGTAAAATCGTGGTAAAACAGTGTCATGCTGAGGTGTAACTCCTCGCATACCGTCTGAGCTAAAATATGTTTACGCAGTCAGCCGCTTACAAATATGAGACGTGGTGCGATTGTCAATTGTTCCAGTTAGGGCGGTCGTCTATCCCACACGTCCCGGTGTGGAGATGGGTACCTCATCACGGGCGACTCAGCGCGGGGACGGGACTTGCGATTCGCTTCGGTCGGCGGAGAAATATGCATCCGCTTACGGTCTGTAGGCGGTGTGATTGGCTTACGGTCTGTAGGCGGTGTGATTGGCTGGCCTGTCAGTCAACCCGGTAGACTGTCGCGTAACGCCTAGCTGTGAAGGGGCGCAGCCTGCGTTCCTGGTAGCCAGGCATAGCAAAGGTATGCTGGAGGATACTTCCATGACTGTCTGTACATAACGGACTTAAAGCACATCGATCCAAACATAGAACGCTTGTGACGTGTATTCACAGAATGCATTTTCCCTCTTTCCCATTCCCTGGACGCCACGCCTGGTCGTGGGTAGCCGCCACGCCTGGTCGTGGGTAGTGACCTCTTGCTTGTACGCAGCCGTGTGGCGTTCTTCACGTGCTCCTGTCGTCGTGACGCTCCTCATGTTCGTGACGTGCATTGTCCTACTCGTCAAACTGGCTGTGATAGGTACTCAAATTCGCCAATCACGAGCCGATTTGACGGGCAGGATGGTCCGGCCGTGACCACTTCCGCAGTTTTCACCTCACACCGCCGCCGCCATTACACTACCCAGGAAGCCAGTCGACACCACGTACACCACAGACAAGCGCACTGACATACCCACATCTGCTGACACTTGATCGAGCAGCACCGCTGAACAACAGTTTTTAAAACCGGCTACATACTTATGGCAAACCTGAATATGGAAGCAGTGGCGTAGCCGGGTTTTCCCAAGTCCTAACCAACAAAAATGTCATGGAACAGAGATGGCTTTTGGTGGGCAAAACGCACCGAAAACTTAGGATTGTGCGTGGTGATAATCTCAGTCTCTTGTTTCATCTAGTGTATTTCCGTTTGCTAAGGGAGAGAGGCCTGGTGCGTGCCTTCGGTCCCCTTGGCTGCGCTTCTGCTTGAAAGGGTTAATCTGTGACTTGATAACATGGCTGAAACGCTAAATTTCAGCGTTCCAGCTCTCTCCTACACAAAATCTATTGTCAAATTTCCCTAGTGACACGCCATTTCCCGAGCACAACCCGAGCTAAACACGCACTATCCGTATGATAAACCAGTGCACTGTGTGACGATCGAGCGCGAGCCGGACACACGGGGTGGGGTGTGTTGTGGCAGAGGCTGCCGGCCAGCCACAGAGGAGCCGACGCCACGCTGACCGCACTCGGAGGCTGCGACGGCTGGCAAATGCAGCCCAGCTCATCAAACGTGGCTGTGATACGAGCTCAGGTACGCTTCACAGCCATTTTGACGGCCAGGCAACACTTAGCGGCGATCAGTGCGCAGCTGGCGCGGACGTGGCGCGCGCGGCGCAGCCGACTGGGAGCGCCACGCTTGCTCATCAAAGCTGGCTGTGATAGGTCCAACATACTATGACAGCGCAGCCAGATGGCCAGCGTAGCGCCCAGACGCCAGCGCGGATCTCCTGGAGGGCGACTTGCGGCAGCGTCCTCCTGGCGCCCTTCAACCGGCTGGCGTCGACCGGACGAGGCGGAGTGCGGGTCACAGAGGGAGCGGAAGACAAAGTAGTGAGAGGTTGAAAATCTCACATCTCACTACCCATGTCTTTCACTCCACAAGGTGACAGGTTGAGATGACCGGCGACCTTGGTCGTCTTTTGCTGCATTCTCTCGTCCAACGGCTCACCGCCGCCAAGCCAGCGCAATACTATTTATTACATGGTGACCCACCCGCCCGTACCGCAGCACACTGACCCCCGTGTCACACTGCAGACCTCGGCTGACCGGGAAGCAGCGGCGCAGTCGTCTCCGACCCTAGTCGCGTGCAACGAGTCATGGCGCGACCACTGAAACAGAGGAGACGATCGTATTATAGCTCCACTCCCACATGGCTAAGGGTTCGAAACATAACGGCACGACAACGCCATGACAAAATTTAATATTTGGTTCACTGAAGCCGGCTCGAAACAAATTGATTTGGACATTTAATTAGCCACCAACTCTGAACACTAGATACTGAAATATCACATGGGAAGAGTAATTTATTCACTGCGGATCATGTGTTCCTACGACACGGCATCCTGATCTTGGATCCAGATATCCCGCAGGAGAATCGTTTTTAGGGGACCATGGCTCGTGGAGCATTCCGACATGTACATTGCACATATATTAGACAGCCATCGGCTGGACGTCCCATTTCTTTGGAGAGACTGTAGCTCCACCAATCTTCGGCTGACCCCCGACCAAGAATTAAATATTATAGCATAGAACCTTCCCAATTGCACACGGAATAAATTAATTTCGTTTCCATTTTCAAAATAGTTTTTTTTTTTACTGAGGGCGATGCGCATCATTGGATATTTATTGTCGCGATCTCCTGCAACGATTAAAAAATAATAATCTGGCTTAGCATTGCCAGGATCACCGAATAAGTTCCTTCGAAACTCACGACAAAACCATGCACACTTCTCAGCTTGCGTAATAACAAAATGGAATGGAAATTATATTCTACAAACGCGAAGGGAATGTGGCATCTACATGGGGGTTGGTTGGTTGATTATTGGTTGTACGACACGTCGACTGTTGAGTCATATAGCGTCGCCAATCTCTCACGCCGATTGGTCGCGGGCGAAGAGTAGCGACAGGTGAGACTCGAACCCACAATCTTTCGATTGTGAGACGAACATCTTACCCCTAGACCACTCGTCCCCTCATCTACATGGAGTTCAACATTTAAAATTCAAACATTACTGGACAAATGCCAACGTTTAGATGCAACAGCTGTCTAAGTGCAAATACCTGATCAAGATCAAGGGCAGTGCGATCGTAGGATACGACTCAGGATAGTGATCTGGTTGTCGACTTTTACCGCCTATTCGCCCCAAAGTTATGGAGTTGAAAATGTAGACTTCGAAATTGGTTCAATAAAAGGCAATTTGACGATACAGATATTCAAAGAAAGTATATGTGGTAAACCTGACCATTTGATATTCATCAAACACCTGCCATACTAAGTAACATATTACACTACTACGCCCATATAACAAGTCACAAATTAAACAACCACATTACACGCATGAAACAATAAGTTGACGCGCAATATGGGATATACCAGCTGATGAAAATAAGTAAGAAGTAATATCACTAGCGTTAAACAATTCCTAAACAGAGCATCCTCCCATTGGGAAAGAACAATCGATAAAGATAATACAGTGAACAATCGCACCTGAAGTGAAATGACCCGGTAGCAGATCGACCAAAATATAATTAATTAATCAACAACGATGCTCGATGACCAATGCCAAGTTAGTTATTTGGGTTTTAGGGCGCATCAACTGCATTGGTTATACAGCGCCCATTGACCAATGCCAAGTTTGAGGCTTCAGGGTATTGCGGTAATTGCTTGGTTGCGGCGACTGCACGTTCCGGCATTGTGATTACGGTGTGTGCACGGCACCAATAGAACACGAACTGGGCAGAACAGGTCTGGTGTGGACTTTCCAGGGCAACCCCGTACCCAGTACGACAGCCATTCCACTTCGGTTTCAACTCTCGGCCATCTTATGCACTCGGCGACCATTTTGCGCTGCACCGCCTTGCAACATTGCAGCCCCATGAACTGCCGGCCATGAGCGGCGCGGCGCTGTGATTGGTCGGATGCGAGCACGGTAACCAATGAGCGCGCTCCAACCCCAGACAGGTATCAGACCACACATCTGGTCATGCAACAAAATGGCTGCCACTTTGGAATGCACACCGGCCCTATGACGAGTTATTAATATCGTTTCTCGCCACGTCTATCACCGGGGCGCGGCGCTGGGGGTGGTCAGGCCCGCCGGCCGTGCCCGCTAGCTGCCACCACCAGGGCGCGGCGCTGGCGGGGGGTGGTGGTCAGGCCCGCCGGCCGTGCCCGCTAGCTGGCTGGCCATCACCAGAGCACGGCGCTGGGGGGGGGTCACTCGTCAGACCAAAAGGCCACCCGCCAAAAGACGTGGCGGACTGCTGCTCATGCTTTGCAATTGCGTGCTTAGGAGCAATTAAGAACCTCAGGGAAACGAGCGCCGTCCATTAGGAAGCAAGCACTGGGATCCAGAGCTGGCTCGATCAAATTTGGGAATTTCCTGAACTTCAAGGAATTCGAAGGCCTCTGAGAACTGGAGGAGTCCCGAGAGTTTGAGGATCAGCTGTTTATTTGGAATCAGTGGTCTTTGGGAGCTGGAATGACCTTGAAGCTGGAAGGAAACCTTGAAGCTGGAGGTGCTCATTAAAGCCGGAAACTTCCCACAGTTGTACGAGCTTCTTGTCGCTCCAGTCCAGCAGGAGTTTGAGACTGCCTGGAAGAATGAGTGGAGTTTCAGGGCCTCCGAAAGCAGCAAAACCTCTGCCAATCTAGTGAATTTAAAGGACCAATTGAAACTGGGGCCCTGGTAGCTGCATTGTCCCCACGGAGATGGATGGCTCATGGAAGAGTTGGACGGCATCTGGAAGGGCGAGGACCCTCGGAGTTTGATGGATGCCTGGCAGCCGGAGAGACCTTGAAAATTTCGAGAATTTGAAGAATGTTTGGGAATTCGAGAGCTGGAGGAATTATGGGAGCTTGAGAACCAGGTAGAAACAAGGCTGGGCACTGAAAAGCTGGAAGAACCCTTTAATGCTACAGGGGCGCTTGAAGCTGGACGAAATACGGTAAGTTAATGAGTGGGGGTGTATTGGAATTCCTTGGGATGATTCGATTTCGCTGACAAAAAGGAAAACAGACTGATTTGAAAACGAGGTTGAAAAATGTCAGGGTCTTACAATTTTAGGGTAGTTTCGACCTCTCGTACGATCCTCACTCGGCCAATTCCTGGCTACAAGTTCCTACAATTCCTATTTTCGTGGCGGTGAGCTGCTCATGATCATGCATGACACAATATGAATGGAACTTTCCAGAAATACGCTGTGCAGGGCAAGTGCAGAAGAATCCATTCATATCAGGCGTTGCTGCCCTTTTCCTCCCGCTAGTGGCGAAGCCCATGTCAGGAAGCTGGAAGATAGGGACACTAGCGAATCAAACTCCATGCGATATCATCGACACAACCTGCGATGTTGGATCAACGACATCGACACAACTAAGGAGAGGGTGGAGAAGGTAGGTGGAGAAAGGTACGCGGCGCATCGGCGCAATCACATGGGTATTGTGGAAATGTTCCCTCACATATAGTTTGCCTTTTTCCCATTGCAACCTGCTCGAAGCCAACAATTTCCTCCCTCTAACATTGGTGGCCGCTCCTATGATCATCCAGGCGCACTCTTAGGGTGGCACATCACGGAGGAGGCTTATAATTTACCGTGGGTTAGCTACTGCTGAGCGACCGCTTTAACGACAAACGCAAACACCAACGAAGATAAATTTTATAACGGTGGTTATGCTCATGGGCGCGGCTGTCGCAAGTGCAGGGGAGGACATGTGACCCTCAAACTTCCTGAACATCCACGCTGCCTCGACATTCGCTCGAATGCCAAGAAGTCTAGCAATAAAAAAACCTCTGAAACATCAGTATATACAAGAATTATCACGAACAGCACATCTCGGAAGCATCGCAAGTTCACGGAATTAACTGCTAATAAGTTAACTAGCCCACTCAACGGCAATGGGACTGGCTGAAAATGTACCTATTTACAAAATGCACACCATACGGGGAAAAGTTATACTAAAGACTGTTTGGGCCGAATTGATTCGATAAAATACTTTGGGTCAATCGCATCCATATCACGCTCATAGCCGGACCCTGAAGCCGAACGTCGTACTTGACTTTGGGATGACGCATAATTAATCCCAATGACGTTTTCGTTGGACCAGGAGGTGGGGAAAAAATTGACACTTTCGAACCAACCTGGTATATTATTAAGCGGTGTGTTGATTTTTCCCAGCTCGGTGCACATTCTTGTCATTATCGGACAGTGCATTGCAATCTTTTTTTAAGAGAAAAACACTATGTAAGTTGGTTGCATTTTTTCACGTTGGGAATGCATGTTTTGCATTACAGGATTCACATGCATCCCTATAAACATGTAAAGCTCTACACCTGACACTTAACACGAAAAAAACATCGATCTCCTAAATCGCATTCGTCGTAAAACTAATGAACCCATCCATATCAGAAATCCCAAAAACGAAAAGCCAACACAAACGGTAGACTAGTACCTAAATGTACGGATACGGTTGGATGACGCGACGCAGAATCCATACCGCAGGCGAATCACGCGCACCTGGCAACTGGCCATCCAAGTAGCGGGGAAATGGGCACGTAAATTGAGGCAGCACCGAACTAATAGCACTGACTGACGCTAAAAAAACACTTCGTGAATATTGCATAAAACGTTTGGGCGTACCAATCACTCTTTCCCGGATTATCCGCTCTGTGTGGTCGTGTGCTCCGGAATCGAGCTGCGAAAACCAGGCGCAGCTTTCACGCAACGGGAGGTGGCCTTCACAAGCCGGCACGCGTGGGCGCCGGACACTGAGCGGCAGCGAATCCATGCGTTCGGTCAGTCCAAGATCGAATGTGACTCAGCCCAAGTGCTTTCTTCGTCATTTATTGGGGCCTGGGCGCGTCGACCCCGAGTGGGCAGACATCTCGGGTGGCGCCGGCCGTACTGAACAAACCCGCTCTCCGAGATCCATAGTCATATGGTCGTCAAGCATCAGCGGGATCATCGAGGTTTGACGGAAATCTGCCACCCAAATAAACATCTTCCAAACACATGCAGTTTAGTATATAAATTGTGCACGATATTTGGACCCATTTGGAAGATCGCCATCACAGTCGCTTTTCAAAATTTAGAAGTTGGGCTTGCCAAGAGAACGCCGTGGTGGTGGTGACTTGGTGCTTTGGGGCGCGACGACTACCAGGTCATTTTGCGTCCAACGGAAGATAAAATTCGTGTTATAAAGCGAGCTATGCAATGTATCCTTCGGAAAGGTAGAAAGGCAGGCGTTGCAAGTACGTGGATGGCCAGGATAGGTGGGCTTCGACTACACTCGTATCGTCCACGCAATACCAGATGCACGCGCGAATGATGTATCGCGATAATTAAGTTCGGCAGCGCCGAAAACACCCGCCATACAGCAGCGCGGAGGGAGCCGGGCGTCTCCAGCCGTCCAGACACGACACCAGCCGGCTACAGCGCCGCGTCAGCACGGCCGGGCCGAGCCGAGCCGAACCACCCAGAGGAGCCTCCGGGAGGCGGCCATCGTTCGCGGCCCGCTCACACAAACACTGCCGCACCAATATGCACGATAACGTCGACCAGTCTCGGCGCCGCGCAGACATTCCTGCGCCGCTTTTTGTCGCACCGTGTGCGCCGCGCCGCGCACGCGGGTGTGACGTAACAGTGTTGAAGGATCGGAGGGGGGGTGGCCTTGGCGGCGAGGCCGCGCACGCACGATCTCGGCGCAGCGCTATCGGAGGCTGATGGCTGGGGAACACATCGGCATCAGAGTTCAAGCGAGGGGAGCTTGCTTTGAAACCGCTACACCCCACCCCGAACTTGTGAGGTTTTGAATACGTTTTAGATGGACAAGAGCAGCTTTGTGTTGGCTAGTCAGGTACAAATTGTTTGGCGGTCGCAGAAAACCTGGCCAATGGTACCTGTCAAAAGTTCCCTGGGTTAATTTTTGATTTTTTCCCTAAAACTCAAAGCAAAACTTTTGCTCGAAAACTATTCAGCAGGGTGCTTGTGAATTAAAGTCGCAGCTTTCACCAGTCATCGACTGATTTTGCAACTATTAATGGCAGTGGCGGGTCCAGGGGGAAACTGGGGGCATGTGCCATGCCACCATCCAGGACGCTCGAGTGCACCTTCCCCGTTCAAATATTTATTGTTTTCAGCCGGTGGTCCCCCTCCGGAGAAATGGCGCCCCTCCAGACCAAATGTTTCCCAGATTCCTCCAGGATAGCTCCAGTCACTAAAATTGTAATCAAAACGTGCTACATAATGCTGCTACCAATTCTAAGGAAGCCGCTTCCACATCATGTATTCTAAAATGGGAGGTTAATTTTGGGAGGTAAAGAAAAACGAAAAGGAGGGAAATGGAACCATTCGTGTGGGTGTGAGTGAGGGGGGCATATGTCTACCACGTACTCTTTTCCCATGCGTTTGGTATAATGGATATGGATAAAGTAAAATTATACAGGTGGCAGACGAGTGTAGGACATTTTTCGATATGTACATCAATGAACAAGACAATCATGGAACTAAAATAACAACGATTGTCAAATTATTGTTACTGGCCTTTATATTTCCACATAGGGTTCCTAGTTATGATCAAGAGCGGAAATAGGGGAATGGGGAATTTCATCTCCCCATGGACATGACCCCTCTGAGGGAAATGCACACCATGTTAAGTTTAAGTGTTACCCCTTCGCTCAATTAGTTTTTTTTTAAGCCCGAAAGTGCCCCTCCAGAGACTTGCAGTGGTGGCCATCCGAGGAAATGGCTCCTCTCCAGATGAGCACCCACTCACGAAATGGCTCTTTCCAGATGAGCACCCACTCACGAAATTGAGGGATCCGCCCATGGTCGCGACATATACCTAGTCCGTAGTATGTTATACTCGCCAAAATTCGGTATTATCGTATGTCACACATCACCTCTAGGATAAATCGGATAAAAAAACTCCATGAGGTACGCAACTCCTCAAGTATCCTGAAGTTTCCTGCACACGTATCGCCAGTCCCGTGGTAATTCCAAACGAAAGAGTAAAAAAGAGGTAGGGTAGTTTGATCTGGTAGCACTCTAAAACATGTTGGTTGGTTATTGGGGTTTAGGGGCGCATCGGCTGCAGAGGTCATGCAGCGCCCACTCTAAAACATGGTGCATAAAGGGAAAATTATCCATCCAGTGATCGAAAAATGTCTTGATTTTCACGGCAGTGCAGTGAAAATTTTTGCAGTTAAAAATCCTTACAACGGGTTTCTGCCAGCTGGTGTTCAAATCGACGGCTCGGAGAAAATCCTCAACGTAATTTTGTGCAGTATAGACCAATTCCACCTTTGCACGTTTCTGAGCTATCTATTCCAGGTCAGGGTTGGCGAAAAAACCGGATAGCAATTTTTCCAGGCCGGTGGATCTAAGCCTGCTACCTAACAAAGCTGGCTAGGCATATAATTGGTTTTATGCACCGACATTTCCAAGACATGGGACGTGTCACCATTGGTAAAGAATCGTACATATTGAGGGGAGCATTTTCACTGATTATAACAGGTCCTGAAACCTTTCAGGTGTGCTTTCCAATAAGGTCATGTTAAAGTTCAGGGGTGCTCGCCAGGTTTCAGGGGTGCATAGACATCTCTGAAAGAATGCAATTATCCACCCATGTGTGTCACCGTGTGCTCCAACAAATCCCCTCCATGTGCTAGTTTTGGCAGGAATACTTCAGCCCGCAGAAGTTGTTGGTTATTTGGGCTTAGGGGTTTAAGGGCGCATCGACTGCGTCGGTCGCGCCCATCGCAGTTGCTCTCACTTAGCTAACGTTTTAAATCGCGTGTAGATAGGCCACAATTAATGAACAGTCTTGCATATCATGTAACTGTCGCCACTTCCATTTGGTTATGGAGTTATTGGAAGAACCATGTATTATATCAACTACCCTGGAGCTATGAATCATTTTGAAGAGGACGGATCGTGAATAACTCGTGACCGAAAATTTCCAGTAAAGTTTTAGTACAATATTCAAAACTTCAAAAGGACTTTCATTGGCTAAATGCAGCTCGATGCAGGTCGTTTTACAGTAACCCGGTTAGGCGCTCACACCCCGTCTGGAGGAGGGGGGGGCACTACATGCCCCCTCTAATCTCCAAACGAAGAGTCGCACGAAAACGGAAACAGGTGTTATTGGAAAGCGCTCGACGAGCAGGGTCGGAAACGACCCCAAATTGTATCGTTTAATATCACGAAGAATGACTCTTAGATGCTCCTGGGTTTTAGACATTGTGTATAAATAAAATATATATATACGACCTTCAATATACCAGGAGGTGCTGAGTTGACATCAAAAGTAACGATAAGGGTTGTACTTTATTGCTCAACGTTTCGGCCAGGGGCCATCGTCAGGAGTGGGCTCCTGACGATGGCCCCTGGCCGAAACGTTGAGCAATAAAGTACAACCCTTATCGTTACTTTTGATGTCAACTCAGCACCTCCTGGTATATTGAAGGTCGTATATATATATTTTATTTATACACAATGTCCAAATTGTATCCCCTCAAGTGACGTCACTAGGGGGTTGATGAGGGCACGACTGTTTTCTTTTGCTCTAGGGAGTTCATTCTGGAGAGGATAATGATGATGAATTGGAGTTTAGGGGCGTGTCGACTGCCAGGGTCATTTTGCGCCCATCTGGGGAGGATTGAAAAACTTATTTGTAATTAGAAAGGGAAGGCGAAATCGACCATGGTTGGACAATGTTTGTCTACCCAAAAAATATTTTTTTTCTCAAGTTCCAAATTTTGAGTTCTAGATTTAAAAAAATGGATAGAGTGCACCGATGAACGTTGCTTTAAGCAAGCTTAGGCTCATAAAAGTGATTGCTTTAGCCATAATCGTCCATTTTAGCCATAATGGGCAAATATGCAAAACAAACAAGTCATGAAAAACGCAAGAATTGAACAAATTATATGCTGTTTTGTGGCGTCCCTAAAGATAAGTTAACGCTGAAAAGTGCATACAAATATCTTTACCCGTTAAAGCGTGACGAACGGTTTAACTTTTTGGAGGTGCCTCATTTGACCTTGACTAACTCTGTGACCGTGGAAGACTTGACCCGACATTTGGCATACCTGAAAGGTATGCCAAATTTCGGCGCGCTGCCGCATGACGTTTTTCCACTATCCGCGGAAAATCTGATGACACGCCAGGGAAAAAAAATACATGGCACGAGCTCCATTGTACGTTGGTACTTCTATCCTCATGCTTATACAGTCGTTGAAACCAGCCAAAATACAGACAGATTATGTGAATATGTGGGATGTGATCATACCGGTGGCGCCTGCGTGCGCTGATTGTGATGCCTGCTACGTGATCCGGCGGCCGGTCACATGCCCGAAAGGGTCGGTTGGGTCAGTGTCTGCCCCGTGCGTCTCGATCGCGGGACTGATCTTGACCTGGACGGCGACAGCGCCTGTACTGTCCCTCACCACTCTTGTTTGTTATAACAGACAGCTGTGTAAAGAGTGCACTTCCCCAAGGCACGTTTACGTCCACATATGTATTTAATATGCCAGTTTTGTGTTGAATTCCAGCTGATTTAAATGCTACTGTAAACGTCAGATTATGCGACTTTGCCTACATGAACTATGATGTAAGTTTTCATGATTTCACTCAACGAAGATTTTCGCTCAATGAAGGTTAGTTTTTTTCCTATGCACGCGGGTTACCTTCGTCTGATCTGAGAAAATCTGAGCATTGCAGACCATGCAAACTTCGGGAAGAGAATCGGCATACATGGCCTTACATTACATTAATTGTTTGCCAGAGCACATCGGTACAAGGGAGAATTTAACCATCCTTTACGAGACGGATACCAGCTTTGCTTGACCGGCGATAACAACGGCTTCAGCAAGCATTACCACCATGCCGAGGAGCTAACCGGCGAAGTGAGATGCTATGGCGAGATACGTAGCCCTAATTGACCCAGACACGATCGACCTACAGTACTAGGCTGGCTGGTGCTGGAAGTGCTGCAGCCATCGTCAGCTGTGTACTCTCACGTGTAAGAGTAAGAGCTGCTGCTCGAACATCACCAGCGAAGCTGCTGTCGAATATTACAAAGCTATTGCTGCGAAAACAAAAGCTGGTGTTGCAAAGTGGGGAAACAATGTAAACATAGAGCAAGCTGGTGTTGCACCTGTGAAGGATGACGTTGCAGCTGCAACACCTGCAGTATTGGATTATCTGCCAGCAGGGAGCGGCCACCCTAATGCCCGGTCACCCTAAACCTACTTGGTACTTCCATGTTTTTTTTTGTGGAAATATACTGCTATTTTTTCGAGTGGGCATTTGTATTCCATAGCGGTGAAAATTGGAATTATACAATACCAGGTGAGGCTAAAACCAACATATTTAGAAAACATACACCAAAGAAAGCTCTAAAAGAGTAGGCGATGAGCTGAAAAAAAAAACTTTTTTGCCAAGTTTATCCAGCTGACCGCCTTTGTGGATGACATTTCTTTGGAGAACGTGCCAAAAGCCATTTTCTCCTCAGAAAATCTGTAATAACTTTAAATGTTCTTGCAAAACGTCTCCAGTTTGGTCCCTTTGGAACTTAATTTCTGGATCCGCCACGGGGCTTGGACATCTTTTCTTTGAAGCTTGGTTGAACGATGTCGTTTTTTCATGCGGAAACAATTCTTACTTTTGGCACCAATATGATTGTCCAGCATCTGGCAGAGGACACGAGCCCAGTGCGACATCTTCCTCGCGTCACTCCCAATCATGACCTTCCACTGCACCGCTTCTACACCCTGTACTAGTGCAGCCATGTCCCGCGTCATCCTATACGGCCGTCCTTGCGGCACCACACTCGAGTCTACGCCGGTGTACGGGGCGGCCCCGACTGCCACCAGCAGACCGCCCTCCCTCGTGGCTGCCACGGCGTGCCACTGGCGCTGCCGACCGGAGGCACCGGCGGCGGGCCAGCCATCGATCCAGGGTGGCCAGCGCGCGCCTTGGTAGCTAGAGTGGCAGCAGCCGCCGCCGCCGCCGCCACGCACAACATCGACCCGGCCGCCGGTCCCCTGCCTTCTGCGTCCCCTCTCCGGCGGCCGCACGGCCGCAGAGGGCGAGCAGCGCTCCCAGCCCGGGCCGGCCCCGCGGCATCAAGGTCAGTGGCCAGCTCCGATCAGTATCGGCACCGAGCCGGACTCGAGACGCAGCCCCGAGTAGGCGACACACGCCGCGATGTAGGCAGACGGTCAGGCACCATGGCTGATCTGGAGGATGCAGTTCTAGCTACAAGGCGGCAGGGGATCGGGTGCTGATGTCTGGGGACTGTAGCTCAGGCCAGCAGGGGATCAGGTGCTGCTGATGTCTGGGGACTGTAGCTCAGGCCAGCAGGAGACAGCAGGGGGTCAGGTGCTGCTCATGGCCTGGGGACTGTAGCTCAGGCCTGCAGAAGACAGCAGGGGGGGTCAGTTGCTGCTGTTGTCTGCGGACTGCAGCTCAGGCCAGCAGGAGACAGGGAATCGGGTGCCGCTGATGGTCTGGGGACTGCAGCTCAGGCAAGCAGGAGACGGTAGGGGTCAGTCAGGTGCTGCTGATGTCTGGGGACTGCAGCTCAGGAGACGGCAGATGTCAGACGCTACCGATGTCTGCAGCTCAGGAGACGGCAGAGGTCAGACGTTGCCGATGTCTGCAGCTCAGGAGACGGCAGAGGTCAGACGTTGCCGATGTCTGCAGCTCAGGAGACGGCAGAGGTCAGACGTTGCCGATGTCTGCAGCTCAGGAGACGGCAGAGGTCAGACGCTACCGATGTCTGCAGCTCAGGAGACGGCAGAGGTCAGACACTACCGATGTCTGCAGCTCAGGAGACGGCAGAGGTCAGACGCTACCGATGTCTGCAGCTCAGGAGACGGCAGAGGTCAGACGCTACCGATGTCTGCAGCTCAGGAGACGGCAGAGGTCAGACGTTGCCGATGTCTGCAGCTCAGGAGACGGCAGAGGTCAGACGTTGCCGATGTCTGCAGCTCAGGAGACGGCAGAGGTCAGACGTTGCCGATGTCTGCAGCTCAGGAGACGGCAGAGGTCAGACGTTGCCGGTGGCCTCGTGTCTGCGGCTCAATAGACGGTTGCTCACCAGACAGGGCTCCGCCAGATACACAGCAGCTGCCAAACCCCATCGTACTCGGCAGCCGGCAGCATGCCAGCCCCACGGTCGGATCGGGAGAAACACAGACAGCGGAGCGTCTGGCTAATAAATCCAGGGCGTCGGCCGGCCCTGCGGCGTATTCCCGTCTGCCTCGGCTAACAAGCACAGCTCAGGCGTTGGTTCGTCCAATGCATTGGGCATTCCCAAAGGAAATGTTTTTAACGCACGATTTCAACATAGATTTCACAGGCGACATTTTATCAAATCGATTGGGTGATAAGGTGAGCTGGTGGTTTGTTGTGCACGGGGACGCCGACTGCCAGACCCATTACACACCGAACCCAGCATGGTGGGGGCATTTCCACAATGTCCCATGTTAAACCTAGCATACATGGAGGAAATTGCACAAATTGTGCGGGCAATGGCCAGCTCAAAAATATATAAACGACGCGACCGCGACAGCAATGTACTGGATCGGTGGCGTCACCAGGAAGGGATCCTACGGTTCTAGGATTCCATCGTGTGCACCGCTCGCCGTTTTTAGCTTATGAAAGGTCCACCCCTTAAAAGTGAGTATTACTCATGCCAGGTAAGATGAGACTTCCCCAGTGAGAGAAATCCTCTAACAAGCCGGGAAGCGCAGGGAGATCTCCGCTTCTAGTGAGTGGTCCTACCCTGGCCTGGCCTGCCCCAATACCGCCACGCCCACCTCACAATTTGGCCAACCACCCACCCGTGTACGCCGCAGCGCGGTCTGCCGGCCGCTGCCGGAAGCGGATCGCACGACCGGTCGTCGACAATCACGCTATCGACTGCTGACGTCACATCGGCCGGCCATCGACCGGCGCCGATCGCAGTCGCGAAACGCGTGTGCGAGTGGGCGACGGGCGACCGTCCTGCGCGCAACAGGCCTCGGCGGCCACGACGAGCGCCGCGCCCGGCACAAGGCTGCTGACGAAGGGGGAGCGGGCCAGCCCCGAGCCGCACAGCCTGCAAGTTGATGGCCACACAAAGCCGGCCTTCGCGCCTCCCCTGCGCCGGCGAGCTGGACGCGGAGTAAACACGGGCCGCGGTCGGAGCCGCGTGCGCTCTGTGCGTGCTTTTTGCCGCCGCGCTGCGTCACAGCCTGGAAGGTCGCGCCGCGCGAGGCCGCGTGCCGTTTGAGTCCGGAACGGCGGAGGTGCCACCGATGCCACGTGCCGTTTGAGTCCGGAACGGCGGAGGTGCCACCGATGCCACGTGCCGTTTGAGTCCGGAACGGCGGAGGTGCCACCGATGCCACGTGCCGTTTGAGACCGGAACGGCGGAGGTACCACCGAAGACACCGCGAAAGCACTAATCAAAATCACAAAGGAATCTGCGTCCAGCGTGCGCGGATAACGAATTCGCGAGACATCAGACACCTGCACCAAAGGACAGCGCCAGAGATGCTGAGTGGCGCAAGGAGACTAACACATTATGATAGTGGTGCTCGGTGGTGTTCCATTGAGGAACCTAGGGAAACTGCACATGGAGACCGAGGCATTATAAAGAATAAACGGGTATGAACAGGATTTTTCATACAGGGAAATGTGTCTTTTTCCCGTCATGTTTGTTTCTTCGAAAGCTATGCTAAGAAAATAGTGCATTCGGGCACTAAACATCTACCTCTTATAGACTACCATCAGGAGTGATCCCGTAGAAAATGTAATTATAGCAGATACAGATATACAGATACAGTTAAATAGACATACAGATAGGTAGATATAAAAGAGATACAAGATAAATAGATGGAAAGAAGATAGATATGTGGATATAAGATGGATATATATATAGATAGATAGCTAGATAGACATAAGATGATATAGACAGATAGATCAGGGGTGTAGGATCGTAATATCAGTCGGGGGGGGGGGGGTGCTCAGCCCTGGGTCCATCAACCTAGGGTACTTCCAAATACAAATTACTCCCCGATTTGGGCCCCTATTTTGTAATCTTTCAAAAACACTAATTTTATTAATATTATATTCCTTTTTCCTGTTTTCCATGAACTTAGCTTATCCAGGGACAAATAATCAGGAAATATTTCATCTAAAAACTACTACAGAATATGGACAATCTACTTACTGCCGAAACGACTTCTTCCCTTTCGCTTCGCATCGTGCCTAATTTCATTATTGTTTTTATATTTATATATGCTACTTCAAATTTCGGTCGATCAAAACAGATTACAACAATACGAAACAGTACGAAAAGAAACAACATGTAACCATCATAGCAAACTCCACATTGCAATCAGTGCTAAATGACCAGTGTGATTATCGATTTGAGAAAACTTAAAATAGGATTGGTTGGTTGGTTATTTGGGCTTTAGGGCGCATCGACCATGTTGATCATATAGCGCCTATAACAGTGTTCCTTTCTACCTAGGATTCAGGTTCTGGCCAGGTTTACTTCCAAGTGTAGGGAGTATTCTCTATGCCCAAACTAGTGCAATGTCTTTACCTCCCTGGATAGATGACAGCAAAACGTACTTGTGAGAGAAACTCAAATAGCCATCCATTCTGAACCACACGTGACCCATCACCTATAATATTTGTCATGGTCAGCGCTTCCAAAGTATCGTCGTCGTTGGGCTGAGAAGCGAGGGCACACCAGAAGAACATGTCTCACGGTTAGTGCGATATCACAACGGGCATACATTGGCCTGTCTTCATTCCGGAGTAGGTAGCCGTGGGTGGCATAGGTGTATCCCACCCACATCCTGACGAGCACCACCTCCTCCTTTCGTGAAGTTCTTGACGATGACTCCCACCGCCCGAACCTTGGCTTGATGATTATCAATTTGTTTTGGCCAGTTGAGTCCCATAATTGTTGCCACTTGTCCTGGAAAAAACATTAATTGTCTGGCTGATGTGTGCTGCGGGGAGAGGCAGCATTCGGGTATATTGGCTCCGGGCGGCACGCTTTGCTGATTGGTCAGCCAATTCGTTCCCCGCTATTCCGACATGGCTGGGTATCCAACATAATAAAATAGGGTTGCTTGTATTATTACAATTTATCAGGAGTCACCACCTAAATAATACTTAGAAGAACCTCGAGAATATCGTCACCACTCATAAATTTTGGCAATCATACACTTACCCAGGTTGAACACGAGTACTATGTCGTACTGGACATTTATGCAGCATTCCTGAAATTTTTCGTGGGTTTGACTTTTAAAGTTTTTTTTTTTTTGGGGGAGCAGACAGACAGACAGACAGAAAAAGAAAAGGCACCAAACACACACACAGACAGACAGACACAGACCAGAAGACAGACAGACAGACAGACAGACAGACAGACAGACAGACAGACACAGACACAGACAGACAGAGAGAGAGACAGAGAGACAGAGAGACAGAGACAGCCAGCCAGTGGTGCGTGCGCGTCGGTCGTCGATCAATACGGCCCGGAGAGATGGCACCAGGCACGCGTACTGCCTGCCCAACCCTTATGCACCCCAGCTGACACCAGCTGCCGCCAGCTGACACCAGCTGCCGCCAGCTGACGCCAGCTGCCGCCAGCTGACGCCAGCTGCCGCCAGCTGACGCCAGCTGCCGCCAGCTGGCAGCGGCCGGCCGACCAGCTCACAACAGCCGACGGCTGCCCGACACACATCCACTTCGGACTGGAGCACGCACCTTACACACATATCACACGTACGCGTGAATTGGATTTCACAGAGTCGTTGGCCGATCCAGAAAGCAATTTTCAACTCGGTTCATGGAGAACATATCAGAAAATACCTCCCAACCTGATTGTCCTATACAAAGGATCGTCTCAGAACATGCTCTTAAGGAAGTGATCAGATTTCGAGAAATCTGCACACTTATGCAATGTCTTCTGAACAAAATCAAGCACTAAGCAGCAGGCATGGGCGGCGTACTTCGGGAGTGGGGGAGAACGCCCCCCACGAACTTCGTGAAATTTTACATGACGCACATGGCATTGCATGGGAAAAATCGATCTAAAAGCCCTCTCACTCGCTATCCAAAATCCGCGGCGACGCCCACCGTTGCGGTGTGGCCTTGGAGGATGATCCGGATCCATGGATCCGGCAGCGAACAGAACAAACGCCGCGTCGAATGAGAAGCAATTCTACACAAATGAACCAGATGCAAGCTAATTCTGTAATGAGAAAGATACAAGAGCGGGGGGGGGGGGGAGGACATGGGAATATTTTCAAACTCGCATTCGATTTGCGCCCAGAGCTCCTGCTTCAAAATTATCATCACCTGGATTAATGAATTGACTGACATCGGAGGCGTCGCCAACCTGTCAGGCCGAGAGGCCGCCGGAGGACTCGGCCAGCTGATGGCTGTGCGACTCGAACTAACGATTTTACGACCAAGAGTCCAATGCCCTGGCTGTGCTATTGCGACAACTCAGTCGACAACGAAACATATCACAGTAGTGGCGGATCCAGAGAGAGGAGGGGGAGGCAACTGGTGGCATGCGCACCGATAGAGATGTGACGCCCCTTCAGGACGCTTGAGTGTACCTCCAGCCCCGCCCCGATGAAAGAGTTTCTAAGCCGATGACGCCCCTCAGAGTAGAGAAGACTCCACCCTCCAGAGCAATGCATCACCTCCTGAACAAGCGCTCCCAGTTCAAAATATCTGGATCCACCCTTATCTCAGTAAATACAGAAACCATGTCGGCGCTCTTTTGCTACAAGAATAGTGAAGATGAAGAAGACTACGAATTTCCGAGAAGCGAGGGGCTAAGACGCCAAGTTACCTTTGAGTTTATTTCCACGAACCGCCCATATAGATTAACTACCTCCCTCCCTGGGGTAGTTGGCGTCCCTGGGGTGCCACGGGCGTGGCAATAGGGACCTCGCTGAGGTAGCTCCCTGTTGCCACGCCCCAGGTCGTGACGTCCAGGAGGGTAGCCAGGGGTGACGTTAGAGCGCATCATCACCTACCTGGGCTCCAGTTGCAGTCAGGGAGCGGACACGCCAGCGTCGGCTGGTGGTGTTGGTGGTGGCAAGTGTCGGTCGACGGCAGCTCGCCGATGTCGCGCACCTGGAACACACGCAGAGCAGGTGTGCAGGTGTGCAGGTGTGCAGGTGCTGGTCTACAGCAGACAGCCGTCCGGGCGGACTGGCCCCAGTCGGAGGCAGAGGCCAGTCCGCGCCCTGCAGAGCAGGTGTGCAGGTGCTGGTCTACAGCAGACAGCCGTCCGGGCGGACTGGCCCCAGTCGGAGGCAGAGGCCAGTCCGCGCCCTGCAGCTGCAGCCACAGCGACAGCATGTGGTGCACGTGACCAGGCGATGGCTACCAGATCACATCTTGCGCAACATCGGCCGCGCATCCGGAAGTTTCGCAACGGACGAATTTCTACCACGGTGGCACCTCAAGCCAGAAATTTCTTCCAAAACACCTCATGACTTTCATTTACATAAAAACACCGAGGTAGACCAGATTTCGACCGTTAGCAGTGGAAAAGGGCACGCATCCCGAGTGCGGCCCTGCTCACAGAGACACCCACGACCAGCCCATTGGCCCCATTGGGTGGTTGAGTCGTTGGTTATCACATGTTCCGAATGAACTCAGAGGCCATGCTTCAATGCCACCCAGCGGTGGTTTGATCGCACGTGCGCTGGAGCTATTGGGTTGGTTGGTTGGTTATTGGGGCTTAGGGGCGCATCGACTGCAGAGGTCATGTAGCGCCCATAACATCGTCAATCATATCAAGTTTTTAAAGGCGAAACTGACTAAAGCTACTAAATGCGACACACTATCAAATCAATTGTCATGCGGTACATCATAACCATGCTGGTCTTACCACATACATGTCATCGTATTAATGGGGCGTATATACAACAGAAAACTGGGGCTATTGGGGTTGGTAACGACGGCGCAAGGGTGGGGAACAGGGGAACAGAAGGGACGACTGCCTCCCTCTTCCCAAATGTTGGAGGGGCTAAGACCTCTTTTCCATAAAAAAAATGATTGTATCATCAGAGGGGCCGTCGAACAACTACTAGAAATCGAAGACTATTGGATGAATTTTTCTGCTCCTGGAAGGGAGCGTCTGCCATGCAATGTCATTGCAATTTCTGAACCTTATTTGGTTGTCTTTAATTTAGCTGAACTCTCCCGTTGCCTTTGATAAAATGAGCAACCTAAATTGTGACTGCAATAGTATGACTTGTAAGGACAAGCTTCTTTGCATGCTCAGAGCTTCTTGAAGCTGATGGGGTTCTTAGAGGTGAAGGGACCCTTTAAGATGGGGGGGGCCCTTGAAGCCGGAGGACCCATTCAGCTGTATGGGCCCCTTTATGACCCCTGCAAGAATTGGCTGGCCCCTAGAAGGATTAGGGTTTCTGGTGTTTGAGGGGCTCAGAAGAACGGAGACTGTGGGAAGTTGGGGGGAGATGGGGGGAGTTGGGGGATTTGAGGGACATCTATGCAGTTAATGGCCTCGAGAGCTGCAAGAGTTCCGAGGATTGGTTTGAAACATGAGTGGTCCCTGGGAGCTCGACCGGCACCTTGCGGTTGGTGGGCACCTTGAAGAAGCTGGAGGGGCTCCCTGAAGGTGGAGGGGCTCCCTGAAGGTGGATGGGCCCCTTAAAGCTGGAAGTGCGTCTTGGAGCCGAAGGGCCCCTGGCATCTACATGGCCTCTTGTAGTTCAATTGGCCCTGCAGGAGTTGGAGGTCTCCTGGAACACTGATTTCCCCAGGCGTTCGAAGTTGGTCCTAGCCTCACCCGCAATAAATCCGTCCATACACCAGTACCTGTGCCTGTCCGAATTGACTTCTATGTACGAACTGCATGGCTGTTAGACGAAGCCGCATGGTAGATTTAAACCTATCCATTCAGAAACACCAATGCACAAGCGTGTTGCTTTATGTGTAACTTTATTAAAAATATTGGGCCACTTAATGAACAAACAACATTTTTGAAAGATTCAACCACCACCCTTTCCACGGTTCGTCTCTTAGTGTCCTGGTGTCGTGCCGCCAGTTTTTAGACAGCGGCTCATCCACTATTTTAATAAAGTTTGGAAATATTGATGTTATTTGCAACCAAGTGTGGGCTAGGAACTACTGAGCAGTGCATTTCCCCACTATTTTTTTGCTCTACTGAGCACTGCAACAAAAGGGCACAACATATCCCAGAAAAGGGCACTTGGATACATGAAAAGGACACTTTTATTGTAACGCTATACACAATTTTCGTTACGATAAATTCAGAAAAAACCTGACCGCCCTCGAGAAGGAACTGTTGGGACTTATGCCACCTTTTATGTCTCGGCCCGGCACATTCACAAATCATGCCTCCCCGCATCCCATTTGACCACTGCGCTATGTGGATTGATCCCAGCGGGTCATCTTTTCAAATATAAACCGATGGAAGGGACATATCGTAATGGAGCAGG
The DNA here is from genome assembly GCA_034440615.1 of Ashinkailepas kermadecensis. Taxonomy (NCBI): domain Eukaryota; kingdom Metazoa; phylum Arthropoda; class Thecostraca; family Neolepadidae; genus Ashinkailepas; species Ashinkailepas kermadecensis. Next base: position 658,240 of record JAOTOM010005177.1, read on the forward strand.
CTTCAGAAGGGCACTGAGCTGGATTGAGGGTAACTTAGCCTGCTAAGATCGTATCAGAGTCATCCGAGTGCACTCCGGCTTACGATAAATGTACTCTAATGCCAGCAAGGGACGCTTTGAAAAGCACAGAGGCATTACATTTTGTTCAAAGGCACTGCCGAGCTATGAAGGGCACCCCTGCTATTCCCAAGCGCTGCCGCAGTCGTCCAATTGGCAGTCTGAGCTGCCAGAAGGGCACAGTGAGCCGTCGGAGGGACATTCGGAGGCTTCGGAAGGGCACCATGACCTCAACTTATCGCATCATGGGCTCTCAGATAGGCAAGTTCACCTCTAATGAATACATCTGAGGCTGCGTGAAGGATGGGGTCTTGACTTGCTTTTTGCTCGTCAGGAACACCTTGATTTACCAGTGGGGCACCCTGGCCTGATAAAGATTGGATTTTTATTCCGTGCAAGTGCAGGTGAAGCAAAATCGTACTTGGGGGCACCTGAACAGACAGTTTTTCCATTAAAACTGTCCTGCAATCAAGGGCAAATAAGTACTATTGACCATGAAGTCACTAAACACCACAAACGAAGTAAGTGCCTACCTAGAATCATCAGCGGCGCCACGGGCCTCGGATAAGGAGGAGGGACATTATTGTTTTTGTGTCCAATCTTTCCATGCAACAACGCCCATTTGGAGTAATGCCAATTTTCACGACGATTGGGAGGAACTCGTCTCCCTGCCCACTTCGCCGCTCATGTCTAGAATAAATAAACTGGAAATACTACCTGTGGTATGTGGGCAATAAAGGCATGGGAGATGGTGCAGTCGACCCTTAGCGTATCATGGACACACCTGAACACAATAATTGCACCCTACCAGAAGTTGGAGAACATCCAACCGCGTCTGGAACGGCAGAATGCCAACGGGAATGGCCGGCACATTACGTTCACAAGCAGTTATTTCGAAATTCAAACTTGGTTGTTCAGGAATGCGCCTGCCAGCGACATTCCATTCCCGTGCTACTTGGCCGTGTCCGACTCTCGTTGCTTTACCTTGTTAACGGTAGGCGCCGCCGCGCGGCCGCCGCCCAATCCGGCGCCATTTCGCGGCGTGCCTGGCCAGGGTGATCGGCGGACCGGCCCGCCACCGCCAACGGACGCCTTTGGCTTGCTCACGGGCGCGCCGTGCGGGGTGCGTCGCCCTCGCGGGTCGGGGCGCTGACCGGCCGCCGCGCCGACCAGGGGCGCCCAACCAGCGACCCTCCCACAGAGAGCGCGCCGGTGGCCCGGCCCCATTCCCATTATTTCTCCAGACTTACTACACTATTCGCCGTTGGACGACCGCCAAGTGGCTGGTCGGCCGGCCAGCGAACCGGCGCCTCCTGCCGCCTGGCGGTCGACGGCCGAAGCTCAAACACGCGTCGTCCGGTTGTCGGCGAGGGCGCGAGCGAGCGGGCGGCCGGTCGCCGGGCTGGCGGGCGGCGGCCGGGCCGGCACGGCGTCCCAACATTTGTCGCGACGATCGCGGCTGGTTCGGATCCAGCGCCGCGGGACCCGCGTTCGGATCCGCACCGGAGACTGCATCGCTCGCGCCAGGAACCACCGATCACACGCCACGGGACGCATCCGACTGCCTGACGTCATGCTGCAGATTCGGCGGTTCTCGGTTTTGCAGGGACACGCCCAGGTGCTCTAACAGGGGGTTCACCCGTCCGTGGTCGAGCTGGATTGTTCGACATCCATGAATTGATTGACGTTGCAGAGTTGCGAAGGCGAGAATCATGAGATATTGTTTGGTGGCTTAGTAATGGCTATCAATTCGTGCCTTTCTCGGGGTGGGGATGGGGATGGGGATTGGGTGGGGGAGAGAACTCTCCCACCACAAAGCAGTGAAAAATGTGTGGCTTTCACAGCCATTTTCTAGCTCTCGACGGGAATCCTCAGGCATAGCACTAGTGCCCTATTCACCCGACAATTTCGTTGCCACGTCCACCCTTTCTTGGTACGCCCCTGACAACATGCACGACGTTAGCCGAGCCTTAGGGTCTGTTCCCGCGCCCTCATCCGGAATAGGTTGAGCTTCGGCCAGTGGAGGTCTTCCAGGCCGAGGCACGGGAACGACCGGTAGAGGTTGTCTCTAGTTATCTTGGGTAGAGTTTTGTCCTTCAATCAGCTGTTGGCGATGGTATGGTTGTAGTGTTATTTGGCGCACATGTGCAAATTGGTGGCATTCTCGGTCCCTTGCTCCGATCTTGTACGTGACAGTGCCGATATTTTTATTAATTGATATGCTTACTTGCTGTTGTGAAAGCCCAATTAATCCTATTGTGCAGTAGCTATTGGAGGATGAATAAAGTACGCTGCAAGCTATGTTTTTTATTCCGACTCCGACCGGGAAGCTGACGCACAGTTGATGGCGATGGCTTGTGCTGCTTCAGGAGCTCAAAAGCATTTATTCCAGGGGCGGATCCAGACATTTTCAAGGGCGGAGGAGGCAGGTACCCGTCTGGAGGAGTCATTTCCTCGGAGGGGCGCTGTTGCGGAAGTCCCTTGACGCTCTCGTTCAGAAGAATATTCATTAAGCGGGGGAAGGGGACAGCACTGGGGCATTCTGAATGAACGTCTTTTACTCTGAGAGGAGCAACTTTGGACGAAACACCGTTTAGCGAGGGGCACTCAAGTAGTACGGTGTACTCGGCGGGTTACAGTTTGAGCAGTGGTGTTGCTCTCTGTATTTTTGAGGGGCAAGTGCCACTTAATATTGGTTTGCCCTACCCCAATAATCTTATCTGCTAACATTGGACCATAGGGAGTGTGCCCTCCAATCCATTTGCTCATATCCATCACATATCCCACGCCTCTTCGATGTATTAAAAAAAAAATATAGCTTTAAAATAAAGAAAGTGCGAATTATACAACCCAATGACTGTGCTCCTCCCCTAAGCCAGATATCAAATTATTTGATGCTGAACGCCACTGTTGCGGCACGTTTGTCGTATTCCTTCCTCAACCGCCGACCGGCCGGATTAGGTTTTTCTCATCCGGTGGAGGTTCGATGAGGGTAAACCAATTCCGGATGAGGCACGGGAACGGCCGGTAGAGGAAATAGACGCTCAACCTATTCCGGATGAGGGTTCGGGGACAGACCCTTAGTTGGGTGGCTATGTTCAGGGGCGGATGCAGGGTCGCTGAAAGAAGGGGTACATAAACCTGTTGCGAGGTCACCACTGGATGAACTTTTGAGCATTGGTCCGCCATGCTCTTAATTTAATTTTAAGCTTAAATCTCCATTGTTTTAGTCATGTAGGCCTTGCACAAAACCCAGCGCGGTCCGACAATTTCTTCCGGGCCACGCCAGCATGCGAGGTCGAACCCATCTGGATTCCTCTGAGGTGCAATAGTCCACCCAGCATGGCTTCCTTGTCCTTGGTTGCCGATGGAAGGGGCAACGGAAACTGCACGCAGCACTACATCTGCCAGAATCATTTCCAGATCGTGAGTACCATCAGTGGTGGTGATGGTGATGGTGATGGTGATGGTGATGGTGATGGTGATGGTGATGGTGATGGTGATGGTGATGGTGATGGTGGTGGTGGTGGTGGGTGGTGGCCATGACCGTTGCGGTGGCGGTGGCGGCGGCAGTCGACTTAGTATTGGCTTCAGCCGACTGTTTCCGTCAAATAGCGTCGACAATCCCCCACGCGACTGATCGCGGGCCAAGTGTAGGTAAGACTCGAACCCACAACCTTTCAATTTGGAGACGGGCACCTCATCCCAAGACTGCCTCCATCATAAATGGTGTCACTGGCTCACCCGAGGTGGCCGAAGGATCAGCCCCGCTTTGGAGTAGATGTATCGATCCAGACATCTTGAAAATAAAGATCAAGCTCGGGGTTCCCTGGAGGCCCTGGCCGCTTTGCGGTCAAACCAGCCCCCTCTCCCCCCGATCAAAAAGTGTTATCTGAAAATAACGACAAGCTTGCCGCTCTTCGAGCAACATAAAATAAAACGGAAGCCTCAGTCATCCCGGGCCGTCCCCGGAGAATAGCCTGCGTGCGCCTCTGAATGCCGCAGCAAAATATGCATGTGTGAATAGAAGACCCGTCAATACACCAATCCTTTCACAACCAGGTATTACGTGTAAAGAAAATATACGACCTTCAATATACCAGGAGGTGCTGACTTGAGATCAAAAGTAACGATAAAGGTTATATTTTATTACTCAACATTTCGGCCACGGGCCATCGTCACGAGTGATGAAAAAAGCTCAAGCTTAAAAAATTGAAAAAGGCACGCGGGAAAAAGCGTGCAAAGACACGTGGAATGCAGTGGTGCACCTCAGTGGTGCAGACACCCACAGAAACTCCAAACCAGAAACCAACTATGTCAAGAAGGAATCCTCTGAGGGAGCCCGAGCCGATGGTCCATATACATATTGATACATACACTCACGCACATATATAGACATATATCCAATATAACGCGTAATACATGCTATGTATAATTTATGTTTATGTAATTTTATGTGATATACCAAGACGTCGTTTGCGTGTTTAGTTGCGGCCGTAGATTACGTATATGTAGAGATTCGAGGACCTTCAGATCAGCGTTGTCCCTGGCTGTTGCTAGAATTTCTACTTTGAAGTTTGTGTTCGTGTCGCTGTATTCCATGTTAAAATGTTTGTCGAGCATGTGTTCGCCTAAAGATGTGCATGCTGGGCGCTGTATGACCATCGCAGTCGATGCGCCCCTAAGCCCAAATAACCAACCAAAGATGTGTATTCTCTCCGAAGTCTGACATCTCCCAAGTGCTCATTATAACTATCCCTGATGCTACGTTTGGTTTCACCGACATAAAATGTTCCAAGACAGCGATTGCAAGTTATTTTGTAAACTACGTTTTTCAGTGTGCATCTACCTTTGAGCTCGTTGATACAGGTGTGGCACGTTCCCCTACCAGCCGGGCATGGCGGAATTTCCAGGGCTGAGCGGAGCAGGTAAGATTTCAGCGTAGGTCCGCTAGTCCAGGCTACCCTAACATGGTTTAGATGAGACGAACGGATGGCTGCGTTTACCTGTCGACATAGTTGGTCATCGACAAAAGGAAGTCTCATGTAAACATAGTTAGGATTGCTACCCGATCGATGCTGACGTTGCCCACCTATCCTACTACTGTTGTGAGGGTGAACAGCACGAGCGGCGGAGTGTACCCGATGTGCTGGGTATCCGTTTTCCAGGAAAAGAGTAGTCATCTTCGCATGAAATAGTATCGGAAAAGAGTAGGCTCCGCTCGCATGAAATAGTATCGGAGGAGACTAGAGACTCCCACTCGAGGAGACTCGGAGGACATCCCAAATGAGGAGAGCAGCACGAGTCTCCTCAGATACTATTTCATGCGAGCGGAGCCTTGCGAAGATGACTTTTCCTGGAAAACTGATACCCAGCACATCGGGTACACTCCGCCGCTCGTGCTGTTCACCCTCACAACAGTAGTAGGATAGGTGGGCAACGTCAGCATCGATCGGGTAGCAATCCTAACTATGTTTACATGAGACTTCCTTTTGTCGATGACCAACTATGTCGACAGGTAAACGCAGCCATCCGTTCGTCTCATCTAAACCATGTTAGGGTAGCCTGGACTAGCGGACCTACGCTGAAATCTTACCTGCTCCGCTCAGCCCTGGAAATGCCGCCATGCCCTGCTGGTAGGAGAACGTGCCACACCTGTATCAACGGGCTCAAAGGTAGATGCACACGGAAAAACGTAGTTTACAAAATAACGTGCAATCGCTGTCTTGGAACATTTTATGTCGGTAAAACCAAACGTAGCATCAGGGATAGGTACAATGAGCATTTGGGAGATGCCAGACTTCACGTAGCATCAGGGATAGGTACAATGAGCACTTGGGAGATGCCAGACTTCGGAGAGCATACACACCTACAGGCGAACACATGATCGACAAACATTCTAACATGGAATACAGCGACACTAACACAAACTTCAAAGTATAAATTCTAGCAACAGCCAGGGACAACGCTGATCTGAAGGTCCTCGAATCTCTACATATACGTAAACTACGGCCGCAACTAAACACGCAAACGACGTCTTGGTATATCACATAAAATTACATAAACATAAATTATATATAGTATGTATTACGCGTTGTATTGGATATATGTCTATATATGTGCGTGAGTGTATGTATCAATATGTATATGGACCATCGGTTCGGGCTCCCTCAGGGGATTCCTTCTTGACATAGTTTGTTTCTGGTTTGGAGTTTCTGTGAGTGTCTGCACAACTGAGGAGGCTTTTCTGCATTCCACGCGTCTTTTTGCACGCTTTTTCCCGCGTGCCTTTTTCAATTTTTTAAGCTTGAGCTTTTTTCATCACTCCTGACGATAGCCCCTGGCCGAAACGTTGAGTAATAGGAGTTTAGGGGCGCATCGACTGCGTCGGTCATGCAGCAAACGTTCAGTAATAAAATATAACCTTTATCGTTACTTTTGATATCAACTCAGCACCTCCTGGTATATTGAAGGTCGTACATTTTCTTTACACGTAATGTCTAAAACCCAGGAGCATCTAAGAGCCATTCTTCGTTGTATTAAACAACCAGGTATGTTCACGCGCAAGAAATCGAGACATTTTTGAAGGAGTCGATACCAACGGGCGGCATAATATGAGAGGCTGAGCAGTGGACAAAGTTATCCTTGCTCAACCCAAACTGAACACGAAGCTAAACAGCGATATCAATATGTATACTGGACTGTGAGCCGAGATCTCCTGAGAGGCGGTGAGAACACCTGTTTAGTCTGGGCGCTCCACCGCCACAACCCTGGCTGCGCCACTGCATACGCCCGTGACGTCACGTGTAGCTGAAGAGAGGAGGGGAGGGGAGGCGCGCCGCCGCCGGCGGTGGCGGTGGCGGCCCATCCAACATCAGCTGGCCCACCCAGTCGAGCAAAATGGCGGGTGTTCCAAGTTGGTCAGTTAGTCAGCCGAGCTATTTCTGCCGGAGGGTGCACCAGCTACGTTTGCGTTATGTTGCGTCCATAATGCTGATAGGCCCCATGTCTTCTTGGCTGCACATGGAGACCGTATGAAGTTGTCCTCTCCAGTGCTTGCGAGTCTCATAGCTAATCGCAGCCTTTTGAAATCAGTCGTACCGGTCCCGACAACGAGGCTGGCAATTGAGCTTGGCATCCCTTCCCTCTTGATCTGGGCTGTCCTCCACACTCCCGAAAAAGCTACACTGCATCTCATGCATCGCAGGAAAGAAGCTACCAGTCGGTTCGTCAGACGAATGAAGGCCACTTGACTAGCTCAAACTTGACCCCTCCGGTCAAAAGTGGCACCCGTAGCAGCATCTTGGCGCCCTCTCACGACCAAAATTATTGGATCCGCCCAAGAGGTGGGTAAGGTAAGCGCCCGTACCGGGGCGAGCAGATGCAAGATACCCACCCATTGATGCCTATCGGGGCGAGTTGATAAAGCAGTATCGATACACTGATGCTCCGATACACGTCCCCGAGTACATGTTGCGCACCAAAAAGCAGCGCCTGGCAGCATTTGTTGCACAACGCTATCTATGAAAACATAGGAAGTTGAAGACGTGTTGATTTTTTTGTAAGAAACAATTAACCCCAGAAACACTAATTGATTGCATTAAAGTGGCACAATCGAATAGCGTTCCGATTCTACTTCAACCTCAAATTCAGACCCCAGAACTTCCAACATACCTGCCTTCCAAGTCATGCTCACTGCAGGTAGTTGCTATGGTAGCGGTAAACACACTTGATTGGTTGGTTATTGGTTTTACGACACGTCGACCGTTGTCATATAGCGTCGCCAATCTCTCACGCCGATTGGTCGCGGGCGAAGAGTAGCTGGTGAGGCATCGACTTTAATTAGACTGCAATCGTCTCTGTTTCATCACGCACCTATAACGAAATGTCCCACTCTCCTCTATAGCATCACACATGCAACCCACTCTCCTCTATAGCATCACACAACAAAAATACCCTTCATGACAGATCACCGATATTTCAATGCAGGAGTGACGAGTTGATTGTTAAGCAGAACGGTTACCTTGCTTGTTTATTGGGCGATTCACGACGCACTTTATACACATTTATGGCAAATTGCGCCGCCCACACTGTTTCGCCGGTGGGCCGCGGGATTGGGAAATGTCCCCAGCTGTTTGAGTGTTGAACCCGGAACATTTGGTACCCAGAGCTCAACACCTTAACCACTCGGCCATCCCCGCCCCTGGTTACCTTGCTTCAGAATAGCTCTTCCGCAATGAACTTTGACACTGCAATGTCCACCCTACTTTTGCTGCCACGTGATGCAAAATAGTACCCTGATCTCCAAAGCTACATCAGGTGACCGACATTAGCTTTATCAGGAAACCAGCATATTCGATATACAAACCATTAGTGGGCAGTAAATCATCAATATTGAAGTCGGGCTTACGAAATTCACCAGTGTAAGCACCAAAACGTGTGCTCGATTGCTTAATAAGAAGTGAATATGACCGTTCAAACACAGCACGAGGGACCCAACCACTCCCAAAGCCGCGATAACTTGCTCATGAAGCGTTGTGCGGGGACGCTACAAATTAACTTCAAATGCGAGTAAAAATAATGTAACAACGTGAAAAGTGAAAAGATCGGTTCTCCAAGTTCCAAAGCTTCCATATGTATGCATTTGACGGACACCATAGCTGTGGCCATGCTCAAGCCTGTTCGACAACCAATTCAATTAAAAGGATTAGATTGAAAGCTTCACGAGCAACAAACCAATATGTGCAAGTAATGATACAACACTAAATGAACTGTGTATATAATACACACAGAAGATGGCATGGAGCCCTTTTATGTGGCTAGAGAAGCGGGGAGAGGGCACGCGGGAGAATACATCCAACATTATTGAGAAACCGGGAGTACATTTATTCCCGCACTGTTTCGGGGGTGGGGGGGGGGGATGACTATGCCTTTCAATGTTTTTCATCGGACAAATCGATCAATTCATGCATCCAACCCATCGAAGGCTTTGGAAAATTTGTCCTTGGAAGTTTGGACTCGTGCCTCTCAATTTCGATAGCAGTACTGCAGCGATGGGTGGGGTAGGCAATGGTCGGCGATCACGACATTCTGCCCCACTGTAAGCATTACCAGCTAGCTACTCTGCTCAAGGGAAAACTTGTTATGATACAACGTCAGACCCCATAAGACGGAACAATAGTTCAAACGTAACCTTATATCCATCTGGAAAAATTGGGTGTTGTTTGCATACGTCAACCCACCTTTTCACTGATGGCGTGTTCCAGAAGGCACCCAGAAATTCCAGAAGACTATCAACTTTGGGAGATGTGTACCTAGCAGACGGTAAGAGATCGATGCGCGCTGTCTGTGCTCATGCTATCATAGTACACCCATGCAGCAAATCATGTCATTCAGTGTGCTCCAGTCATAAAGTGTTTAGACTTAACCCTCGCACGCTGGGGGGGTAGATACCTACCCCCCCTAAGGTTTTCCCGCGAAAGCGGGAAAATGGCGCGCGGCAGCGCGCTGAAATTTGGCATACCTTACCATTAGCTATTTTTACATGTTCTGAAAAAAAAATATGGTCGGGTCATCAAAGGTCACCGAGTTATCGCGGGTCAATTGAGGTCACCTCCAAAAATATTTAAGCAGTCGCAACGCCTTCAATAATAAAGATATTACAATGACACTTTCAGGGTTTACTTATCTTGACTGAGCGCCAAAACGTGCAATTTAAGAATTTTCGAATTTTGATTTTTTGATGACTTAATTTTTTGCACTTTGTAGTTTTATCTAAACTAACATCAACATTGCAGACAAACTATGGACTTTTGTATAATGCTAAGTTGACTTAGAACGTCATATTTTTGGTTCGTATACCTATTTCAAAAAGAAAAAATTCAAAATTCCAAAATTTTAAAATCCAAAATTTTGAAAATCCAAAATTTTGATAATTTTAATTTCGAGTTTTTGGCTAATTGTAATTGTAAAATAGCTAATTGTAAGGTATGCCAAATTTCAGCGTCCTGCCGCGCGCCGTTTTCCCGCTGTCGCGGGAAAACTTTGGTGGGGTAGGTATCTACCCCCCTCAGCTGTGCGAGGGTTAAGTTCAAATCCTAGCGTAAAAACTACCGAAGTACTTTCGACTGGAATCTGTTCGAGCTATCCGATGCAATTTTCAGATTCGTTCTATCTTGCTTGGTTCGTGAGATACCTGGGGGGTATGTATCTACCCCCCCCCAGCCTGGCGAAGGTGGCTCAGACCACCAGCTGTGCGAGGGTTAATAAGAGCCACAAGGGCCCATCCAGTTAATTCTGTAAATGGAAGATACCATAAGCCCGGTAAAAAGACCCAACCCAACCGTCACCACATCCTAAAGAAACCATCCACCAACATCCCACACACCTATCAATGCCTATCTACCCTAGCTATCCAGCCCTATTCCCCTGCTCCTCCTCAACACATGTGGATTGAATGCCCTACCAACAACTTTCAAACCGCATCCATGCCCGCTTAAAGGGGTCTGTGCCGTGCACACCCACCTAGCACAAATCTCACCCCATCAACTACAAATCAGAACTCAAAAACAAGATATTCTTGTCTAAAAAAATTGGCCAACTTACTTTTAAATACATTCAATGAGGAACTCCCAACAACATCAGCAGGCAGCCTATTCCACTGATCAACAACCCTTTGTGGATGCCAACAACACACGGTTGAGCTTACGCTGCCAAGACCATCATGCACAGCAAAAGCAAGAACAAAGGTGTTCCACCACTGGAAGCCAGGGAGACTATATAAATGTATATAAACAAATGTATATGTGTAATGTGTATAAATGTGTGTAATGTGTGTACTGGAAGCTAGTGAGACGATACGATGTATATAAAATTTGCACGAACTTGGTGAAATATTTTGGTCGGACAGCAAGTATTCATCTCTTAAGATTTGGTAGGTTATGTGCATGTTGCTGTGGTTACATTTTCCTTCAAAATTGGTGAGATACATCATCAAACTTGGAGGGGGGGGGAATTGAGCAAGCTGTATTTCAATGGAAATGAGTGCAAATAGAACATTTCGAACCAAATGAACACATGCACACGACGCATTGCATACACCAGCACAAACACACACACAAGCAGATGGCTATTTCTCCAGAGGGGTTCCACTAACTCATCCAATTTAAGGCGGTTGACACAATTGTGCCCCCGGGTGGGCGCCTGTTGTACTCAGAGCGGCACCTTCGATTGAAAATTTCCGGTTGGAGCACCAATCGGATATCCTGTAGGTGCGCCCTTCGCCAATCAACGCCGGCATCTGTCCAGCCAGAGGGGAGGGGATGTCAGGGGAACCAGTCCCCCCCCCCCCCGTTAACTACGACCATGCACAAACAAAACAAGGGCGACCTAACAACTTATGAAACTTCTTCGGCAACCGTTGAGCTACCAACATGGATAACTGGTATTCTAGACCGCTGGTTTTGAAATTCGCCTTCATTACCACGAACAAAACGCTTTCTAATTCACCCATCCACCTCCTACGAAACAGTTATATGCTACACATCATACCTTGCTAGGTCATCGGTAACCACTCCGTAAAACTCAAATTCCCCTTCGCCGGACTATCGCGACCAGAGCCACGAAGCAAAAGGGCAGTGGTCGCCTCGCGGCCAGCATAACACCGGTCGGACACGGCCCCTCCCCGCTCGCGTCCCCTCCCCCGCTTACGCACGCATCTGGCGCAGGAAACGGCCGGGTTCCGGCGCCTGGGGCGCAGCCAGGGTAAGACGGCTGGCAAAAACGGCCGCGCGCACCGGATGGAAATAGTCTGGTGCGGGGCTATTTCCCGGCCGCCGTGCTCTCTGGCAACACATGAGGCGGGCACGTAACATTCCCTCCCACCGTCCCGCACCGCGCGGCACAGCACCTCCACAGCAGCACCACCGGGCTCACATGCAGGGTGGGAAGGGAATTAAGGCACTTCTCAAGATATTTTAACTCTGAAAACATTTTTGTACTCCGGGTTCATAGTGGATAGGATGGGCTTCACATGTACGCAGACACAAATGTGGGAACAAAGATATCAATAAAAACAAACACAGAACGACACAAAACACGCTGGTTATTCCACTTTCGGTCACCACTGAAACTAACCACTTTTTGTGGCAGTCAGCAGCCGGACCCCAGTTTCACACACTCGCATCAATCTCAACCACCGGAATTGCCGACAACGCGCCAACAGCAACTTGCAAGATGATGCGCATGCGCACTGAGTACACTGTTCTCCGGCTCTGGAGCCGCGTCTCGGAAAACCTGTGTTCCTGCCACCCATATAGTGGGAAACTTTGACAGTTTTAAGAGACGTCCTCCGGAGTCCCGGAGGCCACCGATCAGAATTGGCTGCGTTGGCGTTTTCTGTTCCGAAATCTGTCCGTCAACCAATCAATGCAAGGTAGTTTTTATATGACGTCATCACCATTAGCAACTTTGAACACATGGTTAACAGTGTCATACCGCAAACACAAGACCTTGACTGATCCTTTGCTTTGATCACATCCAACTGTCGGGTGTGCGGAAGCGTAGCTGCGTTCGTATTACGTAGGAAATTGGCTGCGTAGGTAGGTATGCGCTCTGAGCTGAGGGTGAAATGTGAAGTATTTGTTTGTTTTTCATATGGCTAGCCTTGTACTGAGACCAACAGTGAAAGGAAAGGGCCTTGCTCCTGTGAGTTATGAGAGACGAAACAGTGCTGATTATTACGAGTCACTGCCGGGTGGTGCCATCCATTGTTCACTTCTTTGTTCCTATGTTTTTACATTTGATTTGACGAAAAATGAGAATGCATATTACATATGCATATTATGTAGGTACTGATTACGTAGGTTTTTCCGGTTGGTTACTGGTAAACAGATTCCATGCATAAAAAAATAATGTCCATGAAAATGTACTCCGGAAGAAGTTGATATGCACTCAGACTCCCAACCCGGAAAGTAAGTTTCCCACTCTGCTCACATGTATACAGCGCAGTACAGCAGACGGCTGCAGGTGCAAAATAATGAGGGCGGTGGATGTTGTACCCCCTCAAGGAACACAGTTAATGCTACAGGAGAGATACGAATGCAGGAGCAATGCTCTTAATTGGAGCGGACGTTTTACTGATGCACCCTAACTACACGCGACATAACCAGTCTTGTGGAGGTAGGTCAAATACTACTTTTGTAAAGTTAAAAAAAAAAATACACGCCCACAGGGCTATCGCAGCCCGTACAAAATTCGAGCTGGATCAGGTACCTGGCAATTATCACACCTGCACAGGAATGCCACAGTCATCCAAAATAAATTCCGTGTTTGACGTGCTATATTCCTTGGCCAAAACAGAGTACATTTTTGTTGTCAAAGAGGTGTCAAGCCAGCCAAAAGCGAGGATCAAATCGAAGAAACAAACACGAAAAGGGTGGCAAACAAAAGCGGGGGCACCAAATGCAAAAAACAGCCCTCTAAATTCAGCACAATAGGATCAAGCACCGCCTTCGCCCTTCGAATTGGGTTTGCGTACACACGACTATACGCAGCGTCCCGGCGTACCGGCGGCGCAGCAGCTGTTGGAGGCGTCGGCCACCAGGGGGCAGGTCGGGCGGCACCGCCGTCGCTGCCGCCACGGCCGCCGGAAGTGCCCACCGCAGGCACGGCAGACGCGTTCGTTGACTGCGCCGGTGGGAGTCGGGCGGCGGCTCCCACCATCGGTTCACATGGCCGACGCGGCCGATTTCCGGCGCCGAACGGCGATTCCCGGCAGCGCAGTCGACCGGCGTTCACCACTCGCTCGCACCTCGTCGCTCACAAACGCGCGCGAGTCGACCCTCGGCTGCTTCGCGCGAACAATGGCCGCCACACTAGCCAGTGCGCGCCGGGCGCGCGCGGCGTGACCAGGGCCGAGGCGTCCTGGCACAACGGCACGCACCATCACGGCTGGATCCAAAAGGGGACAGGGGGCATGCGCTCCCAGTGGAAAGGCAATGTGGTTGAGTGGAAAAATGCGCCCCTCGAAGAATGCTAAAGGGCGCCGCCCCACTGGCCAAATTTTCACAAGCATTGGCGCCCCTCAGGATAAATGACCGAGCTAAATTCCTGGATCCGCCCCTGCGCACGATGTCACCGAGGCGGCGTCGGTATACGGCGTCACCATTCAAAGGAGCTTCAGCTAGGCGCCCCTCCAGGGACTGTCTCAGTGCCCCCCAGAAATGGCGCTCCCTCCCCCAGGCGAGTGCACTCCCCTCATGAAAACTCCTGGATTCGCCACTAGTGTGTATCGAACGCAAGAGCTACGTGCCCAGACGAGAGATGACCGATCTCGCATTCATGTAAGCGTCAAGTACACCACTGCTTTTTCGAACGCGGCGAAGTTTCCACGAAACACGCATTAGTGCCCGGATTGGAAAAAAAGTATCGCGGTAAGCTAAAAAAATATTCGCGGTAAGCTGACGTAGGTTCCAGTTCCAGGGAGACTGCGGCGTGTCATATTCTGGTTGGTTATTATCGCTTGGGGCGCATCGGCTGCGCCCGTCACAAAGCGCCCATAACCTCATCCGTCAAACAATGAAATGTAAACCACAGCCAGCCCATGTGACGAATTACATGTGACGAATTACATGTCAGGGGATCTAATCGCTCCAGTGCGAATCCCCACGACCATCCGGATGCTGCCACATATCACACATATGCCACATATCCGGATGCTGCCACATATCACAAATGCAACAGTGAGTTAATTAAAAGCATACATCACACAAAAACGTCATATCCGACAGGAGGCAGAAAAGTTGTCCCGATTAAACAATGGAAGATGTGCCCCCTTATACTTTCCGAAGGGAGAGAAGCACGTTCAAAGTGACGCCTTCGCTCATGGGCAGGGAAGTCGGCGACAGGCAGTCAATACAGGCCGTGCTGACAGCGGGCCGTCACGCTCCAACTGGGCTGAGTAGTGCTGAAACATACCGAGATGTGGTCGGGTTCGGGGCCTGGGCAGCCCCAGGGAGTCAGCAGCACACTGAAGGCCAACACTGCGCACGATTTGTCCACTAAGTGGAACCACACGATAGTTCGGCTGATTGTGACTCAAGAAGCAAAAAATCATTTCCGAAGCGGTTGATTCGCCGCCAAACCAAAATAACCCATGCTGAAGTGTTGCACGGGACAAATCAAGCTCAGATCGTGTCTGCTATATGAAGTTCTCCCACAATTATTTCGCACATCTTAATTTAATTGTTAATTGCACGTTTTGAAGCATTCCCACAGCACGCGAACACACGTCATCAGATTTCCTCTGCGCGCAATGAGTTTAGACAAAAAATCAACTTTAAGCATTGCGCCTAACTATATTTTCAAGGATTCTGTCCGCATACTGATCGTGGGGAAACGGCCACCACGGCGAGTCCCAACTTCCCGAGCCCCTCCCCGCACAATGAAGCCAAAGACACACCACGCAATGAAGCGGTGAGGGAGTCCATGCGCTTCCTAAATGACTAGTACAATTCTTGCGAATGTCCCTGCGCGTTACATTGACCGTATCCCACCGCAATGTCCACCAGCAAAACGCCTCTCTTATTGACATCAAACTCGCGACTCGACTTTTCCCGGAGTCATACGCACCCGCCTCTACAGTCCATTGTCACAAATCCACTCAATCCCCGCGCATAAACAGACATGGGTCGGCACCAAGAAGGGGAACCAGCCCTCCCCCAAATCGCGTTCCACTGCACTGGCAATTCAACTGCTCCGCCCACTGGCGGATCTAGCCCACCGGTTTTGGGGGGGGGGGTCAACTTTCGGTTTTCGGCGTCAGTCTCCCCTCCCCCTCCCCCAGTGGCGTGCCTAGGAATTACATCAGAGGAGGGTCGAACGGATTTGGAGGGTGCCCATTCTCCCACTATTTTTGGTTAAAAGCACCGGATTTCGACCACTATTTCGCAAAGTGGCCCATTTAAAAAATAATAATAAAAATAAAAGCAAAATAAACAATAAAATAATAATTGACAACATAATTTCCTGTGTCGGGGCCCCAGGTTACATCCACCGTTTCTATGTTACCGGATTTTTGTTCTTGTTTACCAAAACTTTCACGTTCAACGTCTTGTACCACGTCAACGTTCGTGCACGTGGACACTGGCGGATCCGATTTTGTCAACTCTTGCTGTAAGCAGAACTTGAGCAGCATGGAACCCTCCATGTGTGTCAGAATCTACTATGCTACCATACTGGCTTCCAAACAATTTTTTTTTAATCCTTTAAATTTGGAGATTCTTTCATCCAGACGCTATCTTTTAACCTTGGCAAAGGTTACTGCATTTTAATTTAGTTGACTTCTGTTGGTTTCGGGGGGCCAAAAGACACTATGCCCCCCCCCCTTTTAAGCGCTGAGGGGGGGCCATGGCCGGAATGGTCCCTCCCTGGATCCGCCAGTGGATCCGCCACCGACCCCAAATTCCTGCCGCCAGTAAACAGACAAGGACGGTAGAGACGAAAAATTGTCGCACCGGCGGGCCACCCAGAGCTGCAGGATTACACAAAGCGCAAGACGCGCAGAAATTGTCGAATGGCGCGCTGCCTCACCGGCAAACCTGCAGGCTGCACTGTAATAAAGGTGCAAAATCGCTAGTCAACAGAACCCGCCAGCATTTAATCCAAGTGAAGAATAAACCAGTGTTACTTCGAAGTAGTTGGGCGTGAGGAGATCGTGGGGAGGAGAGGATAAGCAGCTGTTTGAGTTTAATGGGGGCATGAATTTAATTATTTGGGCACGAATATTGTGCATGGAGAGAGGAAAAGGTGGCGTGTGGAGGATCTTGGTGGAACGGCGCCCCACTGATTCGGAAAGCCAGCATTGTACACTCACCGTCCCACCAGTTGCAAAGCTGGCAAATCATCACCGATGAAAGGCATCACGCGGAAAAAGGTTCATTCGTTTTTTTTTTTAAACATCTATATTCACCGGCACTACATATTGGTATCGAATAGAACAGGTAATCTACACTAATCTAACTCAGGCGTAGAAACAATGGAAACAAGAAGAGGGGCAGCGGCCCCCACCTCATCCTTTGCGATACAAAAACTATTAACCGTTAGGTATGTCATGAAAATAATTAATTAGAATGGCTATTGCACAATTCAGCATCGGCGGAGCACCTGACCCTCCAAAAGCATACCAAACGAGACCCGTACTATTTAGCGGAGTTAATTTTATTTCGCTAGTGATGCAAACTTGGGATTGACAACCCAATAGTCAGATGTATAAACATTCAGAAATCTGACAAAAAATCGCCTCCTTACATTTTTATCAATATTTTACATTTGATGAAATTACATTTGGTGTTGATTCGTACGGGCTTTGAGTAGCCCCCATTCCATTCATCACTGCCATTAAACAAGTCATGCAAGTTGTCTTTCATCCCTAGTCACATCTGTTGGCGTGGTACCTCAAGATGACGAGGGGGCAACTGCGCCGTAACAAGTAGCCAATGGGAGAATCGGGGGTGAACAAGCCACCAAATAAAGGGGAGTGCCACCGTATTATAAATTAAGAAGGGACAAAGACGTGACTGTCTCTGCGTGTTCTATTTTATTTCAAGATTAATAAACCATCAATTTATGAACTTATAGGGAATACCGGAGATGTGTTTATTGATGTATTGATGTATTGTGTTGTTTATGTGTATGAAAATATGCTTCGATAGCAAATCCAAATCGCGCATGAGTTCAACACGTTGGAGCGAGACACACCACTGTTCAGAAGCAACTGCACCTCTCGGGCAGCGGAAAGCCGACTGGTCAGGAGCTTCTCCGACAATGTGGGCGGCTGTTCTGCCACGTCCTGCTCTGGGCCCCTCCAACAGCGGGTCACGCCAAGCCGTGCCATGTACCGCTATGGAGATGCCACAAGCGGGATCGCAGATAATACAATGCAACCACATACAATTCAACTTCTGCCGGTATTAGTATTGGCACCTGCCGATCCGGACGTTGCCGTCTTTGGGTCAGCCGCCCCTCCGGTAGTGACGCTGACTGCAGTGAGGCTGGGCTGCAGCTCCCCTCGGCAGTGAGGCTGGTCTGCCACCACGAGCCCGGGGCCCGGCAGACGAGCTCGCTGTTCGGCAACTGGCTGCCGCTGCCGCTGCCGGTAGCCACCTCGCCGTCTGGGAGTGCGTCGGGCGGACAGGACGCGCGCGACGCCGGGGAGGCGAGGCCAGACAGCGCACCTGGCGCCATTGAGTTTGACGCGGAGCCCACCTGCCGCCCAGACCGCCGTCCTCGCACCCCACAGCGCCAGACCCGGCCGGCCGAGGGAGCGACCGAGCGACAAACGACGGCGACCGGGCTTCCGGAGCGTCCTGCCGCCACCAGTGAGGACACGGGCAGGGCACCAGCAGACGCCACGGTCACGAGACGTGGCCGCGCCTCGCCACCCAGACCATCACGGCACACCGTCTGTAACGATCGGCGGACCTCCGCCCACACAACACGAACATTGGACTGTGAGCGTCGGTCGCCAACACAGAGCGCCACCGCGCGCCGTCGCCCGAGGCCGAGGCCGAGGCCGAGGCCGGCGAGGCGACCCGGCGGAAGCACATGCCGCGCGGGTCACCGACGCCGCCGCCGATCCGGTCGACAGCCATCGGCACACCAACGTGGGAACCGTCGGCCCGGCCAGCGTGGAATTCGCCGCCGCCACGGCGAGCCGCGTCAAAAGGAAATGGCCCGTCTTGTGGGCGGCCGGCCCAGAGTGCCCGAGTGCCAGGTGCATTGCTGCGCTCAAGCTCTATCTTGGCCGCGCGACAGTCCAGAGGTCACGAATGGTGCGCTTCACGGCGAGCGGCGAGGCCGAGGGGATGCCGTAGCACATCGCCAGATGTCTGCGAGCCGCCCGCCGGCCAGTACCAGCCCAGTCAGACGAGGCCGAGGGGATGCAGCAGCAGGCCGCCAGAGGTCTGCGAGCCGCCCGCCGGCCAGTACCTGTCAGGCGAGGCCCGTTCCAGGCGCTGTGCGCGGACTGCGGCGGGATCGGTTCGCCGACCGCCATTACCGGGAACCCTTCGATGGCCGCCGCGTGCACACCCGAGTTCTCTGTACTTCATGTTCCATTGCGGGGCGTCCATAAACTGAACTAAAGGGCAACTCAACCTCCAGGGTAGTACGTTGCTACTAAGGCGTCCACTACCGGATTCATCATAGCGTAGAAAGGTGTGAACTGAACACAATGCTGAACACATGCTTTGCTGCCTTGGTCGTTCACACCAACGGATTCCATTCGTGTCGCAGATATTGCGAGACAACGAAATATGAATTCCTTTATCCCGTGTTATGGTTGCATGTCGTGTCCTGTGGCGCTTCATAGCTCTGCACGGAAATCATAAACCAGCCGTCGTCATCACTTCACCACCTCACCACGTGCCAATGGTGGCACGTGTCTGTGTGCGGGCAGATGTCACACCTGCATGCATTCAGAAGCTTTGCCCGCTTTACGAGCAGTTGTCCTGTACGAGACGCAAAAACAATGCCCATTTGACCAGCGCGCGCACAGCATATCAGTGCTGCGATGACTGACGGGGCGTCCTGTCGAGTGACCTCGCGCGCACAGCAGATCAGTGCTGGGAGGACTGACGGGGCATCTTGGTGACTAAGCGCGTGCGACTAGTGCTGCGGCTAGATCTGGGACTCAGTCAAGGCATCCCGGAAGACTCCAGATAATTGGAAAAGGGTTTTTGAACTCTGAGATAATATAAGAGAGCACTGCACACAGCCAGTAAGTGCGACGTACAAAAGATGTACTCAGACATTTTGTCCGATCTCTGATCCCGATGGAGGTAGTGCACCCAGACTGGTGAAGCACACCAATTCTGCATTTAAGTCATCAAAAGCATCGTACTCTCCCGCAGATTACTCTTGGTTTTTCCTCCTTGAACATTAGATGGTGCCTTTTACTATTAAGCAAACTTAGAACTTTCACTAACCCCATACTTATAATCTGTAGAGACATTTTACTGATGTAGAAAAGAAAAGCCGTAGAATTCGTATTCGCTGTCTTTGGTTTCAGCGATGCACTTTAAAAAAGAAAGAAAATGAGGGCGAAATTTCGCGTACCTATATTTCTTTCGCCATACTTACATTATTTCTAGGCGGATAAACCTGAATCCAGATTCCCAACTTGAAGTATTGTAAATCGCTTCCGATGCAGAACAAGAACAAAGAAGATGGTTTCGAAATCAAAATATGAAGCATTTTCTTGCCCAAACCCACAGCTCCAAGTCAAAATCGAAAGCATAAGTGCAAGAAGAAACATAAGTTCAACTGCTCTGGACAGGGGCGAACCCAGCCTGCTGGCTTATAGGGGATCAACTAATTTGTATTTAAAAAAACTTAAATTTTCGCAAACTCGTGGATCAGGCTAGCTTGCCGCATGTGCTCAAGATTAAAACAATATTTCCCAATAAATGCATCTAGTCTTCCGCAAATCGTAAATAAAGGCCAATTTTCAAATCAAGAACTTCGGCGGGAGAGGGGAGGCATGGCACGGCGTTCCCGCCCCACTGGATCCGCCACGGTTCCTGGACATCAGTAAATATGCTACATGATCTCGAAATACAGTTCTCATGCGACCTGTTTTACACCACATCAAATACTCATCGAATATGTCTAACACGCCGTTTTGATATGTGGATGGGGGTGGGGAGGGGGTGGGGAGTGCGCGGCGATTGTCGCGCGTTCTCACGCACGCTCTGATCCACAGGTACTGCCGAAGACAGGAGCCCAGCGCACCAGTCGCGCTTGGCCAGGCCGGAGGCCAGAAGCCGACCGCGTGCAGGCTGAGGAACGCCGCACCGCGCATTCCAACCGAGAGGAGGCGCCGCCAGCGACACGGCACGCGGTGTCGGCATTAGGCAGCTGCAGGCACCGGTCAACCGGTACAGCGGGGCAGCACTGACCGCTGCTGCCCGCGCCTGGACAGCGACACGGCACGTGGTGTCGGCATTAGGCAGCTGCAGGTACCGGTCAACCGGTACAGCGGGGCAGCACTGACCGCTGCTGCCCGCGCCTGGACAGTCTTCCCCGCCACTGTCTGCACCGGGACAGCATCGTCTGCCACTGGCTATCGGTGCCCAGATCGGGGCAGCTCTGTCCGCGCCATTACCAAAACCGCACCGGAACAGAAACTGCTCGCCACAACCTGCACCGGAACAGAAACTGCGCACCGCTACCTGCACCGGAAAAGAAACCGCTAACTGCCTACGGCTCAAAGTAGAATAGCTTTTTCGCACTCGCTAAAAAATAATGTTTAAATCCCTTGCATTCTTCACTGTCGCCCATTATGCCATTTGTCAACCACGTTCATCGAACCTCCCTTCAGCGTAATGATGACTGCGCCCTGTGAAGGCACAGTCTCTCCGAGACTTCAAAAAGTACCAGTAAAGGTGCTCATTGTACCAGTAAATAACATAACGACATAATATATACACGTAAAGTTAGTGGTACCGAGCGAGGGGGCCAGCGAGGGAAAGAAGTGCAGCAGGTAGGGCTGTAGTGTAGGGCTGCAGACCAGGATCGGGCACCATACCATGTCGGCTACGAGCAGATGTCGCGTTGCCGACCTCCATGTGAATAAGTGGCATTGGCGACGCGGAGAGCCGCATGTGATGGTATAGGCAAGTGATGCGATAAAAGTACGTGTTCAAACTTGAAAATCAAGGAAATATTATATCAGAGACAACATATAAGAAAGAAAATCAAACAAGATTACAGTGAGAGTTGTTAAACATGAAAATCAACTTGCCTTAATCAACTTAATATAAAAATGGTAAGGTCAAAAAGTTGTCTAAATCGAAACGTTGGCAACACAAAAACGTTGGCAACATCCAAACGTTAGCAACATCCAAACGTTAGCAACATCCAAACGTTGGCAACATCCAAACGTTGGCAACATCCAAACGTTGGCAACATCCAAACGTTGACAACATCCAAACGTTGACAACATCCAAACGTTGACAACATCCAAACGTTGGCAACATCCAAACGTTGGCAACATCCAAACGTTGGCAACATCCAAACGTTGGCAACATCCAAACGTTGGCAACATCCAAACGTTGGCAACATCCAAACGTTGGCAACATCAAAATGTTGGCAACATCAAAATGTTGATAATGTCAAAATGTTGGTAATATCATGAAGCTTGCAAAATGAAAAATTTGGTAAGACAAAAAAGCTTGGAAGTACCAAATTTGGGAATATCCAAACGTTGCCGAAATAAGTTAGTTATTGAGGGTTAGGGGTGAATCGACTAAGTGGTCATGCAGCGCCCTTGGTGAAATAAGTTGGTTAAAAAAAAGAGTTGGTACAAAACAAAGGTTGATGAAATAAAAAAGGTAAAACCAAAAATTGGTTAAAAATTCGGTAAAATAAAAAATGGTACCTTAAAAAGTTCACCAATTAAAAGTGTCGGATAAAAAGTTGGTAGGATACAAAAATTGGTAACATTAAAAAGCTGGCAATATAAAAGTTCGTAAAATTAAAAAAGATGGGTAAATCGTGAGTAAGTCGGGAGTGTACGTCGCTGGTTCCAAGTGGAGGGAGTGTTTCAATTTTTTTCGATGCGGCCAGGGGAATCGTTTTATGGAAACGACTGAATTGACACGCAGCGTTGCTTCAAAAATTGACGCTGAATAAGGGCATCAGGACATTTTGGTTCCATGGGTGCTAGAGGGAGAGGGAGAGGGAGAGGGAGAGGGAGAGGGAGAGGGAAAGGGAGAGGGAGAGGGAGAGGGAGAGTGAGAGTGAGAGTGAGAGTGAGAGTGAGAGTGAGAGTGAGATGGACGGGGAGAAGGAGATGATGGTTCGTTCCCAATTTTGCCGACTCAATTTTCGGTGCGTACAATTCGGCATTGGAGGAACACGTTCTCTTGGCGTGCGCGTTTTCTGCAGTACACAAGGCGACACAGTCCCATATGGCTAACGGCTAAGTACAAGAGCCGATGACGTCTGGTCCGCCACGTTACTACGCCTACGTGCAGACTTAGTTTGAGTCGGGAGAGCATGCCTTGAAATTCTGGAGTAAACACTTGCACAGGTTTCACAATCGTAATGGTAATCGTGCGGTCGGGCTGGGCTCCGCTGGGCTGGGGAAGTCTATATCAACTTTGCTTTGCATATACAACACAGCAGATCCACTCAGATTCGCTCTCATATCCGGTAAGAATTTGCCGCAGATCACTTTCACAGGCAGGATTGGTTCTAGCTTGGCGCATCCAGAGTGGCGTCTAGACAGAAATTAGACAATTTGTGCAAGATGCAACGACCTTGTTTTCCAAGTTGACGAACGACGAATTAAATCATACTTTCCTTGAATACGAAACACAAGTCAAAATGCTGTAGGCAAGGAGCATGCCGGTGCATATTTGGAAGCCTACAGAAACTCAGCATGGAAATCTACTATGATGGAACAATTTCTTTCTCCATTGATTGCATTATCTTACATTGTAATATTCATGCCTCTTTATTATCAAATATTAATGCATGCAATACACCAGTCACCAACACCTCCCTCGCTCCACGGCTGAGATATATCGTTAGATCTTTGTGGTTGCACATATGTACCCACAAACCAATTGGTACACCTGCATAAACAGTGCTTGCGCACCCACAAAATCTGAGGAACGCACCCCACCCCCTCCTCACTCAACATTTAAGTCCAAGGTCATTGTCAAACATATAATGTGCAACTACCACGATTTAGGGATAATTACACACCTGATCCATAGCCACTAAAACATGTTCAATGTTCACACGGTCATCAACTTCTTCGGCTTAAATTAAATTAAATCTTCTAGGCATGCTCATCTCCATCACCCATAACGAAAGTCTTGTTTTTGTAGAGTTACTTCTTATTTTCACTCTTCACTTGCTAATAAATTTCACCTGGCTACCAGGGTTGGCACATACGCTGGTTGGCACATCGAAGGTGCTGTTTGACAATGAACTGCTCGGTAATCGAGTGCTCAAGATTCACTGGACGGTGCAAGCTGAGATTCGGACGGAACAGTTTGGAAGAAAAATATCCTGTCCATATCCGATAATTCAAAATTTCCTCTCCGCATCATCCAGGATTACAAAGTACAAACCCAACCCAAAGTACAAACCATCTAAGTTAGCTACTATTTACAGGTCTATATATTATTTGTGCTACCCAACTAGAAGTTATGTATGCGTTCATACGCATAGCACGGGCCACATATCATATGCACATCATAGCATCGGAAGAGAAAAGAAAGAAATCCAAAAGTCAAATCATATGAGATCAGCATCATTCAAGATGGGGAAAGCACCCGAAGACAGAATTATCGGCTTCTTTTACAGAGAAACAAGAAATAATTATTTGTTCCGACAAAAGAACCTCACCAAATTCGAACTACTCCCAAGACTTCATTATATTTTGCTCACAAGGGTACACCCGATCAACATGGTTGCTTATGCACCTCAGGGCAGTCCCAGACAACCAGCTGGCAGATGCATGGTGCTCACCTGGCACTTACAAAGGCTGTTCTGAAAATACAGCGACAATCTCACAGCATGTGTGTAGGAACCAGGAAATTATTGGCATGGAAAAACGGTCCGAAGTGGCTATTCGTTTCAGCCAGGGGTGTAGGATTGCAAGATCAGTCGGGGGTTCAACCCTGGGTCGATCAACCTATGGTAAACCTCCAAATACCAATTTATCCCTGGATTTGGGCCATTTATTTTGCAATCTTAAAAGACAAACTTCATGAATATCATGTTGCTTTTCCAGTTTCCATGAAATTAGCCTCTTCGGGGACAAATAATCAGGAAATATAAAAACTACTACAGAATATGGAGAATCGACTTAGTGCCGAAACGACTTCTTCCTCTTTCGCTTCGCATTGTGCCTAATTTCATCATTGTTTTTATGAAATTTATATATGTTACTTCAAATTTCTGTCGATCAAAACTGACTAGAAACAGAACGAAAAGAAATATGTAACCATCATAGCAAACTCCACATTGCGATCAGTGCTAAATGACCAGTGTGATTATCGATTTGAAAAAAAAACACTAAAGAATACCTAGAACAACCGCGAGAATATAGTCACCACCCATAATTTTTTTGGCAATCGTACATCTACCCAGGGTGAACACGAGTAGTATGTTGTACTCGACATTTATGCAGCATTGCTCGAATTTTTCATGGGTTTGACTTCCACAGTTGTGGTGGTAGGGGGGGCTGGCTGCCAAGCTGGGGGCTTGAGCTGCAAGTTGGGGGGGGGGCTGGAGCCCCTATCAACTGAATAGGATCCTACACCTCTGGTTTCAGTTAACGCCCACTGACCCATGCTAAACTTGAAAGATGTTGATATGGAAGCCTTCGTTCCGGCCTTTTGGCTCTTACACATATGCCTTACCCTTAGTCCTACAAGTCTTTTCAAACCCTAGTCTTCTGAAAAATAGCGATGACCCAGTGACTGATGGCCTAATTAGTAACCTTTAGTGATCAGGTGGCGAAACAGCCCAACGGAGTCAGCCTGCTAGGGTACTACGAAAGAATGTCCCTGGCCGAAATAACGCGCTTGCCCTTAAATGTGTTCGCCCACAGAACATCTTTATGAGCGATACATGTCGAACCAATTCCAGCATGTTCCAAATGTATCAAGTTCCTAACAAGTAACTAGTGAATGTGTTATTGACCCCAGTTACTACGAAATGGAATTCCGAATGCACTCCAAATACAATCTGCCATGCAGCCAGGGCCGAAGATCTCAAGAAACCGGGGGATGGGGGGGGGAGAATCCTTATTTTCAGAATTTCAGTGCATTTCAATTTCAATTTTAAATCCATATTTTCAGGGCAAATTGTCAGATTTAATATGGAAAATGCCAACTTAACAGCAGCAGGGTACCAAACCAGGGGCGGGGTCCAGACCCCCCTCCCCGACCTACCCAGAATCTCCAGCCATGCATGCAGCAGTTGTTGGGGCAGGTACATCATTTTCTGTCTTAATTTTTTTATCTTAGGGGAAGGGGAATACACAGGGAGGGATGAAAGTGCACCAAGTATAAATAAATAGTTTACGATAATTTAGAACCGTTGACGATAACTTTTAATTCTTCAAACCAATTTGGGCGGACTGCACTCGAAGCTTCTAGACAAATGGAAATTGTGCAGCGTTTCTCCATAATAGTTCCTGAGGCTCGTCATTTCCCCGCGAGCCGGCACCCTGGCGCGCGCCGTTCAGCAGAGCCAGTCGCCGGCCCGGAGTCTCCGACAGACGGACTCTCCCTGCGGCACCGCTTCAGTCACGCCGCCGCAGCCGCCACTGCGCATGCGCCGCCAGACCATCGACCCCCGGGCGGCAAAATCCGATACGGGCGACGCTGAGCCGACCTGCCGGCGAGGCCCACGGGACCGCGCCGTGGGGAGACTGAAGAAGGGGAGGGGTCGTGCCGGAGAGCAGAGCAGGGCAGGGCAGGGCAGGGCAGGCCAGGCCGTTCGGCCCCGACGCTGGCGGAGACGCCGAGGCGCAGCGGGCAGCGGCCGCAGGGCATGTCGCCTGGTACACCATCGAGGCGTCAGGCGGCAGGTGGACGAGGTGCAGACTGCCTACCGCCTCGCCTGGGCCGACGGACACTGAATCGGGATGAGAGACGCTCGCGCGCCAAGTAGGGCCGGGCGAGCAGGTAATTAGTCCCGTATCCGGTCGGAAGCGCAATTATGGTACAGCCAGGCGACCAGCACACCCTTCCGCAGCGTAGGGAAGTTCACAAATTAGTTCCGTGTAGGTCATTGCCGCGAAATTCCGGTTCGCTGCTTGCGAGGCGCGCCGGAATGACTGCGGCGCCGGCCGGCCGCCCGCGGAACCTCGACTGAAGACATAGCCCCAGGCAAGTCGGCGCCGATCCGGCTCGCGCGCGCAGCGCAGCCACTCACCGACTCGGCGTGGCTTCTCCGGCGCCCGGACGTCCGCCGCACCAGTCGCAGGAGCCGTATCCTTTGGTGGTGCCGTGCCAGCAGCGCAGAGTTGCCGAATTTTCGCAGAATCGGCGCCACAAACACGGGAGGACCTGCTCTCGCCGCGCTCGTCACATTCTGCTGCCGCGGCCGCCGCAGCCGAGCAGACGGCGTGAGGCGGAGCCAATGACGCCACACGTCTGACCATTGGCTGCCGCCACAGCCATGAAAGCCATTCGCCAATCAGCGGTGGACTCATCCATTCTTGTCGCTCCGTCAAGGTTACTACACCGCACGGCGACACCGCTACGCAAAATTCCAAGTTTCAGCGCAACGCGGCTCGCTTCGCGCGCGCTCGGCGCGGTTTGAAAGCGCTCGCTTCTCAGGCGCCACGCCGGCCGGCCGTGGCGCACCCAACACGCTGCAGCACGGACGCTTCGGAGCGGATCAATACGCGTAGTACGCCGCCGCGGCTACTACGACGCGCCGATCGCTCCGCTTCGGTCAAGCAACACCCATCGATGCGCCCCGAGGCGCTGCCGTCGCAGCTCTGCAGCAGCGTCCCTGCCGACATGGGCTGTCCAAAGGGCGGCGTGTGGCCCCGGGGCGTCCTACACGCACACTCCGTGCGGTGGCCGGCTGCCGTCCGGTGGTGACGCGCGCCGGCTGCGCTGTTCAGATGAACGGCCGCAATCTGATGGACCGCGGCCGAGGTGCGGCAGGGCGAGGATCTAGAGGCACCTGTGCACTAGCCCATCGAGCAGTTGGACCTTTGGCCGTTGGCCCTTTGGCCCTTTGGCTGCATACATTTTATTTTGCACCATAATAAAAAAGAAGTTAATCCGGCCACGTGGCAATTTGTATTAATTGTTATTTGCCGCTGGCTCCTTCCAGTGGTGGATTATAACAACGGCAATGTGCACAGACATCCATCAGAAGCAGTGGTCCAGCCAGGATTTCCTAAAGGAAAATGTGAAAATGTGACACGAAAAATGTGAAGAAACAGAGGGTTTTTGACGCGCGAAGCGCGCTGACAATTTAGAGTTTTACGTGGTGAAAATCTCAAAATGTATTGTTTGTTCCTAAGGTCGGGGAAAGCCCTCCCTTGGCTGCGCCTCCGATGAGAAGCCTTCAAACAATTGCGAAAATGTGACATTGTGGTCGTCGGCCTCTAATGAGGTAGTAGATTCGACCAACTTGAAAAATGCATCAGGTGACAGCCGGATTACTTTTTTATTGTGGCCGTTTTTTCCTTGCGAACTTTCACATATTGGTGACATACATATGCTCGGTTTCTCGCGCAAGGAATCGTAAGTGCACTACGTTTCAACTGTATGCTAATTTATTCAATATAACCCAGCTGAAATGTGGTCAATCCAAGTATTAATAATTATAGTTTGTGATTATTTCGTACTTCTGTACGGAGGGGAGACCGGATCTAGTTGAAACACGAGACGGTTGATACGTTGTCTAGTTATCTTGGTTGATACAACAGCGTTTTCTCCAAAAGTATAAAGCCGGTTTCCATGGCTACCACACATGTTGTCATTGGCACCCTCTTCTCGCGGCAAAAAACAAGCGCAAGTCCTTTCAACGCACCGATGCGGAATGGTGATGATGCGGCACATTTTTGCAGGGAAAGTAAATTCTAATGTCTGTGCTTCGCCTTTAATTTATAAGTTGCTAACTTTTTGGGTGTCTGTTATCATTACCATGTTCTCTCAGCGTTGCAATGGCGAAATGCTTTTATAGTTTGTCGCTACACTGCACTCTCAATGTTGCATACCATGTTGCAGCCTGCACCAGAAAACCTGCGGGGTAAATTGATACAGCCTGCATCAAGTTAATCAGCCTGTATCAACGTTTTGTGGACTAGTAATTCAATAAAATAACTGCATAAGTACCTACTTTTGCTAAGGTATTTGCTAAAGCTGTTTCAAGATAATATTATTCAGTATTTCTATTGGCATTTCTCACCCGACGGAAAAGACGGAACGAAGAAAAAGGTGCAGCTACGGAATGAACGTTTGCACCTTCCATAAATGGCATAAACCATGGGCTATGGCCAGCCAGGTCTGAAACAAGTATTATTACTGCAAGCGTTAAATATGGGCCTTTCAAATGGCGTAAACTAATGCCACCTACGGATGATGTTATATTTAACTTGCATTTTATCAACTTACCCAATCGTCAGTGGCAACTTACCCCTATAGCGGGTTAAGTTGATGAATCGATAGTTGCGCGACATTTTGCTCAGGTGGAAAGCCCAGAGGATACTACGAAGATAAATAATGATCGGGGATGATACGAGAAGGTTCAGGCTTAGCGAAGGTGTAGCTATCTCCTCCCTACCCATCCAAAGTGACGAGCTATTTGGAGTTTCGTCAAACATTTTCAACTCGGCTCAGTCTCCCCTACTGTTTCGATACCTCTCTTCCGGCTCTTGACGAAGGATGTAGGGGAGACCAGGCAGAATCTAGTTGATACAATTTTGGCGAAACTCAAAATAACTTCATCACCTTGGAAGGATAGCGAGGAGATAGCCACACCTATGTCAAGCCTAAACCTTCTAGTACCATACCCAATTTTTTTTTCGTGGCATCCTCTGGGCTTTCCACCAGAGCCAAACATCACGCAACTACCGGTTCATCAACCTACACCGCTATAATGGTAAGTTGTAACTAACGATGGGGTAAGTTGATAAAATGTAAGTTAAATAAAATATATTATATATAGATGACATTACTTTACGCCATCTGAAAGGTCCATGTTTCACCTTTACAATAAAAATACTGTTTTGAGACCATAACTCATGGTTTATGACATTTATGAAATGCGCACACGTTCATTCCGTAGCTGCACCTCTACCTTCGTTCAGTCATTGCCGTCAGGTGATAGTTTTCCGTATAAATATTCAATAAGATCTACCCTAAGCACGCCACGCCGGGCATCTCAACAAGGTCCAAATAACAGGCAATACGCTAGTTGCTGCCTGCAAATCCCTCCAAGATACAAAAGCGATGACAAGGACTGAGGGTTCCCAGCATCGGGTACAGACAACTCATGATTTCGATTAAACGTCTCCACCTCGGTAGGGTGTCCAAAGGCACCGAATCTCTGAGGCTTTTGGTAAATTTCGCCGTAAGTGTAGGCACGAGGAGAGTAGGGGTGTCTCATGGGTCCTACGTCAACCATTATATCTATGTGGAGAATGGCGCTCGCCCCTCCACTTTTTATCTGCGTTCCCAGCACCCTCTGCTCGACCTTGCCATTCCGACACAATTATCATGAGCCCATGGAGGAGCAAGAAATAAATTATGCGTCATTTCAACCTCCCAGTGATACTCGTTTGACATATCAAAGTTGTATAGATGCCAAGACAAAGACGTACGGCAGCGCAACGAGAAATAGTCCGATGTTTGAGAAGCATAGCTAGGATTGAGCATACCATCATGGTTCAACCTGGAAACAACACCAGGAATGAACCACGAAATATGGGTATGCTGCACACGCGCTAAGCTAGGGCAGTCGCCAACTCGCCTTGGAATAGAGGATACAACGTCGGGAGGAAATATAAGCTGTTTTTTTGTTATTGTATCTCGCTGGGTAATTATTTTCTCGAGATAAAGCTCTCAAAATAAAGTAGAAAATTGGATAGTGCTATTGGAAGGAACAGTACACAATATTGTAATTTTCCACATTGTGATGTGCTTGTCGCCGACAATGGACAGCGTGTTCCTCTCCAGACTACTTCACGCCCCATGTACGCAGCCACTGCGCAGCTGTCACATATGCCCTCGATAAATATTATCTCTTGCCACGTATGTTGCCGTGATATCCACGTATGTTGCTGCGATATCCAGGGCAGATGCGAGAGCGGAGGAGCAAGTAATCACTTAGTAAAAAGCAAAAGAAGCCGCTGTACAAAAATAAAGGTTATCCATCTAAATAGTTAGATGGGCTTTTATGCTTCTTAGATTCAATGTCCGGATTCACATTGCTAAAAAAGAACATCCGGATTCACATTGCTAAAAAAGAACATATCCGTTCTATTTCCAATGACGACTGAATCAAGGCTTCAGCTGAATGCAACAAACTAAACCGGCGTACTAGGTCTCCCTTAAGACTAACATTGGTGCATCGGTGTTTTCCAAGCTGATAAAAAGCACATCGACGGAAAAATTTGCTTTGAATAGCCCTGGACAAAATAGCCAGCAGAATCATCACACAATATTGAAATTGGGACACCCTCGAATTTAGGAGTATCCTCGAGATACTCTTTAAGGTCAGCAACAGAAGAAATTCAACAACCAACATGAGCTTAGATGATAAATTGAAGATTACTGCTGAAACTGCTTTGCGATCAAAACTGAAAGTAGTTGTTGGGATGAAGGGAAGGTGGCGGAAATTATATAGTTGGCGCTTTAGATACAGGATGTGTTCTTCTGTCTGCAATACAATGCCAATACCAGCGTCTTCCTCGCCTTACGTCAGCAATGTCAACCACCATCGGCGTCACCAAAGTGGGAGACGATGCACGCGTCCTCGCAAGCCTCGCGAAGTTTGACCAGACCAACAGACCGGCGATCTTCTACGTAGCGCAAACTAGGAAACCATTCCAAACCACAACAGACTGATGTATCTTCTACTTAACACATACTGGGAAGCCATTCCAGACCCAACATGCTGTCGTATCTTATACTTAACACAGACTGGGAAACTATTCCAGACCTCAACAGGTTGATGTATCTTAATACTTAACAGAGACTGGATGACCATTCCAGATAAAGACTCAGACATAGTCGCACTGGAATTTACATCCGCCATACTTGCTGCAGTGAAGCAAGCAATGCCGACGAAAACAACACGTGCAATGCACCGTAAGCCCTGGACAAACATCTTCGACAACAAGCATATATGTTGTCCGAAAAGCTAGATTTGGTATGCACAACTGAGGCATGAGTTAATGAAAGCATTTTTGGAGATAACTTGCAAGAATTTGAATTGACTGGCTGCAGCATGCATGCTCATCAAAGGAAGGCAAGGATAGGAGGTGGGATACTCTTGTATGTGAGGAAAGTAACGAAGTGTCATTCCGTAGAAGATAGGGTTCGTCGTGAAGGAGTAGAATCTGTGTGGTTAGATATCATTCTGAAAAACGGAACAAGATTTAGGATTGGGGCATTCTATAGGCCACCAGATCAGAATGAAAACACTGACTGGTTGTTGCAGGAAGAGATAAATAGGAGAGTGCACGGGAGAACTGTATTGTTGGGGGACTTCAACATAGCAGGGATGGAAGACAAAACTAGATGCTTAAGCAAGTCAAGAAGTTCCATGGCTTGTTTTGAGGAAAATTTATTCTTTCAAATAACACATGAACCTACAAGGGGAAATGAAATGTTAGGTCTGGTACTTACAAAGGAGGAAAATTGTGTACAGAATGTGAACATAGGAGAGACCTTCGGTAATCGTGATCAAAACATTATACGCTTTTCCTGATATGCTGGAAGTGTAGGAGTCAATAAAACATTGATTCCAAATTTTACTAAAGGGAATTACAATGAGTTCAGGAACTTCCTAAGCGAAATTCATTGCGAAGAGTTATTGATGGGCCCTATGAACTGTTGAGATTGGTAAATGACAAACTGTTCCAATGTCAGGATAAGCTCATTCCCAATAGGTAAATTAGATTAAAGAAGGTTAATCACCCTTCATGACTGACCAAGAAAGTAAAACATTTACTGGAGTCAGAGAAGCAGGCATTCAAGAAACAAAAAGATGCTAACTCTGAAGCATATCTAGGATCGCATAGAATAGCTAGAAATATAGTTATGAGATGTGTTAGGGCATCTAAAAGACTGGATGAAATCAAATTAGCTCGAGGATGTTCAGCAGGCAATGCAAAGAGGTTCTCTAGCTTCTACAAATTCAAGTTTTAAAAGTGTCGTGTAGGCCCACTGGAGGCAGCTTACCAAATAGTGGTTGATGTGATATAGTGGAATTCCTAAGCCAACAATTCTCAGCAGTCTTTACTAAATATAAATCTGGGTCATTGGAAACAACTGAAAGCTATGCCATGGTAGGCGATAGGTTGGAGGATCTTACACTAACTAGAGAAGCTGTAGAAAAACAGTTGCATAATTTAAAATCTAATAAAGCTTCTGGGCCAGATAATATATTAATATGTATGCCAGGACATTAGTAGTGTGATAAAGCATTGGCAGTTCCACTAGGTACCATTTTCAGGCATTCTATGGAGTATTCTGAGGTACCGAAAGATTGGCGAAATGCAAACGTAGTACCGATTTTCAAACAGGGAAGTATCAAGTGTGTGGGAAACTACAGGCCGATCAGTTTGACCTCAATAGTTTGCAAGGTAAAAGAAAAACCGGTGAAACAGAATATTCCGACTCATCTAGATAGGCACAACCTTCTAAGGGACACCCGACATGGATTCCGATCTCGAAAATCTTGCTTAATCAACCTATTGGAGTTTATGGAGTAATTTACTAAAGAAGTAAGCAATCAAAGCAGGATGGATGTTGCATACTTGGATTTTAGCAAAGCTATTGATAAAGTTGCACATGGGCGTCTAATTCAGCAACTAGATCAGCATGGAATTGATGGAGGTTCCAGGCTGGATTGGAGCACGGTTAAGGGGACGGAAACAAAGGATAGTGTTAAATGGATGTAAACCTGAATGGAAGGATGTTCTGAGTGGAGTGTCACAGGGAGTGTTCTAGGGCCACTTCTCTTTATTATCTTTGTGAATAACATTCCGGTAGGGCCGAGGAATAGGGTGTCCAAATTTGCTGATGGCATCAAATTGGTAGGAGTGGTTAACAACAGTGATCAATCTAGTAATATACAAGACTTGGAGGACCTAAAAAGTGGGGCTAACCAATGGCAGATGTCTTTCAACTATGAACAATGTTAGGTTATGCATCTGGGGTCCGGAGGCGAGACTTTCGGATATACAATGGGGGGTAGGAAACTGGATGTTATTGAAGAGGAAAGAGATTTAGGTGTGTTGGATTCAAATGATCTTGAAGCAGAAAAACAATGTATCTCAGCTAGGAACATGACAATTAGAATGCTCGGAATCATCAATAGGAGTGGGAGGTATAAAAGCAAGGAATTGATGAAAATACCCTACTTGGCCTATGTGCAACTCCACGTAGAATATTATGTACAGGCATGGAGCCCCTATTTAGAAAAAGTTGTAGATATGTTAGAAAGAGTGCAGAGTAAAGCCACTAGACTCATCAGTGGACTGGGTAACTTATAGTATGGGGAAAGACTGATTGATGACATATATATGTACTCACTCAAATATAGGAGAGTAAGGGGCGAGATGATTGAAATGTATAACATCATTCAAGGACTAGATCAGGTCAATCTGAATGACGCGCTTCTATTTAGACTATCACATAGGGGCCATCAATTCAGGTTTGACAAACCAAGGTATAGGACAGTTAAGCGACATTAGGTCTTCAGTCAAATGATTGTTGATCAGTGGAACAATTTGCTTGCTGATGTTGTGGGGAGTCCCTCATTGAATGTATACAAAAAAAAATGTGGACAACTTTTTAGGCTACACAATCTTGTTTGAGATATAATTAGTGGTGGATGGGGCGATATTAATGCTAAGTAGGTGTACACTGTCAGGCCCCTTTAAGCAGGCTTTGATGGAATCTGAAAATTATTGGTAGTGCACTGAAGCTACGTGTTACATAGGGTCGAGTAAATAGGGCCGGAAAGGTATAGACATTGATGAGTGTGTGGGATGTTGGTGGATGGATTCTTTCGAATTAAGGATGTGGTCTTGGTTGGGGTGATTAGTGTTTTTTTTTGCCAGGGTTATGGCATCTTCCCTTTACAGACTTAACCTGGAAGAGCCCTTGTGACTCCTATTAAGTCTGACCACTTTATTACTTGTATGACTGTGTTCCACTCAGAAGCATAAGGAAAAGAAATACGCTTTTAAATGTGCTCAGGATCAAAACCAGGATTGCAATTGGGAAACAACGAAACACAGTGACGAAACTCACCGATAGATTGAAAGACCAAAATAACAACACTCAGATTAGGACTCTTCTTACTCACAAACAACCTGACAAATATCACGAAGTATTCAAAAGATTAGTAGGACGAACATAAAATTATACACTCCCACCACTGATAAAACCAGACGGCACTGCAACCACAGACGACATGGACAAAGCGACGACTCCCAACAAGTATGTTGCAACACAGCCACGTGACGATGATGAAACACAAACCACCCATAAAGAGTCACACGCAACCGATACCCACCTTGGATCACATCATCGTGACAGAACGCTATATGCTTAACATTTGCCACTCTCTAAACCCACACACATCCTGTGGTTCAGTACTCTGCTTGGACAGCCTGTAGAAATTGTCGCTCCCTCTCCCCGTCCGTCCGTCCGTCCGTCCGTCCGTCCGTCCGTCCGTCCGTCCGTCCGTCCGTCCGTCCGTCCGTCCGTCTGTCCGTCTGTCCGTCTGTCCGTCTGTCTGTCTGTCTGTCTGTCTGTCTGTCTGTCTGTCTGTCTATCTATCTGTCTCTGTCTCTCACACTCTCTCACACTCTCTCACTCTCTCTATCTCTCTCTCTCACTCTCTCTCACTCTCACACACAACTGGTGTCACTCAGGGATCAAGATATTCACCACTTTTGATGCTAGCATATCATCACGAACTGACAAGAGAAAAGCGACTAATGACATCAGTCTTCTAACCGCCTGCGACACCAGACTACTTCAGCCACCAGACAGAATTTGGGCGTCTAACAACAACCACTGGAAGACGACTTGAACAATATTTACAAGTATGGACAAGATTGGGCAATTAAGCTCAATGCAGCCTGAATAAAGCAACGAGCCTTCTCCAGAAGGAATCACTAAATCTAGCATTCAGCGGACAGTCATTCAATTCCCATCATATGTAGCTACCGTATCTCTTAATCGTTTTCTCCAAATATATACGTTTCCATAATCACGCTAATTATTATTTTCTGAAATCAGCAGAGTTTTCACATCCCTCATTCCGATAGTGAAACATGTACCAAGTTCCACTCTTGCCCGTACATACAACACGTACTGCCAGGCTCACTTCGACTATTGCGACACAGCTTAAGATGAACACTCGAAGATACACGACCAACACAGACTGCATAATCTACAGAACAGAGCGGCGATACTTACTACAGGACCATCCTACAGGACACCGTCAAACAAATTAAGACAAACTGGGATGTGATTCGCTGACAGGCAAGTAGTAAAAGTCACGGACATACCATGTACCACAGGCTTAACAAGAGGAATTGAGGCTTACCCGAGTACATCAGGAATATTCTCTCCAACACATGCCAACATAACACGACTAGAACATTATGTAACTTCACCACGCAGACACTATCACACAACAGTGATATCCTCTTACCGACTTTCGTTTGTCCCAGCCATCTCACCAGACTGGAACTTGGTTCCATACCAGATGATAAGCTTATCAAACAGTCTAAGACAGGAATTCACAAACACCTCTACACATCTCACCCACCTGGTTACTTCCAGTCATGCAACAGAACGGAAAACCCACTAAACGTCAGATTTAAAACACGCATCTGGGACCTCAACGCTCATCTTTACACCACACCAAAGTCAGACATCACGGCCTGCGCTTGCAAGCATACAGCAGAGACAACAGCTCACTTTATTTGACACTGCCCAGTTTACGCAAACGCTGGAACGATTCTTTTTCACATAACTTTCAGTCACACTCTGCGTAAATGTCTCGCAAATGTTATCAATTCCCAACAATTATCGACACTGCAATTTGGTCAGGAAGTTGGTGCTGCATGCAGCGGTCCAATGGCCACATCACCCGACAAAAATAATTAGGGAAACGAGACGTTTCGTTGCAACTTAACCAATATCGCTTCGTGCGTCTCTTTCGCATTGCATAGTTTTCTGTGTTACCATTATATGCCTTCAGTTGGTTACTTTCAGTCGGTGTCGGCCTACTACTGAAGTTTCTCCAGTTGGGGCGGCATGGCTAGGTGCATGTCCGGCTGGCCATGTTCAGAACACAGGTACTGGAGAGGTGCTTCTTCTTAAACCTCGGTTTTTACGCCAATCCGGTACAATGCGGTGTTCCATTTGGCAAGTACTTTCTGAACAAATTACTATAATTCCTAATTACTACTACCTCAAAACTCTCGGGTCCCCAGGCAAAATCTGTGGCGACGCCAATGTCGGCAATATCTCAATCTAGTTGGAGACTAAAGGAGCTTGTTTTCCGGACCACTCCTGCTCAAAAGAAACCTAACATTGGGCTTGTGCAGATTTCATGATTTTATGATTTTATGATGTGGGCGGATCTAGTGATTTTGCTCTTGAGTGGTTACTCGTCTGGAGGGGTACCATTTTATGATGTGGGCGGATCTAGTGATTTTGCTCTTGAGTGGTTACTCGTCTGGAGGGGTGCCATTTTATGATGTGGGCGGATCTAGTGATTTTGCTCTTGAGTGGTTACTCGTCTGGAGGGGTGCCATTTTCTCGGAGGCGCCACTGATGGCGAAAATTTCAAGGACGGGGGTGTACCCAATTTTCCAGTTCTTTTCTGGTCAGAGGCGACTTCGGCTGAAATATTCAAGCGAGTGCACTCCAGTATCATGGGGAGGGGTGGAGGGGAGCGTCATTTTCAGTCAGAGGGTCGACATCTTTCCATGGGGGAGGGTGGCACATGCCCCCTATGCGCCCCTATATCCGTTCCTGGGACACTGGATATTACGGACACAAAATGCGTCGTGAATACCCCCCCCCCCCTCTTAACCACACATTTGAGGAGAGGTCGCCGCCAGTGCCACTATAGCAGTTATTTTGATGAGAATTGTGCCTGTGGATCAGAGCTCGAATTGATCGGAGCAGGCCCGACGGGCTCAGAGCCGGCCCTAGCTGCGGGGCCCATGTCTTACATAAAGACAAGCCTGCCGCGTGCCGGGCCTGATTTCAGATTGTGTTTGCTCTTAATAGCTATTATTGTGGTTATTTTTTTGTTTACACTTCGACCGTTGAGTCATGTAGCGTCGCCAATTTCTCACGCCGATTGGCCGCGGGTGAAGAGTAGCGACAAGTGAGACTAGAACCCACAATCTCTCGATTGTGAGACGGGCAACTTGCCCCTAGACTACTCGTCCCCTTTGCTCCTAATGGATTTTTGTTTCAGTTCAGGATCACATGGAGTATACAAAACAAACCAACGTGTCTGTATCAACCACAAGTTGTACGTAAATGACAATGAACGTAAGGAGACCATGCATAAAATTATAACTCGATATTAAACCTTGACAACACGTCAGACAAATACTGCCAGTTAACTACCCACAACATCATGTATATCCCAATGTTATTCTTTGGCGTTTTCCATTTCCACTCATGATTGTTAACGTAACTATGAGGGCCATAATGTACATACAATACATATTTGGTAATATATATATATATATATATATATATATATATATATATATATATATATATATTTGCTCATATATGAGCAAACATCTTACATTTTTAGAACCAAATCCTACATTTCTTCCAAGTGAGAGTGAGTGAGAGTGATAATGGTGACATGGGTAGGTAGATTAAGTGGTGTTGTATTCAGAGCGAGAGCGAGAGAGCGAGAGAGCGAGAGAGCGAGAGCGAGAGAGAGAGAGAGAGCGAGAGCGAGAGCGAGAGCGAGAGCGAGAGCGAGAGCGAGAGCGAGAGCGAGAGCGAGAGCGAGAGCGAGAGCGAGAGCGAGAGCGAGAGCGAGAGCGAGAGCGAGAGCGAGAGCGAGAGCGAGAGCGAGAGCGAGAGAGAGAGAGAGAGAGAGAGAGAGAGAGAGAGAGAGAGAGAGAGAGAGAGAGAGAGAGAGAGAGAGAGAGAGAGAGAGAGAGAGAGAGAGAGAGAGAGAGAGAGAGAGAGAGAGAGAGAGAGAGAGAGAGAGAGAGAGAGAGAGAGAGAGAGAGAGAGAGAGAGAGAGAAAGAGAGATAGAGAGAGATATTAAAAAAAAAAATACACTCTTACATAGGTAAGGTATGTTAGAAAGTTTTTATCTAGTACGTGACTTGAAACAATCAAATAGGCCTGCTCATTAATTAACATTCACAGCTGTAACAAAAAGTACAAAGGCTTAGGTTATGCTTGTCTGCATGTTTGCAGTCTCACCTAAATAGGTAATACCTGTGGCATGTGCAAAACTTCACTTTTGGTGCTGCCAATGCAACACCTAGAAGTTTTAAGTTCAACATTAGGCCGATGGCTGTACATAATGGACTCGAAAATCTGTTCGGAACACCAATAATTTCTTTAAATCTCCATCTATGGTACGTTGGTCCTACCTACTGACACACATTCACCTGGCGATTTTTATTTAGGAATGTTAAATTCACGTTGACTACATCGAAGGCCAGCAGAGTCTCCACGGAGACCGGTAAGCTGATCGAAATCAGCAGATGTTTGTACGCTTAACTCTCATAGTTTCAACAGCAGTGTAAACGTAAAAAACGGTATTATGTTGTCGATACGTTTGTCATAACTACAATTACGTGCCGGTGCTAACTTATACTTGTTATGCCAGATCAGCTCGCTCTACCCTCCCGCTGTGCCTGCGAGAGAATAAAAAATCCGCAGAAAACCCGGCTAAGGTAGTGTTCGAACGGTGCTCAATCAAATTAGTATCACATCTAAGGCCACGTGCGCAACTACGTCACGCCTATATCTGGCGTATATATGGCATCGCACGCGTCATAGTTCGTAAAGCTACGGTTGGGTGAGGAGAATTTGAGGCCTCGAGCCGTGTTTTCATGCCATAACTCCATAGGTCGAAATGCATTAAGGGTTGTTTTCAAACGAGCACTTTGGCATGAAACAGTTGTTGAAATACAAAAAACAAATATGATAGTTGATTGCAAAATTGGAGGCAGTCGATAATATGTGATACCTCCTATATTATATATATATATATATATATATATATATATATATATATATATATATACATTCAGTTACGTAATTATCGTACATAAACGAATGTTTTTCATGCCTCCCAGTGCTTTCATGCTTTCATGCCTCATGCCAATTCCTCCCAGTTCTAAAGATGATCAAAGCTATTGGAAGTACTCCTGGCAGAATAGAGATAGAAAATGTAGCTTAGGTTAAGGTCATTTAGGGTTTGAGCAGCCAATGTTGATCAGCTTGCAATCTCATAAAAAATTATGATGGGTGGAGCCTCCACATTTAGGCAGGTGGTGTTCGCCTGGACGATACTCGAGCATATCTTGCTTATGAATAATCCATAAATATGGAAACGTGTTCCCAGCAGAGTAGAGGTGAGTAGGCTTGGTTGAGTTGCGATCAGTTGGATCAGATTATGTTCGTAGAAGAGCCTAATTTGTAGCAGTCTTACAGCGCAAGGAATGTGCATATAAAACTATTACCGTTTGTATCAATAGCATAATACATGTGCTGAGCCACATATGCCCACTATTTAGGCATAAATGAATGTAATTTCGGTGCTTTTGGGAAGGTACCAATAAAATATTATATGCTTTGTGTTTTAGAAAATGAAGAGGGGGAATTCCCCAACTAATGACATTAATGTATGACCTGCAAGGTAAAGCAGTATTTCAAGACCACAGATATTAGCTTACAGTACCACATAAAATATACCATGATATCTTGAAATTGCTATAAACAAATTACAAGTAGTGACTGGGCTGCGCTGGGTATGGGCAACATCCATAGCAAAATGAACGGGTCTGGGTAGAGCTCGCACCTCATGGGTACGGGTATAGCCCAGACCGGGCTTAGAACATTGGATCCGTTTCGAACTCTGCTGTGTACATTGCATGGAAATAGTCAGCTTCAAAACGCTCCGCACACTAGTCATTTTCCAACGACGCCACCCTCTCCCCCGCTGGTGCCCGCCTCCAGAAAGAGGTCGCACACTGGTCTTTGTTTCTTTGCCGTTAATCTACTCGCCGAGAGCACATAAAAAACCCAACGCAATTAATAACTCAAGCTGGCATGTTTATCCCTAGCATTGCTCCAACGTTGGCTACTTGCACTTTGCTAGTTCACATGCCACGCTAAATTTGGTCTAACAGAGCAAAATAGGTCGCAGGCACGCACAACAAGCCACCAGAAAGCGATATCAAGTGGGCCTGTGAATGATAACCAGAGCTTTCAGAGTAGCAAACAATGAACCCGAGACGATAAGGTCCGCACGACCATATTGCGCGTCACTAACACGAATGGAAACTCACATGTGCCACAGAGCCACGCCGTCGTAGCAGCTGGTCAGCAGGGGAGGCGTGGCAGGCTGACAAAGGCGCCCAGCATAGGCCATCCTCGGGCCCAGAGCCGGGCACAAGCCCTCGTCTGCCACACGGGAGAGCAGCAGCCAGCGCCAGGGCGCACACTGGACGGCACCGTCAACCGCGAACCCACTGACCGCGCCACACCGCCCGAGGCACTGTTCTCCGGTCACAGCCGCGCACCTGTGACGTCACACGCCCGAGCGGGCGCACGCGCACGCCGCCCGCTCACGCACCGGCGCCCGCCGAGAACTGACGGCCGCCGCTCTGGGGAATGCGATGGCGCAGGACCAACGCACTCTGGTGGAGAGGTCACGTCGA
Source organism: Ashinkailepas kermadecensis (assembly GCA_034440615.1). Taxonomy (NCBI): domain Eukaryota; kingdom Metazoa; phylum Arthropoda; class Thecostraca; family Neolepadidae; genus Ashinkailepas; species Ashinkailepas kermadecensis. Next base: position 699,987 of record JAOTOM010005177.1, read on the forward strand.
GGACACGCACACGCACAATCGCCGACCCAGTGGTGCAATGGAGGAGAGGAAGAGAAACAGAGGGACACAGATAAGGAGATCGAGCGCGAGCAACAGAGTGAGAGTGTGTGAGAGAGAGAGAAAGAGATACAGATATACAGAGATACAGAGATACAGAGATACAGAGAGACAGAGAGAGAGACACAGAGAGAGAGAGAGAGAGAGAGAGAGAGAGAGAGAGAGAGAGAGAGAGAGAGAGAGAGAGAGAGAGAGAGAGAGAGAGAGAGAGACGGAGACGGAGACGGAGACGGAGACGGAGACGGAGACGGAGACGGAGACGGAGACGGAGACGGAGACGGAGACGGAGACAGAGACAGAGACAGAGACAGAGACAGAGACAGAGACAGAGACAGAGACAGAGACAGAGACAGAGACAGAGACAGAGACAGAGACAGAGACAGAGACAGAGACAGAGACAGAGACAGAGACAGAGACAGAGACAGAGACAGAGACAGAGACAGAGACAGAGACAGAGACAGAGACAGAGACAAGACAGAGACAGAGACAGAGACAGAGACAGAGACAGAGACAGAGACAGAGACAGAGACAGAGACAGAGACAGAGACAGAGACAGAGACAGAGACAGAGACAGAGACAGAGACAGAGACAGAGACAGAGACAGAGACAGAGACAGAGACAGAGACAGAGACAGAGACAGAGACAGAAGAGACAGAGACAGAGACAGAGACAGAGACAGAGACAGAGACAGAGACAGAGACAGAGACAGAGACAGAGACAGAGACAGAGACAGAGACAGAGACAGAGACAGAGACAGAGACAGAGACAGAGACAGAGACAGAGACAGAGACAGAGACAGAGACAGAGACAGAGACAGAGACAGAGACAGAGACAGAGACAGAGACAGAGACAGAGACAGAGACAGAGACAGAGACAGAGACAGAGACAGAGACAGAGACAGAGACAGAGACAGAGACAGAGACAGAGACAGAGACAGAGACAGAGACAGAGACAGAGACAGAGACAGAGACAGAGACAGAGACAGAGACAGAGACAGAGACAGAGACAGAGACAGAGACAGAGACAGAGACAGAGACAGAGAGAGAGAGAGAGAGAGAGAGAGAGAGAGAGAGAGAGAGAGAGAGAGAGAGAGAGAGAGAGAGAGAGAGAGAGAGAGAGAGAGAGAGAGAGAGCGGGAGGTGAAAGGTAGGGAGCAACAACATAGGCTAGACTTTCAACTCTCCCAACTCCAAATATAGCAAACTCCCACCAATGTTGAAGCTTGCGTAACGATATTTTGCACCTTATACCCGGATTAGCGATTTTTCACTGAACTTAGCGTTCCTTGGACAATAATTCCACTGGCAGAGATATAAGTTGCATGTTTCTCTACACACAACAATATCCCTCCAGCCCATGTTCATACATGATGTAGTGCAAAAACAGTGGCGTACCCAAGGGGAAAGGCAAAGTAGACAATTCCCCTCACTCCCGCACCATCAGAGGTGGTGAACTCCAAGAATCGCGCTGGGGTGAGGAAAATGGTGCTGGGCACCGAAAAATCGCACCGGGCCCCAACAAATCACGTCAAAGGCCCCAAACATTCGAGTCGGGGCCCAAATAAATACGCCGGGCCCGTAAAACTCGCGCCGGATCGGAAAAACCACGCCGGGGCCCGATAGATCGTGCCGGGACCGCCAAAAAACGCGCTGGGCCTGAATCGTAAAAATCGTACCGGGGACGAAATAAATACACTAGGACCCAGAAAACTTGCACCGGGGCCCCCCAAAATAAGCGTCGGGTGCCACAAATAATATAGTGAGTCCCAGAAAATCCTGCGGCAACGTCGAAAAAAATCTCCTGGGCCCACAAAATCGCTCTGGAGCACAAAAATTCCCGTTTGGACCCCAAAACATTTGTTTCGAGGGCTCAGAATAAAAACAGCGGAGCCACGATAATTCACCAGGGCCATGCAAAATCGCGCTGGTGACCCAACAAATTTGGCAGGGCCACCAACAATTATCGACGGAGACCCCAAACAAATACAGCGGGGCCCCAAAACTCGCGCTGGAGCGAAACAAATCGAGACGGGCACCACAAATTCACACACACAAATTCACCAATTCGCACACCGAAAGCCCAAAAATATTCCGGAACCCTTCAAACCACACTGGTTCCATAAAAGGCGACAGTGTTTTTGAAACATGTACCGGGCTCCTAAATAAACACACTGGAAGCCCTCAAAATACACCGGAGGACCTGAAAGCACACATAGGCTCTCAAAGCACATCTGGGCCAGAGAGCGGCATGAGGGCCTCAAAACAGACTAGGGCTCACAAAATGCGACGTGGTCCCAGTGGCGCACCGAAAGAGGCAGCAAAGCTGGAAATTACCCCTTGAAGGGTGGTGGGCCCCAAAGAATCGAGCCGGGGCTCGGAATAAATTGCGCCGTGGCTCCGAAAATCACGCCAGGGCCGAACAAAATCGCACAGAGGCCCAACAAACCCTACCGGACCG